>CM063507.1:84942896-84967896 GCA_032207245.1 Pardosa pseudoannulata | reverse complement strand
ATGTAAAAGAATGTTATGAATATTAACAAATATTTTATATATTCTTATCTTCTTATTTTTATTCCAGTACTTATCACCTGTACTGGTGTTCTAAGAACTGGTTTAGGGCAAGTTTAACTCTGAACTTACAAAACCAGAAAGTTTGGAGAGTATAGTGAAAACTGATATGAAATCACAAAAAGATGGATAAATTGATCATGTTCCAATTTAAAAATTAAGGAGTTTTTAAGGACCTTTGACTAAAATTAAGTAGTTTTAAGGGCCCTTAAAAATGAAAGCTAAAATTAAGGAGTTCTTAAGAAATTTTAAGGATTGTGGGAACCCTGTACATGATTTATTTATTTTTCTACTGTATTAACCTGATACAGGATGCTGTATATCATTAATCTATTCTTTTGCAAATACACTGCTGCAGATTTAAGTGACAGTATTAATACACTGTTTAAAAATAATTCTTCATCCTGTGGGAATTTTTATAGTTTGTATTGGGAGAGTTTGTCTAAGGCAGTTAAACTGCTAGTGATGGTCTTTTATTTTGCGGAAAGAGTAGTCATATGACCTTATATATAATGTTTAATATGGTTCTTGATGGTCAAAGTGTTTGAGAAGCTCAATATAAAATACAGCATTTACAAGAACAATCCCTTATTATAAAATTTCTCATATTCCACAATTTGTGAAATACTTTATTCCTAAAATTTCGTTCTCTGTATATAGTAGTTACTAGTTTTCAAAACCATTTGAAATTGATTTTCAAATATAAATTTTATATAATGTCAGGCTTGCAACTGTTGAGGTACTTTTCTAAAAAAAAAAAGGTGAGAAAAGTAACAAATAATACAGAATAAGTGACTAAACATTAAAAAAAAAAAAGTGATTTACAGATGCTATTATTAAGATTTTTCTATTTATTTTAACTCTAAATCAAATGATTCATGCAAGACATGATTTTAGCATCAAATACAAAAAAGGTTAAAAATTTTGTTTAACACAACTCAACATTGCTTTTTATTCAAGAAAATCTATAAATTAGATTTGAATACATACATTAATTTTATAATCACAATTTTCTGAATATATTAATGAGGTTTTGAAATATGTACATAGCTAGATTAGAGTATCTAAACAAAAATTGTGAAGAAAAAGAAAAAGAGAAATGTGTGCTTTGACGTAAATTACTTTAATGTATTAAATGTACATTTCAGTACAAATGTAGATTTCAGGAACTTCTTTACGACTTTTTAAAATCACTCAATTCTGGAAACCATATGACTAACTACATTTTAATGAAAAAAATAAGATTAGAGCATCCCATTTTTGGTCTTTTATTAAAATATTTTGTTATTAATTATGATTTTCTTTTTTCAACAACAGACTTTTGCTGTGATACACCATGATAAAAAGTGACTGTTTACTTAAAAAAGTGACTAAAAGTGATCAATTGTAAAAAAAGTGACTAAAGATGAGAAAAGTGATGGAATTGCAAGACTGTAATGTTTAATGTGGATCTAGATGATAAGTACTAGAAATGCTAGATATAAAATATACCCTTTACAAGAAACAGAATTAACATTATAGAATTTTTCATATTTTAATTCTGCAATTTGTGAAACCTTTGTTAACCTTTTACAGCCTATAATTAAGTCTTGGCTTTTCAGGGCATTTAAAATTGATCTGCAAAAATAAATAAAACTATTCTTTATCTAAATTAATAAAAAACTTACTTTACATGCCAAAGCACGAATTGAATCTGCATCAGTAACTGGTGTTTTGGTAGATAACAAGTTTATAAGAACCTAAAATATATATACATATTTATATAAAAAACACATACCTAAAATTACTATACACAGTTGCACAAAAAAATTATAAATTACATAATATCTAAAAAAACAGCTGTTAAAATTAAAAAAAAATTTTTAAGGTATATGAAAAAATTTGTAAAAACTCATATCGATGCCTGGTAGTATCCGTATTATAAGAACACATTTAATAAATCATACACAACTTTCAACTAGCCTTGCTGAAATTCAGTGAAAAATTGTAAAATAATTCCATAAAATGCCAGCATTTATTTCATACATTTCTTTGCTACAAGATAATGAGGAATAGGTAAACTCTCTTCAATATTAATTAAAAACAATTCTGATCAAAATTATAAAAAAGTTACATATATTAGATCAATGAAAATTGTAATTTAAAATTTAAGTTATAGTAACGAGTTTTGAGTCAAACCATTAACATCTATATGAACATAAGTTTATGTAACTGTAAAAGTTTCAACCAAAGTTTGGCAATTTTAAAAAATTTAATTTTTTTTTCACTAAATTCTATTACCCTAATTTCCTGCGTATAATCTGCGGATTATACATTAAAAAACATTAAATTTTCATCTAAAGCATATTATACGCCACCACATATTATCTGCTGTTAAAAATTACTTTTATTATAAAATTTACAAATATCTTTCCTAAAGAAAAATAGATGGCAGTACATGCTCATATTTACAGGTTTGTTTTTTCTTTAATCAGAATAAAGACCATTTTCAATCAAGGACACAGCGGTTTGTATTAAAGATCCTAATTAAATTAATATTTTCCATTTGTTTATTGATTTTTTTATTTCCATGAAGAAATAACACCTGTATAATCTGAAAGGGCGGCACTTCGCTGCATCCTCATTTGTTTTTTTCACCTTCAGCTCGGCAGATGGCGCTATAACTATCAGTTTAAAATTTTAACACAGATTGCAAATAACTATATGAAATTAAAATAAAAAGATGCATTTTAAGAATCTTAAATTTTAACATCTTTTTTATTTAAATATGCATTCCAACAATTTATTTGTATCATTATTTTAGTACTAATTAATGTCAATTTTTAAAAATATATTCTTAACGTTGTTAAATATACAGGCTTGCAACTGCTGAGGTACTTTCTAAAAGGTGAGAAAAGTGACAATTTACACAGAATAAGTGACTAAAAAGCGACTAAACATTGAAAAAAAGCGATATTTTTCTCCTCTTGATTACACATGCTACTGTTAAGATTTTTCTACTTATTTTAACTCTAAATCAAATGATTCATGTAAGACATAACTTTAGCGTCAAATACAAAAAAGGTTAAAAATTTTCTTTAACACAACTCAACATTGCTTTTTATTAAAAAATATCTATAAATTAGATTTGAATACATACAATACATTAATTTTATAATCACAATTTTCTGCATATATTAATGAGGTTTTAAAATATGTACATAGCTAGATTAGAGTATCTAAACAAAAATTGTGAATAAAAAGGTAAAGAGAAATGTGTGCTTTGACGTAAAATACTTTAATGTATTAAATATACATTTCAGGAACTTCTTTACGACTTTTTAAAATCGCTAAATTCTCGAAACCATATGACTAATTACATTTTAATAAGAAAAATAAGATTAGAGCATCACATTTTTGTCTTTTATTAAAATAGTTTGTTATTAATTCAGATTTTCTTTTTCCAACAACAGACTTTTGCTGTGATACACCATGAAAAAAGTGACTGTTTACTTAAAAAAGTGACTAAAAGTGATCAATTGTAAAAAAAGTGACTAAAGGTGAGAAAAGTGACGGAATTGCAAGCCTGAATATACAATTCTTTAAGTCTATCCAAATTTTTACTTTGTTAAATTATTTTTTTAATTTAAAGATATGTTATCATTAAGAAAAGAGCTTAAATTTAGTTTTTTTAACACTAGAAAATATAACACTTTTCTCCACGTCTTTCATTTTTTTTAAATCACATGAAATTTAAGTGGAAATTTGTAAACATTTTATAACAAGGAAGCTACTTGACATAATTCCTGGTTCCTTTTTCCTTTTGAACCTTCCCAACTCATCGATAAAAATAACCTTGCACAAATAAAATATGATCAATCCACAGGCGATGGTAACTGAATTTATTCTTAAATATCCTCACTTAATTAAAAAACACTTCTTAAAAACACATTAAGTTTAACATAAAAAAACAGGCATCTTCAATAAACATAGGACATATAGAGAAATGAGACACAGCTCACTAATCGTCAAAATAATACCACCATGGCATAAGGAGCAACTTGCTTTATATATACAGCTGGTTGTGAAATACAGTTCACAAAACAAATTAGCATGCTGTGAGGGCTTCTTCACGGAATAGAAAAAACAATTAGAAAGTGTTGGTTAAATTGAAAAACTAAACTAAAGGTGACATTAACACAGATGTTAATCAGTGTGTGGTGGAAACAGAAATAGACAATATAAAGTTAACAAAATTTAATCTGCGGATTATACAATAATTTTCTCTAAAAATATCATAAAATTTACACCTGCGGATTATAGGCAGGAAATAGGGTATTTTTTCAGATGAAGCAACAAAATTACCTTTACTACACACTTATAATTGTAGAAGAAACTATGCAGGAAATTTATCAGTTAAATATAATGTCTGCCCTTACTAGCTTTCTCATAATTTCATTTACAAATAAAAGAAAAAAAAAAAAAAATCTCTAAAACTTACTTTTAATAAAATCTTCAAATGGACTTTTTTCAAGAGACAAATACAATTTTCACTACAGAATATAATAAAACATTAACATAGTCTGCATGCAGCATAATAAAACTTAAATTTATCAACAAGGCTCTTCCTAATTTCATTGCATCTTGAAAAATATATTTGCAACCCTGTTGTGCCTGTTAATTACATTCCAAGTTTTTACCAGGTTTAATTGTGCCTGGTAAATACAAGAAAAAATTTAAAGATATTTAATAAAAAAAAAATATGAAAAATATTGTTGGCCGAGATTAAATAATAAATGTTCTTTGTATTAAAAAAAAATAAACAATCAACTAACATAATAAGTTGTAATTAAAAAGATTTTGAATAAATGCTCTAGACAAACCAAAAAGCTACATACAAACGACAATTTTCGCCAGATATGCTATCAACAAGAGCTTGCAACGCAGGGGCTCGAACATATATATAAAAAAATATATATATAAAAATAACAAAAATATAAATAATTAAAAATACAAATAAAAAATTAAAGCATTTTAACAAACATGAAAAAATTAATTAATTTAAAAATAAAAAATAAAAAAAAAAAAAATTCTAAACATTTTGTCTAATAATAAATATAAAATCTATGAATCAATAAAAAATAAAAAAAATAAAAATAAAATTAAAAAAAAATAAATTACATAAATAAAAAAAAAAAAAATAAAAAAACAATATTATTATTCATGTAAAATGCTATTGTAAACAAAAGGTAAAAAAGCAATAAAGAAAATATCATGTATTTTTATAAAAAAAATAATTTAATAAAAGAAAAAAAAATTATACAAATATATAAAATGTTTTGGTAATATAATATAAAAAATACAAAAAATATAATTTAAAAAAAAAAGAAATGGAAATATAAAAAATTAAAATAAAAAATAAAATAGAGATTAAATTATAAAGATTAATGTTGAAAAATAAATCTGAAAAAATAAATGTAGAAAATAAAAAAGAATTAATAAATAAAATAAAAAAATATAAAAAAATAAAAAAAAATTCAATAAGATAAAAAATAAAAAATAAAATAATTAATAAATTAAAAATAGAAAAATAAATAAATTTTTAAAAAAAGAATTTTTGGTGTGGTATAAGTCTATTATAAAATAGCAAAAATCTATGATTAATACTTCAAAATGGATAATATTGTTATAAATAAAATAAAATAAAAAAAATAAAAGTCAATAAAAAAAATAGAAAGAATGAATATTAAAAGTAAAAATAAAAGTGATAACAAAAAAAAAATACTTATAGAAATAGTATAACATTAAAAAATTTAAAATTTTAAACAAGTGATAATTAAATATGGTCTATGAAAAATTATGTGTTCACTTCCTAAACAATTACCTGATTCTACCTCAAACTCCATGGACACTGGTTGTACGGGACATCCATTTTCGGAACGTTTTTTTAGGTCGAAAATTGTACTTGACAACTTTGAAGACATCATCGGTTTGGCGGAATTGTACTTTTATTAAAAATGTATCACAATGAATATAATATGAAAAAAATCTAAAAGATAAATTAAATTGAAAAATAAACAATTAAAAAAGAAAAATTAAATAAAAAAAACAAATTTAAATAAATTTAACAAGTCTTCAAACAAAAATAGTAAGTATTATACTTAAGAACAATACAAAAACAAATTTAAATAAAAAAAAAAAATGATAAAATTAATGAAATTAAAATAGCTTAAATAAAACAAAAATAACTACATAAGCAAGATGTAGAAGATAAATATGACGTCACAGAAATCTGCAAGCTGCATAACAATTGTGGCTCGTGGAAAACTTTTTTCCCTTTATATATATATATATATATATATATATATTGATGGTTTTCCGTTAGTAGGAAAGGATGTAAAATACTTATTGAATTACTTTGATTACTTGTTGCAGCAATACCAGGTTTATTTTGACCAAAGTAAGGAACTTGGTGTTGGTAATATCAACTGCTAAAATATTTTTCTGCTTTGATTATTTATTATTTCCACATTTAAATATGGATAACAAAGCTTTAGATCTCTCACTTTTTTGGAGCTTAATAAACTTTTCCATGTGTTACACCCTCTGAAGGACAAAAGAATGAATTATTTTATGAATATCAAATTTTTCTTAACTGGATTTTTGATGCAATTGATCATTCTCAGTAAAATAGAATGTTTTTTTAAAATGAAAGCTATATTAGTGCAAGCTGTAAATGAATTAAAACCAGAGATACCTAAATTTATCCATTTCTTAATACACATATCTATTCCTATATCAGAAGCTATTTACGAATCATAGGGATCAACAATCGATAAAATATTTTCCTATAGGCATAATGTAAATGATGGTGATGAAATTAGTATTGGGACAACTGATAAAAGAATGTTTATTTCTTGCAATGGAACTCCACCAGGACACAGATCATTCCGAAAATTATTAAAAACTTCTCTTGCATTAATGTTTGGACCAAATTATCAGTCCCATTTTTATCATCGTAGTGATATCTCAAAATATCTTACATCAAAAGTAATTGACAGGACTGTAAATTCTATGTTAATGCCTTGGTTTGAATACAAATATTTTTCTAAATTTCTGGTAGCACTGTTTTATTAAATATTTTTAGTTATACATATTGGTAAAGATGAAAATGTACCAAATTAGGAATAATATTGTGGGAGAGTAAATATATGATAAAATAAATATATCTCCTGCAGAACATTTTTGATTATCTGAAAGCCTGTTGCAGAACACTAAAAAGTATTCTGCTGTGGGGCATGTACATACATACACACATGTACTCACATATAAAATATGCAATAAAAACTATCCTAGTAAATAGCAAAATTATTTTCCCCAATAATAATTACCACTTGTAATGAAAAAGAGCCTCATCTCAGAGAAGGCAATAACTTCTGTTTCCCACATATAAAAATCATTAACTTGCAACTTTTTCCATATTTTGATGTGCTTTTTACGAGAGTTTGGTAACTCATATGGGACTTTCAGACCTTGTGGCCACTTACTTTCTACATCATGACATTTCATGACAATTTAAAGATACCAAACTACACTAATTTCTATTTGAGTGGTACATTTCCCTCTTGAGTAACAGAGTCAAACATTACTGATGGCTTATTGTAAGTACAACTGATGTAGCATCTAACATTCCATAGTGAGTTGGGTTTTATAAAGACTTAACAGTGATTTATCTACATCATAAAAATCCTTTTTATTACTATCTGAATGTACATATATAAAAATTTGACCAGCAAAACAAAGATTTTTGTTTTCAACTGTATCTAATTACTGAACATAGTTTCCTTTCTGTTCAAAAGCTAATTGTATTTTTGTCACAAAATAAAAATCATATTCAAGTATATTTTTTCTTCATATTATTACCTAAGTGCACATAGAATAAAACTTAACTGTTAGACTTGTTTATATTTCTAGTTCCTTCATAACACTTCAGAGTAAATATTTTAAAGTTATTTTATTGAATATTAATTTCTATCAAAGTAAAATACTTTTGAAAAACCATTTTCTAATTTTTTTTAAAATACATTTTAGGCATCCCTTATATAATAATAGCCGAAGTTATCTCTCCGCCTGTCCTTAAATTTATGAAGCGGTTGGACCTGGAATGGATAGAGGCATCCATTGAATTCTTGATGATTTAGGGTTAGCAAAATTCAAATTGAGTCAAGTTTATCTGCTCCTAAATTATCGATCCGATTCTAAAATAAATTGGTATAAATAGGCTTAATATCACAGCAAACAATACTGTCGTCTTCAAAACGCTCGAATTCCACACCTTATCCCCTTTTCGAGAGTTTAATATCATTATTTCAAGCCCTATTTTCCCTGGTTAAGAGCAGGCGATTAAATTTATCAATTTATCACATTATAAGTAGATGAAAATAACCTTTTTTTCTAGCATTATGACGTCATTCCTTTAACCATCTCATTTAATCATTTTTTATTTTAAATTATTTAAATATCGTCCGCATTATTTTCATACGTTTCACCCCTGAACTTAGATAGGACGTAAATCATTTTCTTTTATATTTGGATTAAATAATAGATTAGGTACATATGTGATCACTTTAAATTTGATTATTGATTATTTTTGGTTGCAATGAAAATTTTACCACCGGTATTAACAACAAATTCTTTTTATAAAAGTCTAGGAGTCTATTTCACGGACTAATAAATATCTAACGTTTAAGTTATATATCTCTGAAATTTGTTCATTTGAGTGTTTGTTACATAACCACACAGTTTGAAATTGATTCTCAAAATTTTGAACATCCTTCATATATACCCTGAAATAATCACTGTCAATATTAAAACGTCTGCAGTCCCTAATATGACAAGATAATTTAAAGTTGGCAACTCACATGCGGTCAGTAAAGATAATCAAATTATTGAGCGTGTACCAGATACAGGGTATCTGCCAAAATAAAATTTTTCAAATCCATGACTTTTCATGACTTTCCTTGATTTAGCGGATAATTTTCCATGACTTTAAAAAGCTTTCGTTAAAGTATATATGAATAAAACTTCTGATGTACATACAAATAAAATATATGCTTTTAGAGAAATAACAGGAATTTTATCATAAAAAAACTATAAGCTTACTTTATAAGTGTTAATAAACTCACATACATAAAAATAAATTGTTGTATCTACATACCTAAGTTTAATCCTATAGCCATTTTTCAATCAAAATGTTTCCAATTTGAATTCGGGGTACTTTGGTATTATCCAGGTGACCATGAATAAAAGCCAAATATAACCCTATAATGTTTATATACAATATCCCTAGAGATAAACTTATATTTTGTGCAAAAATCTTAACTAATTTTTATTAAAAAATAATTATTATTATTATATTAAAATTTTAATCTACAATTTAAGAAAAAAAAAAGAATAATATACATTTACCCACCCATTAAGCTTTCTTGCTTTGAGTTTCCTTGGTGAACGAATTTTACTTGGCAATAGGGTCAATAGGATAATACATAAATACCAAACTCAGTAACTTCAGCCAAATGACAAGTAAAAATAGAATTAAACAATTCAATGCATTTTTATTTAATCGGTAGTTTAGCAGATCCATGACTTTCTATGATTTTTACTTATTACTCATTTTGACTTTTACTCATATAATTTTAAAAATCAAGACTTTCCAGGACAAAATTAATCCATTGTCTAAATCCATGATTTTCCAGGTGCGCCGAAACCATGCAGATAATTCCAAGCCAAAATCAAACCATTTTATTACCTGCCTCATAGTGTACTTTACAGTTCTGCAAAATTAAAAATTTTACTGATCCCGTCATATAAGCTATATGCTAGTATCATATAATGATATAATGTAATTAAACTTAAAATAATCTTAAAAAATTATCAAAATATAATTTTTATATCAATATATCATTGAAACCCAATGTTAAATTTTCAACATCACCTAATCCTAATTCATACAAAAAGCTTTTAAACAGAAGCAGAATAAATGGTTAAAATACATAAGAAAATCCATGATACAAAAATTCAAATCAAATTTCTTTGTTATCATTAAAATCCATAATGCTAATTTCAATATTTAGTATCAGATGTACTTACAGCTGGGATTTTTGAACACACACAATTAATAAGAGTTTGTAAAGCAGAGCGCTGAACCTCAGCTACTGGCATCATATCACCTTCTGCTGCTTGAAGCAAAACGCTGAAAAAAAAATTTCACTTTAACAATTGTCAAAAATTAAAACATGAAAAATTATCTAATTATCTCAAGATTCAAAACTTTCATATATAAGTAATATTTAAATAATTATACAAGTCAAATAGTCATATGCTGTTTCACTATTCTTGTTTATAGGCTTACTGTTAGAAATTGCAGCCGAATCGGCACCTTCCGTAACTTCTGGTGAATCCCAGCAATTTGTTTTTAACCCTTTCGCATCTACTGTCACAAATACATGCCAGCAAGAAACGCAATCACTTCCCGGCCGACACACTGTTGTGACAGAGCGTTTTCTCATTCACCCCCGACCGTCACATATATGTGCCAGTGTTGTGGAACATTTTAAAAACTATAAGCTTTGACACAAGATGGCATTGTAAGTCCATATGGATTTAGATACATGTAGATTTGACCTTGAACTCAATAGGAGAGTAGTATGATACACATACAAGTAGTTTTTGATTATATAAACATGAGGGAAAAGGAATGTTTCCGATTGACATGTTTTATGACTGCTCTTTAAATTCCCACATGGTGTTTGTTTATGTAAGCAGGGGAGTTTTATTTTTGCTAAAGCGTTGTGTATTTCGGTTTGCAGTCCAGTTTTTAGTACAGAATTAGATCTGACAGATTTTTTTTTTTTATTTTTTTTAACTGAGCTTGAAATAGCTGAAATGACGCAAAATATTTCAGATTTTGATTCTGAAATATTTTAGGATAGTAGTAATAGTGACACTTTAATATATTCTGATTGTTCTTTCTGTTTATAATGGATCTAGTGATTCTAATGATGAGGAAGACGGTGACAAAAATCATGATGATGCTTTTTTTTTAACATTCCAGGAAAAATCCCCCAAAATGGCAAATGAGTTACTAAGAATTCATGGACTATAACGTAAGATTGTGTGTAGATCCCTGTTTTTAAAAATTTTCATACAAAAAAATAATTTTAAATAACATAGTATTCAGTTTTGTAATGTTTAAAGTAATTAAATAGTAAGTAAAAAACGATAAAAAAAAGGTGTAAAATATATATTTAAATAAGAAATAGCCTAAGTAAATAAAGTATCTATAAACATATAATATAAATCCCATTCCATTTAAATACTTTACACAGCATTATTAAATAACTCGTTGCTACTTCGTTAATTTCATGAATTTAGGCATAAAACCCTCCGGCCCACAATACTCGTGAAAGTGACTGTCGGCCTCAGAGGAAAGCACACGTTTGCGCTACCTGTCGCAAAAGGGTTAAATTAACCAAGGCAGCAGATTTTACCGCGTTAGAAGTTGCAGCCGAGTTGGCACCTTCCGTAACTTTTGGTGAATCCCGGCAATTTGTCTCTTAGTTCATTTATTTATTTAAGTCAAATGAGGCACGAGATTTGACTGACACCTTAATCGCCAGTTAGACTGTTTTTGTTAAGGAAGCTGACTCTCGCAGTTATTTTGTTCATGACGTCTGCACAGCAGACACTAATGTGGCTTCAACTCTCACTCAGCGGCTACGATCTGTGTAATTTTGTGATTGGCTGAGTGGGGGAGGAAGCCGCATGATTATGTTAATTAGAATGATATACCTGCTACTGGATATATAAGGTTGACAAGCAGGAGGCAAGGTATCCCTTTTTTGGTCAGCTGTGAGGGTAGCAGTATCAGATTAGAAAATCCCTTTTGTTTGACTTTGTATTTTTTTGGTATTAGGGTTAAATGTTTTTCTGTAATAGGTGATTGTTAAATTTATTATGTTTATTTTGTTAACTTTTTTTGAAAAACTTTTAGAACTTAAATAAAAATGTTTAGTTCAAATACTCGATTTTTTATTTCTCGGCATTCTGCAAAGTCATGCTAGCTTCCACTTTAAATATCTTTTGTATCAGAGATGTCCAGCAATATTAGGTAGATGGTCATCAATAAACTGCCATCTTAATCGCCAGTTACAGCATTTTCGTTAAGGAAGCTGACTCTCATTGGAAGTTTGGTCGTGACGTCTGCACGGCAAACGCTAAAGTGACTTCAACTCTCACTTGGCAGCTACAATCTGTGTAATTTTCTGATTGGCTGAGTGGGGGAGGAAGCCGAATGATTATGTTAAATAGTATGCAATGCCTGCTTCTGGGTATATAAGGCGGACAAGAACAAGGCAGGTACTTGTCTTTTGGTGAGCTGTGAGGGTAGCAGAGTTATCGTTGCTCATGCTGCAGGTAAATTTCTTTTAAATGTCATATTAGTTTAAATCGTATTTTTTGAGTAATGTAGTATATCATAAAATCCCTTTTTTTTTTTACTTTGTAATTTTTTTAATAGTTTATGGTATTAGGATACTAAGATTAGGGATGTATTAGCCTTGAATGTTTTCTGTAATATTAACTGAACTTTTTTTTGTGGTACTAATTGGTTGTTAAAAAAAATGAAAGAGTTTTTTAAATTTCAAGCAAAAAATCTATATTTAAGGAAAGAATGTTATAATACATATCTGTAAATAAGAAAATATTTATTTTATTTACAATATACAAATTATATGCAAATTCAAACTTTTTTTACCAAAAAATTTTCTGTTTGCATTAGAAAAAACCTCACCAGCCTCTTTTAAATTTGACCCGAAATCATCTCTACATTTTTTCAGTGTTTTTTTTTTCCCTGTAAGTCTATTTCTAGGATTAGTTTTAATTTTCTTCATACAAAAGAAGCTTCTTTCAAGAAGTTGCACTGAAAAAAAAAATTACTTCCTTTTTCTTCAGTTTATCCCCCCTCCCCAAATTATCTAAAATTAGTTGAAGTTCTAACCCTCTAAAATTGTAAAATTTTTTCTGTTTTTCCCTTATAGTTTTTCTGATGCATGAGCCCCAAGATTTCGTCCCACTATTATAAATCTTTTTAAAGTTGAGTCCTGTTATTACAAATTTGCATAAAAAACTCTGTATAGTACATAAACGTGAACATTGTTACACCATGTTAGGAAAATAAAATTATTAAATAGAGTTTAATTACTAAACTTCTGTTTTTAAGTCAAGTGAATTTGTTTGAAGACAAAAACTATTTATAATGCAATGGATTCAGCTTACCTTATGCCAGTATAATGCAGGTAATCTGGACTGGATATTTTTTCACAAAACTTTAACTGAGCAGATGCTGTTAAAGCACAGATTTTTAAAACATCCAAAGCATTTTTCACAGTCTCAGCTCTAAAAAAAAGAAAATAAGACTTTCATCATTATGTGATACAATTTCATTGTTGATACATGAAATAGTATAAACAGGGTTCCCGTTCTGATACTTTAAGTAGTGATTCCAAAATTATACTACCCAAGTAAACCCAGAATGTGAGATTGTTTCCAAAGATATCACACCATGGTGAAGTACAAAATTTAAAATTTATCTTTCATTTGCAAGAAGAAAGTGCATATGTATAAAATAAACAAAATTAAAAAACATTCACAATCTCGTGTGATTCTTCTCACTTAACATAAGACTCCATTTCACAAGTTTCCGCTGCAAAAATGTGTCGAAGTTGCTGGTAGGTACAAAAATGTGAGGAGCGTTAAGGGTTAAGCTTCAAAACTTTCATCACGACCAAATAGAAAAATTAAATAAACAGACTAAATTTGCAAAAGGTTAATATTTACCGTCCAGAATAACTTAGTTCAAAGTAAGATGATATCAATTCCAACAGAAATGTGACACCATCCAGGTTAACAAATTCATTTATAGGTTTCCACTGAAATACAGGTACTTGTGAATTTTCGTGTAATATTTCTATGTAACGGTCAATAGCATCAGGAGTCAATCCCACTGCCTATAGAAAAAAATAATTTACAACATAAATATAGAATACATATATTAATATTAAAACACTTAAAAATATACTGATAATCCTATAACTATTCCTACAATTTCAAAGATGTCATTCACCATTACGATACATACTTGTAAAGAATAATGTACAAACTATTTCCGACTTAAGTTGGTCATTCTTTGATCCTCTAAGCCTAGTTTTAATGTGTTTTTTTTTCTGTACAGGTTCAATATTTTCTTCTAATGGCTTCTTCTGTCCTACTTCATAGTAATATTCATTGATATTTATAAATTGATAATATTACCCCCCCCCCTTTTTTTTCAGATTTCTTAGCTCTTTTAAAAAATAAAACCAGAAAAGAATAAAACACTGGCTTCTTTCTTTTATAAATATCTTTATATATCCAGTAACAATGCCTTTTATCATTCTTTAAACATTTAAAGAATAAGAATACTGTGTCCAAAGGGAAACCATTTAGAAATTTCCTGATATTTCCTTGATAATTCTTTGCAATTAGCAATTTCTTTCTTGATAAATTCCTACTACTTAATTCAATTTCCTTCAATTCTTTAATAAAACTATTATTAGGTATAAATTTATATTTAAATAAAGTTATGAATTTTAATATTAAAAAAATCCAAATGAATTATACGCTTAGAAATTTTTTTTTTCTATCGTTCGGATTCTATTTGATCCATGATAGCATTAATTTCTTTGTTACATTCTTTTTTTATTATTGATATTTTTTATTCCAATTGCTTTTTAATGAATTTTGATTTTTTCTTTTGAGCTTCGAGTGTTTCATTTTCTCAAGATTTCTTTTTTCATTTTTCCATATTCTTATTTAACAGTGAATAAGACATAAAGCACAAGATGTCTTTGATTGGAGAGTATTTTTTTAACCAGCAGAATTCATTATTTTTCAAACTTATTCTCCCAAAAAAATCCCTCCCCCTCCTTTTTAATATTTCCACAATTCTCTGACTCCCTGAAAATTCTCTAATTTCCTAGTTCACGGATATCATGAAGAATTGTATTTGTTCATTTGCTCTCACTAAAAAAGGCCGAATTGACTTCTGAAATGATTTTGGTTAATCTCTGCAATATTTAAGTTTCCATATTAACTTTCATTCCCCAATAGTACATAATGAATGCCAATTACCCATTAAAAATATTGGTATGTCTTCACTAATGGCCCCTTGTGGAGCATGGATCTAAAGGCTTGTAATTGGATCAAAAACAATTATCCCAATTACTCAAATTAAACTCAGCATTTACTCTAATAGTACATATATTTCACTGAACATCCCTTTGACTGCCACAATTACCAGTTATTAGCAATTATGACACCCTGGATGTTAAATGTTGCTAGTATGCTGTTAGGGTAATGATTTCTACAAACTAGAAGATGTAAAATAGTTCTCCCATGTAACCAACAAGAGTCTTGGTGGCAGAGCTTCCGATTCTCTAAGTATATTTTTATTTCATTTACATAGGTACCAACTTCCAAAAGAGAGAAAAATATGTAGTTTATCGCAGTAATGACAGTTTTTGGCAGGGTTGGAAAAAAATCATGATTTTTTTTTTTAAATCAAAAAAATCAGATTTATTTGATTTAAATCAGATTTTTTTTTATTTAAATCGGATTTTTTTATATTTTTTCTGAATACTAATTTTAATTGTTGTTTTTATGTTTTTTGCAATATACATAGAATAGTTTGTTATAAGAAGTCACATCTTATCTATCTAGTATATTCTGCACACTGATTACCTAAACTTAAATATATAAATTTTAATCTAAATACATTCTATTATTTTGTAATTGGATAGTGCAAACTCAATAAGATGTCAATTAAAAGAACAAATTAAATATTCTTTTAATGCAAACTATTAAAAAAAACAAATCACAATTATTTTAATATTTTTTTAAGTACCGAATTATGGATTTAATTGTTTCAATAAAAACACTTGCTTTGATGCTTTATCCACTCCTCATTGGTTACGAAGGCTAGAATGAACAATACCAAAAGAAGAAAACTGTCTTTCCATTCCAGCAGATGAAGCCACGGCTATTGTTATTTGGTAGACAAACTGGATTTCAGTTCTCTTTACCTCCCATTACATAAAATGAATTCAACCAGTCATAATCAATCATTGTACTACCCCTGCTACATATTTTCTGATAACAACCCCTAAATTCTTGGAAAGCACATGCTATCTATTGACACTTATTTACTTATTGGTATTACTGTGCTGACTGATTCCCAGTTCTCCTGTCTTTGGAATATAGGTTTTAAAAGAAGTGAAAAAAAATGATTTAAATCAATGATTTTTTTAAAAAAATCAACTGATTTAAATCATGCCAACCCTGGTTTTTAGTATATAGATAAAAATATAAATTTTAGGAAGGGAAAAATAGGGAAAAATGGCAAGGTTTATTTAATAAATGGAAGATGTATTAATTTAGTATTCACAAATGCTTCAGAAGTAAAAAATAAAATAAATCTGTAGTTTATTGAAATAACATTTTTTAGTGTATATATAAAACATAATTAAAAAGTGAAAATGGTAATATTGTTGATCCAATATATAAAACAAACATATTAGTCTTTTACATTTACAAATGGTGATGACAAAGATTTTGCTATTTTCAAAAATTGTTTGTCAAACTCATTTTTAAAATATCTTAAACTATTCAAAATATTTTCAAAATACTTTTACTGCATTTCATAATTGATAACTAATGTTTTATTAGACTGATTTTAACTCTAAAATCAGTCCTGATTTTTTAACCCATATTGGACCGCTGTCCTATAAACAGGACAGCAAATAAAATTCCATTTAATAATAAAGTTATAAATATTTTCTGAGTGGATTTTATTTTAACACCTTTAAAATAGACACACTTTAGCATGGTAACAAAAAAAAAAAAACAAAAAAAAAACTGAGAAATCAAATTATATTGTATTGTAAAATTTATTTTCAGCAACCTCTTAAAAATTGTCATTTTTTAATCTTTAATTATTTATTTATTATTATTATTTTTTAAACATTGTGGAGGTTACTTTTAGTTTAAAAACAGAGCTAATAATGTAGCTGAAAGTTTTTGTTGAAAATTGTATTTTACACGTGTATTTTGTAAGTATAAAAAAGGTGCCCTAAAATTAAGACAACTGTCCAATTCCGATTATTTTTCTATGAATTCAATATTTCATTCGATATTGAAGGCGCACATTCTTTTCTTATCTTTCAATGAACACCAGATCAAACACCTGTTCTCACATATGGACGCAGCAAGGGGTAAATAGATGTCTATTCTATTCAGGAAAACTGGAGATTGCAAGATAAACTTAATCTCTTACCGCCAGTTCAATAACTGCAAGAGAAAACCTACAGCAGTATGCTTAAAATGTAATGTTGGACTTTGTTTTGACTGTTTCCCCAAATTTCACCTATGAATCAGCCTAATGCAATGTAAGTGATATTTGTTAAGTTTTAGTATTGTAATGGACCGTTGTCCTATTTATAGGACAGCCAATTAAATAAAAAATTAAAAATATTTTTTTCAAAATTTTGGTTTTATATACTTAGTTACACCATATTAATGATATGGATTAAGTTTTAATAGCTTACAGAAATATTTAGTTGGTGTGGTACAATATGGGTTAAAATTTGGCTGAATACTCACTCATCATTTACGTTTTACTTCTTGCTGAAATACAGAATTATCGATAGCAGGGAAAAACAAAGCGAGAATGAGATTTGTAGGGAATTTTAGACTATATCACTGAAAATCGGCAGAATTAAGTTTTCTGATTAGAAGATCGGAAACAATAAATTGGCTAAAATTATGTTGGAGTGGTTGCAGGAACATGATGCTGAATTTCAGTGAATGTCCTGGTTGTCTAACTCACCAGATCCCAATCTGATAGAACCCATTTGGGATGTCATGAGATGGCAGCTCAGAGTTCCAAGACCACCCATTCACAATATCTCAGATTTGCGTAACCATTGCTGCAACATCTGATACAATCTGTCTCCAGCCATCTACCAAGGACTTGTGGCATCCATGCCAAGGTGGGTTGAAGCTGTGTTGCGTGCCAAAGGTGGGCCAACTCGTTATTGACAGGTGGTTGTAACGGTAACATTTCGATATGTATGCAGAAGTTTCTGTTGTAGCGAGTGGCAACAAAAAGAGTTGTTATTGCAATAGCGTTGTTGTTTTGAGTTTAGAGAAAGATAGCGTCATTTTTAACAGAATAAAAATATGCTTTTTGTGTGAGTAAAATGTGGTGATTATGACATGCACACACACTGCCTATCAAATATAAAGATCTCCCACTACAACTGGTGACCCGATTTATTTACTTTTTGTACATTTTGGATTTTGCAACCTTTAACGATATCTAACAATGGATAAACCAAATATTGAGGAGAAGACCGAGCTGAATAAAGTAAGTGTTAAAATTCCACCTTTTTGGACAGATAAACCAGAAATTTGGTTTTTTTCAAGTAGAGGCGCAGTTCAAAATTAATGATATTACAAAAGAAGATACGAAATTTAATTACCTTGTGGCGCAACTTGAGCCAAAATATATTGAAAATATTCGGGATATCATAAGTAGTGAAAATACTACTAATATACCGATTCAAAAACAAGGTTACTTAACTTATTTAAGGAAAGCGAAAGTGCTCGAATTAAACGGTTAATAACCGGAATTGAATTAGGTACAATGAAGCCTAGTCAGCTTTTACAAAAACTACGAACTGTGGCGACTGCGGACATTCCCGAAAACTTGATTAAAACTTTGTGGCTTCAGAAAATGCCTGATTATATTAAAAATATTTTGCTTGTTAGTGAGGAAGATCTCGGCAAATTAGCAATAATGGCTGACAAAATTAGTGACATGAACCCCAAAACTGAAATTTTCGCAGCATGTCATAAACCTGAAATTAGCAATGACGAAACGTCAGGTTCAAGTTATAGAGAAGTGCTAAATCGACTTGAGAGCCTAGAACAACAAATATCCCAGCTAAGCGTATCATACCAAACTAGGCCTAATTATAAAATTCGTGCACACGGAAGTCGCTCCCGAAGCCGATCTAGAAAACGTTTTGATTCTAATGGCAAATTTTGCTATTATCATTTTCGTTTCGGTAACTGCTGCTATCCTGAAAAATGTACTCCACCTTGTGCATAGTGTTTTAGCTCTTGAGTGTATGAGAGAAGAGAGCCCAACAAAAGTTGTCAGGAAACTCACATGAATGGGTTATATATTTTTTATATACAACTAAAATATTTGAGACAATACTTAAGTTTAGATTTAGATTACCCACATATATTCTAATTAAAGTACCACAAATTATTGCTCACTTATGTTAAAATGAAAACACCAGAAATTCAGAAATTCAATAATAGTAATTACCTTTGGAAATAATACTAAATTTGGAACATCATCCGATCGAGATGAAGATCTTTTGTCCTCCACTAATGCTGCCAGGTGTGCTTCAAAGTATCTTTTGAGAGAACCACACACATGCCTCGTTGTAAGACGTTTTGCAAAGATTTCATCATCAGAAAGGGTTCTTGCATTTTCAGAAACAAATAAATCAAGAGTGCTCATCTAAAAATGAAGTTCACATATATAATTACTAAACCCTCACATGAAATATGAACTCACTGCTTAGATTTTACAAAATGAAAGCATTTAATGTAAAATATCACCGAGCTCACAAATAAAATGAATTTTTTTTAAAAACTGACATAAATAAAACGTTTTGAAAAATATCAGTGGTTGAATTTTGCTGGCACAAGTAATTGTAATTGAAAGTTAATTGTAATTTTTCCTTTCTCAATATAATTGTAATTAATAAAATCTTTAGACAATCCCTATACATAGTTAAGTTTAATAAGTATTTTCAATTTAAAATCTTTGTGCATTAATTACTAATAATTGATACTAATAGTTAATAATTACTAATAATTGTTAGAAGTTGCAGCCGAATCGGCACCTTCTCAACCTCCGGTGAATCCCGACTTAAAGTTAACCGAGGCTTAATCGCAGTTTGTAAAGCTGACTCTCGATGTATGTTTGATTGTGACTTCAACTCTCACTCGGCAGCTACGAACTGGGTAATTTTGTGATTGGCTGAGTGGGAGAGGAAGTTGCATATATATGTTAATTTTTATGCAATGTCTGCTGCTGGATATATAGAGGATTGTTGGATGAGGATAAGAGGATTGAGGATTTTTTTAGTACTTGTGCATTTTTCCCGGAACGTAGGCAGACATCGTATGACGTTTTTTTATTTTAAGATTTAAAAATAAATCTACATTTTCATTTTTAAATAGTTCGTCATTTTTTTTTATATATATAATGCACTACCAGAACCTTGCTCTGCTAAAGTACCGGCATTGAGTTGTTCGTTGCAATACCGGTAACAATAATGACTAATAATTAATAATTGACATTGGGGTAGCACTTCACGCTTCCATGACACAGGTCCGAGGTTTGATCCCCGGGCTGGGCAAGGCTGATTTAGCCTTTCATCTCTTCAGTGGGCAGATGAACTGAGGACCAAACGTGCTTGGGAACTAAACACTGGGGGTTCCACGTAAGATTTACCACCAAACCGGAACATATGCTTCACACCCCAGTGCCGTTGGTCTCGGAAACAGAGATTGGCACCATAGACCCTGGCCCCCTAAGAGCTGTTGTGCCGAGGAGTTTAGTTTTTTGTTTTTGAAAAATTTCTAACATTTCCTGATTATTCCAGATTGTTTGAATTCTCCCCACATTCCCATATTTTTCTCAGTCTGTGGACACACTGTAAAATTAATATGTTGGTTTAGGGAACTTTAACCTAAATAGCAAAAACGAATAGGCTCATAGAACTAAAGTTCAAAATCAGTCTTATGCAATAGATTACAGTCTCATTAGCATCATGTAGCAAAACAGTAGACCTCCAAACTAATCAATCATAGCAATTATAAAAGTAAAGAGCATGAAAATAATGGAACAGATGCATTATAGACAATGGTTCCCTCCGCCATGTTTTTTTTTTTGGCGTCCAACAGAAAAACACGCATTTTGAAAAATTGCCAAGTAGAAAAACATGGCGGCGGTACTGAAAGGCATTGCACATTTTCTGAAATATCTCAGAAAAGAAACATGGCATATTTGAAACACAACATTCACAAAACTAAACTTAAAAAAAAAAAATAATAATAATAATAATTTAAAGCATTAATAAAATAAAATTAGCATAATAATTATCATTTTTTACGTTATTTAAAATAAATAACAGATTAGTAATATTTATGATATATATCAACAGAATAAACACAATATATAGCATTTTAATAAGCGCTAATATTATAAAAATTCTAACATGTGAGGGGAGCTCCCCCCCTCAATTCCCCCTTGTAATAAAAGAAATGTAAAATAAATTTAATAACAGATGAAAATTGGAAAGGGTAGCACCACAAACATTCTTCAACACTCCTACCTCCCTTAAAAAAACTTCAAAATAATTCTTCTTTACCAAATAAAAATAAAAATTTTAAAAACTCAGATTCGGAATATTCTGTCACACTTGGAATTTAGAATGAAATGCACAGCCCACCTCACACCTTGGAATATTCTAATATTTTTTAAAAGTTTCAAAAATAGTAAGAATCGAAATAACTTCACCCATCATAACTACATTACTAAATCCCAGAAAATGATAAGAATTTTTAAAAAATGTTCCAAGCATCTTGTTTGATTTAGAATATCCTGATACTTTTTAACAATTTCAAAAATAGTAAGAACCGAAATAACTTCACCCATCATAACAAAATAACTAAATCCCAGAAAATAACAACAAAGCAAAAATGTTCCAAACCAAAGCATCTTGTTTGATTTAGAATATCCTGATACTTTTTAACAATTTCAAAAATAGTAAGAACCGAAATAACTTCATCCATCATAACTACATTACTAAATCCCAGAAAATGATAAGAATTTTAAAAAAATGTTCCAAGCATCTTGTTTGATTTAGAATATCCTGATACTTTTTAACAATTTCAAAAATAGTAAGAACCGAAATAACTTTACCTGCCATAACTAAATTAACTACATCCCAGAAAATGATAAGAATATCCTGATAAACAATTTCAAAAAAAAAAAAAAAACCTGCCATAAAAAAAAAAAAATGATTAAAAAAAAAAAAAAAAAAAAAAAAAATCAAAAAAAAAAAAAAAAAAAAAAAAACCTGACCTAGGCGACTATAAACCAAAAGAACTGTTAAGATGCCAATTTATCTAATAGTGCCGGGTATTGACGTCAGAAATCATGTGCACCAATGGGCTGCAAGAAGACATTATAGCTGCCATACCCCACCACCAAAGTCAAGGCAAACACACCAAACCACTCATTGCCCCATAAAATAGCCAAATTTGGTGACAAAAAAAGACAGCATCTATAACCAAAAAAATATTATATACTTACAACATTAAACAGCTTCCTTAATCCATCTTGCTCATCAAAATGTTGAAGGATAGCATTGAATGCAAAACCAAATCCAAAAAAGAGTGTTGCATGACAACGACTGGAGTCATGAGAGCATTCTAATAACCATAAGGCATAACTTACAAGATCTGAAAGCACTTCAGGTGGAGACATACAGATCTAAAAAACAAAAATAAAGTGAGAACAGATTTTTAATTTATTGTATGATTAAACGAAAAGCACATGTTTTAAAAATATATCTTAATTATTAGACATTAAAAATGAACAATTCATTTTTAATATATAGTGAATAAAAAATTACATTAAAAAAATTAAGAATTAGAGATTAACCTTTGTGAGGTAAAAATGCAAACGTACCATGTTTAAATAGTGCTTAGGTAACAAAAATAAGTAAACAAAACTAAGTTTTTTAAATATAACATTTTGACTAAAACTAGACTTTTGACTTTAACAAACTAATGTCCCAGACCAAAGTATTGAGATAATACAAATTTATTTACTTTACAAATATTTACAAGCCTTATCAATGATTAAATACTGCAGTAGCTTAGTCAGCTAAGGCATCAATCTCATAACTGGAGGGTTGTGAGTTTGAGGCTCGAGCCAAACCAAAAAATATATATATATATATACTTTTGTAGTCACTATATCCTCCAAAGTTCCCAAATAATACCTCTGGAGGTGGCAGGCCAAACCTGGGGATTTTCTGCTAGGTCCCTGCTCCTAAATTATAAGAACCTACATGCATAGGACAAAATAATAAGAACACCCATTAAAAAATGAGTCATTTTTGACCTTCCAATAAATGGCTGCCTCTTGTTGCAACAGTGTGCCACCTAGTAAGGGCAAAAGGAAGGTATTAATCAAGTATTTCATAGCGTGAGAGTTCAATGAGAAAATTCTGTTCTCAGCAAAGCCTGATTATGCCCGACTTCTCCAACATGAGAAGAGGCATCGTAATAGGAACTCTCCTCACTGTAGCGTCTATCTCCAGAACAGCCAACCTTGTGAATGTTTAAAGTACCATTGTGCCAAAGGTTATGAGAGCCTAGTTGAAGTTGAAGGACCATGATAGATGAGTGTTGAAGATGATATTCACCCGAAATTGCAAGATTACACTGCTGCAGATGTCCAAGATGAATACTCACCTTCTGAACCTTATATCCATGAAAACTATTCAATGAGAGTTGCATACTGCAAACATTCATAGCAGAGTAGCTATTTTAAAACCTTTAGTTTCAGCACAGAATGCTATGAAGAGACTACAGTGGTGCAAGGACCACCTAAACTGTATACAACTGCAATGGGAACAAGTCATCTGGTCTCATGAATCTTCATTTACATTATTCCAGGCCACTGGATGTGTATTCATCTGGCAAACATGGGTAGAAACATTTCATGTTAACTGCCTGGTTCCAACCATGAAACATGAGTTTTTGAGTTATTTAAACAAATTTCTATTTTATATGTACACTATCTGAACTGATCCTGACCAAAAATGGTATGAATCAATGAACTTTGTACAAGACCTTTCTTTGTCAATCCAACGTATATGAAATGTCATTCAATAGAACAGTTGGCTTGATTTGCCCAACCCGAAAAAACCCAGTGGGTTTTTCAAAATCTTTATTTAAAATTCCACATATTTAACAAACAATAAAAATATTGAGTTAAATCTATAATAAATATTACATATTTATCTTTGACATGAGCGTAGAAATTTTTTTTTAATTTGAGGAGGTCTAAACTGCTAAAAAAAAATCTATATAACAAATGATAAAAATATGAAGAAAAACTGACGTCTTTCAGCCAATATTAAAAAGATATAATATGGCTAAAAAAAATTACCCAGAGGTCTTGAGTATATTTACAAGAACATAAACAAATTACAAGAACTTTCTGTATTATATACAACTTATTCTAAATGTTATCCAGTCAGTGATATAAATTTTTTAATGTTAGAAAAATTTTAGAATATGTAAAAAATAATTTATTTTAAGATTTAAAAATTTCCTTTAATTTAGACAAAAAATTCTTCTGCATAATTTATAATTGATTTCTAAAATTTTTAACTTACATAACAAAAAACCTGAATAATTTTCAAATCCCTAAAAAAGCATCAAAAATCCTTTAAAGTATAAAAAAAACCTTGATAAAACCCGGAAAAAAAAAAAAAAAAAAACCCCAAAAAACCCACTGGGTTGGATTTTTCTGAATAAACCCGGGTTTTTGCCAACCTTGAACCAGAGGTGGCCCAAGCCCTAACAAATTAAAAAAATTTCATTTTTTCAGAGGTGTTCCTATTATTTTGTCCTATATCTGTACTTTGTGTTGTCCTAGGGAGAATGGTGTTGCCATAATAAAATGGTTAACAAATATCTGCAA
>CM063507.1:84895937-84938437 GCA_032207245.1 Pardosa pseudoannulata | reverse complement strand
GATTTTCTTTATTATTAATATTGCCCTTTTGGCTAGAAAATGTAAAAGAATGTTATGAATATTAACAAATATTTTATATATTCTTATCTTCTTATTTTTATTCCAGTACTTATCACCTGTACTGGTGTTCTAAGAACTGGTTTAGGGCAAGTTTAACTCTGAACTTACAAAACCAGAAAGTTTGGAGAGTATAGTGAAAACTGATATGAAATCACAAAAAGATGGATAAATTGATCATGTTCCAATTTAAAAATTAAGGAGTTTTTAAGGACCTTTGACTAAAATTAAGTAGTTTTAAGGGCCCTTAAAAATGAAAGCTAAAATTAAGGAGTTCTTAAGAAATTTTAAGGATTGTGGGAACCCTGTACATGATTTATTTATTTTTCTACTGTATTAACCTGATACAGGATGCTGTATATCATTAATCTATTCTTTTGCAAATACACTGCTGCAGATTTAAGTGACAGTATTAATACACTGTTTAAAAATAATTCTTCATCCTGTGGGAATTTTTATAGTTTGTATTGGGAGAGTTTGTCTAAGGCAGTTAAACTGATTGCCTTTTATTTTGTAGAAAGAGTAGTCATATGACCTTATATATAATGTTTAATATCGTTCTTGATGGTCAAAGTGTTTGAAAAGCTCAATAGAAAATACAGCATTTACAAAAAAGATCCCCTATTATAAAATTTCTCATATTCCACAATTTGTGAAATACTTTATTCCTAAAATTTCGTTCTCTGTATATAGTAGTTACTAGTTTTCAAAACCATTTGAAATTGATTTTCAAATATAAATTTTATATAATGTCAGGCTTGTAACTGCTGAGGTACTTTCAAAAAGGTGAGAAAAGTAACAAATAATACAGAATAAGTGACTAAACATTAAAAAAAAAAAAGTCATTTACAGATGCTATTATTAAGATTTTTCTATTTATTTTAACTCTAAATCAAATGATTCATGCAAGACATGATTTTAGCGTTAAATACAAAAAAGGTTAAAAATTTTGTTTAACACATCTCAACATTGCTTTTTATTCAAGAAAATCTATAAATTAGATTTGAATACATACATTAATTTTATAATCACAATTTTCTGAATATATTAATGAGGTTTTGAAATATGTACATAGCTAGATTAGAGTATCTAAACAAAAATTGTGAAGAAAAAGAAAAAGAGAAATGTGTGCTTTGACGTAAATTACTTTAATGTATTAAATGTACATTTTAGTACAAATGTAGATTTCAGGAACTTCTTTACGACTTTTTAAAATCACTCAATTCTGGAAACCATATGACTAACTACATTTTAATGAGAAAAATAAGATTAGAGCATCCCATTTTTGGTCTTTTATTAAAATATTTTGTCATTCAGATTTTCTTTTTTTAACAACAGAGTTTTGCTGTGATACACCATGATAAAAAGTGACTGTTTACTTAAAAAAGTGACTAAAAGTTATCAATTATAAAAAAAGTGACTAAAGGTGAGAAAAGTGACGGAATTGCAAGCCTGTAATGTTTAATGTGGATCTAGATGATAAGTACTAGAAATGCTAGATATTAAATATACCCTTTACAAGAAACAGAATTAACATTATAGAATTTTTCATATTTTAATTCTGCAATTTGTGAAACCTTTGTTAACCTTTAACAGCCTGTATTTAAGTCTTGGCTTTCCAGGGCATTTAAAATTGATTTGCAAAAATAAATAAAACTATTCTTTATCTAAATTAATAAAAAACTTACTTTACATGCCAAAGCACGAATTGAATCTGCATCAGTAACTGGTGTTTTAGTAGATAACAAGTTTATAAGAACCTAAAATATATATACATATTTATATAAAAAACACATCCCTAAAATTACTATACACAGTTGTACAAAAAAATTATAAATTACATAATATCTAAAAAACAGCTGTTAAAATTAAAAAAAAATTTTTAAGGTATATGAAAAAATTTGTAAAAACTCATATCGATGCCTGGTAGTATCCGTATTATAAGAACACATTTAATAAATCATACACAACTTTCAACTAGCCTTGCTGAAATTCAGTGAAAAATTGTAAAATAATTCCATAAAATGCCAGCATTTATTTCATACATTTCTTTGCTACAAGATAATGAGGAATAGGTAAACTCTCTTCAATATTAATTAAAAACAATTCTGATCAAAATTATAAAAAAGTTACATATATTAGATCAATGAAAATTGTAATTTAAAAAATTAAGTTTTAGTAACAAGTTTTGAGTCAAACCATTAACCTCTATATGAACATAAGTTTATGTAACTGTAAAAGTTTCCATCAAAGTTTGGCAGTTTTAAAAAATTTAATTTTTTTTTCACTAAATTCTATTACCCTAATTTCCTGCGTATAATCTGCGGATTATACATTAAAAAACATTAAATTTTCATCTAAAGCATATTATACGCCACCACATATTATCTGCTGTTAAAAATTACTTTTATTATAAAATTTACAAATATCTTTCCTAAAGAAAAATAGATGGCAGTACATGCTCATATTTACAGGTTTGTTTTTTCTTTAATCAGAATAAAGACCATTTTCAATCAAGGACACAGCGGTTTGTATTAAAGATCCTAATTAAATTAATATTTTCCATTTGTTTATTGATTTTTTTATTTCCATGAAGAAATAACACCTGTATAATCTGAAAGGGCGGCACTTCGCTGCATCCTCATTTGTTTTTTTCACCTTCAGCTCGGCAGATGGCGCTATAACTATCAGTTTAAAATTTTAACACAGATTGCAAATAACTATATGAAATTAAAATAAAAAGATGCATTTTAAGAATCTTAAATTTTAACATCTTTTTTATTTAAATATGCATTCCAACAATTTATTTGTATCATTATTTTAGTACTAATTAATGTCAATTTTTAAAATATATACTTAATGTTGTTAAATATACAATTCTTTAAGTCTATAAAAATTTTTACTTTGTTAAATTATTTTTTTAATTTAAAGATATGTTATCATTAAGAAAAGAGCTTAAATTTAGTTTTTTTTTAACACTAGAAAATATAACATTTTTCTCCACGTCTTTCATTCTTTTAAATCACATGAAATTTAAGTGGAAATTTGTAAACATTTTATAACGAGGAAGCTACTTGACATAATTCCCGGTTCCTTTTGAACCATCCCAACACATCGATAAAAATAACCTTGCACAAATAAATGATGATCAATCCACAGGCGATGGTAACTGAATTTATTCTTAAATATCATGACTTAATTAAAAAAAACACTGCTTAAAAACACATTAAGTTTAACATAAAAAAACTGGCATCTTCGATAAACATGGGACATATTGTTACACAGCTTACTAATCGTCAAATAACACCACCACAGCATAACGACTTGCCTTTATATATTCGGCTGGTTGTGAAATACAGTTCACAAAACAAATTAGCATGCCGTGAGGGCTTCTTCACGGAATAGAAAAAACAATTAGAAAGTGCTGATTAAATTGAAAAACTAAACTAAAGGTGACATTAACACAGATGTTAATCAGTGTGTGGTGGAAACAGAAATAGACAATATAAAGTTAACAAAATTTAATCTGCGGATTATACAATAATTTTCTCTAAAAATATCATAAAATTTACACCTGCGGATTATAGGCAGGAAATAGGGTATTTTTTCAGATGAAGCAACAAAATTACCTTTACTACACACTTATAATTGTAGAAGAAACTATGCAGGAAATTTATCAGTTAAATATAATGTCTGTCCTTACTAGCTTTCTCATAATTTCATTTACCTCAAAAAACTTTTTTAACTTGTATGAAAGGTTAATTTCATCTGGATTTCCCGAGAACTTGTACTCAGAGTGTAATACACAGTACAGTGATTTTTACATCACATAGAAAAAAAAAATCACTACACACACAATATAATACAAACATAAATCTTAAACACCCCTCCATAGTTCTGCATGCAAGCATACATAAATATGTCCTTAAATTTATCAACAAGGCTCTTCCATAATTTCATTACATCTTGAAAAATATATTTGCAACCCTGTTGTGCCTGTTAATTTACATTCTAAGTTTTTACCAGGTTTAATTGTGCCTGGTATATACAAGAGAAAATTTAATTTTTGATCCAGTATTTACTAAACTAATTTAAACAAAATGAATTTTATGAACTAATATATATATATATATATATATATATATATATATATATATATATATATATATACAGGGTATCTGACCAAATAAAATTTTTCAAATTCATGACTTTTCATGACTTTCCTGATTTAGCAGATCATTTTCCATGACTTTAAAAAGCTTTTGTTAAAGTATATATGAATAAAACTTCTGATGTACATACAAATAAAATATATGCTTTTAGAGAAATTACAGGAATTTTATCATAAAAAAAAACTATAAACTTACTTTATAAGTGTTAATAAACTCACATACATAAAAATAAATTGTTGTATCTACATACCTAAGTTTAATCATATAGCAATTTTTCAATCAAAATGTTTCCAATTTGAATTCAGGGTACTTTGGTATTATCCAGGTGACCATGAATAATAGCCAAATATAACCCTATAATGTTTATATACAATATCCCTAGAGATAAACTTATATTTTATGCAAAATTCTTAACTAATTTTTATTAAAAAATATTAATTATTATATTAATAAAATTTTAATCTACAATTTAAGAAAAAAACCAGAATAATATACATTTACCCACCCATTAAGCTTTCTTGCTTTGAGTTTCCTTGGTGAACCAATTTTACTTGGCAATAGGGTCAATAGGATAATACATAAATACCAAACTCAGTAACTTCAGCCAAATGACAAATAAAAATAGAATTAAACAATTCAATGCATTTTTTTTTAATCGGTAGTTTAGCGGATCCATGACTTTCTATGACTTTTATTCATTTTACTTGAAAAATCAAGACTTTCCATGACAAAATTAATCCATTGTCTAAATCCATGATTTTCCATGACTTTCCAGGTGCGCGGAAACAATGTATATATAACATATCCTTTTATTATTATTCTACAAAATTAATACTCGTATGACAAACAAAATTCAAAAACAGTACGGCATAATCAGTAACTTTTAAATTACTGTTTTATAGTAGTAAATTAATTCTTCTAGTTTTTAAGACAAACTTGTTAAAACCTTTCTCTGCATTTATAATCAACCCTACATGCACCAAAAGTAATGATAAATTTATCAACCATTTGTGATCAGTTCTACTGAAAAATTTTTTTTTTACTCTAAGCAATCTTTTTACTATAACAGAAATGCGTAACAAAGTGTGAAAGCAACATTTTCCCCAATGTTTTGCATCAATTCATAAATAACATTTTCTGCTACAAAACATTTCAGTTCAACTAATTTAGATATAGTAATTAAACTTCATAATAAACGTAAATTTTAATTAAATTAAAAAGCTTGCTCTTTAGCTCTTACATACTTCACAATTTTCATAAAGTTAAAATACTTATTGACTAAAAACAGACAACTGTAAAAAAGCTCAACAAAAAAGACAACTGTAGCAAATGTTTAAAATTTGTATAACAAAGAAAGGTTTGGACATAAAAGAACAGTTCAAATGCATATTTTATACACATAGTTCATAAAAGTTGGCAGGTATAAAAAACCCAAGTTTAAAAATTTGGATGGAATCAAACCTGTTGCTAAACAAAACTATGTAGATTATAATAAAGAAAATTTAGAAGATTGGCCATACTTTGCTTATTTTAAAATTTGAAGCAACATTAAAATCCAAATTTTAGAGAAATGGATAATTATCTATTTAGTTTGGAAACTTAGCTAAGAAATTTTAAATTCAGTCTTTACAGATAATTAATATAATATTTTGCTGCAAGCATCATATGAATTATCTGTTAATAGATCTCACTTAGAAGTGAAGAGTAAAACAAGCTAAAAATATGACTTTGGAGAAGAATATAATATAAATAATGAATTAATAAAGAATTACCCTTTATTTTTAATAAAAATCTTCAAAACTAGACATAATTTCCAGTATTCAATAATTTTATAGATCAAGTAATTTAACGATATACTCATACAAGATACCTAATTTTTTAGCTCTAAAAACAGATTTCCCTATTTTTTTCTTAAATAAAGTATAAATAATGTCTACCAAGGTAAATAAAAGTTCCTTCACTTAAAACTGATAAAACTTTTTAAAAGTTTGAAGTCAAATAGTATGCAAGCCAATTAATTTAACCCTCAGAGTGGAACACACCGAGGAAAAAAAGTCTCCAAAAAATACGCTAAAGTTTTATTGTGTCGGTGACCAAAGTGTTCTATGATTTTTTACTTCACCCTTTGTCGACTAGATTGGAATACGGGAAACTCACCCTTGTCATTGTCCCTTTACTTCTAGTTATAAATAGATATATAAATAGACATTATAGATTGTTAATTTTTAATACACATAAAGCTTGTCAAGTCTCGAAGATCATCCCATAAGAAATAATGGATTCTAAAAGTACAAATAAAAATATTCTTTAAGAGAATGATTTATATTTTTTTACGAAAGTCATCCAAGCTATTTAAGTGGTGCAATTAGAGATACATCTGTTACCGCAAACAAAATACTTCGAAATAGAGATTTACAAAGCCATGAAAAGCTATCAGCGTCTTTGTGCCTCAGGGAGTAGGAGTGCATCCCTCAATAAATGTCAGTCAAAGAGGGGTGCACTTCCTAAACAATTGACCTGACCCTTCTACCTCAAAACTCCATGGAGGAAAACACTGGCAAAAATGTACGGGACATCCATTTTCGGAACGTTTTTTTAGGTCGAAAATTGTACTTGACAACTTTGAAGACATCATCGGTTTGGCGGAATTGTACGTTAGAGGGTTAAAAGAATAATTCCTGCACAATTGAAACAGTAATAATCAATGAAAATAGCTTCTACAAAGATAAATTAAATTGAAAAAATAAATTACAGGTATAAGGACACTTTATGAATAACAATAAATAAGAAAAAACATGATAAAAAATATATATAAACAAACATACAATAATTCCGTTTTTTATTCGAACAGCTTTCCAAAGTTTACTCAGCAAGTCTTCAACAAATCGAATGACTTTCCTTTTTGGAGTAGCAGTATTATTACGAGTACTTGATTCTGCCTGCAACATAACAAATTGTATCTCATTAAAAACACAAATTTTTAAATAATTTAGAAGGGAAAAAAAACAACACTGAACAAATTATAAAGGGGATATGAACTTAATATTTATTAGCTGTAAATACCTTTTTTTTATCAATTTTTATATAATTATAACTACATAAGCAAGCATGTACACCCCGAAGTAGAATGTACCACAAACTGTGACGCACGTCACAGAACAACTAGCTCCGCTGCAGAACAATCACGGCTCGTGGAAAACTTTTTTTTCCTTAATATATATATATATATATATATATATATATTGATGGTTTTCCGTAAGTAGGAAAGGATGTAAAATGGATTATGCTGATTCCTTGTACAGCAATACCAGGTTTATTTTGACCAAAGTAAGGAACTTGGTGTTGGTAATATCAACTGCTAAAATATTTTTCTGCTTTGATTATTTATTATTTCCACGTTCAAATATGGATAACAAAGCTTTAGATCTCTCACTTTTTTGGAGCTTATTAAACTTTTTCCATGTGTTTCACCCTCTGGAGGACAAAAGAATGAATTATTTTATGAATATCAAATTTTTCTTAACTGGATTTTTGATGCAATTGATCATTCTCAGTAAAATAGAATGTTTTTTTTTAAATGAAAGCTATATTAGTGCAAGCTGTAAATGAATTAAATTTATCCATTTCTTAATACACATATCTATTCCTATATCAGAAGCTATTTACAAATCATAGGGATCAACAATCGATAAAATATTTTCCTATAGGCATAATGTAAATGATGGTGATGAAATTAGTATTGAGACAACTGATAAAAGAATGTTTATTTCTTGCAATGGAACTCCACCAGAACACAGATCATTCCGAAAATTATTAAAAACTTCTCTTGCATTAATGTTTGGACCAAATTATCAGTCCCATTTTTATCATCGTAGTGATATCTCAAAATATCTTGCATCAAAAGTAATTGACAGGACAGTAAATTCTATGTTAATGCCTTGGTTTGAATACAAATATTTTTCTAAATTTCAGGTAGCACTGTTTTATTAAATATTTTTAGTTATACATATTGGTAAAGATGAAAATGTACCACAATAGGAATAATATTGTGGGAGAGTAAATATATGATAAAATAAATATATCTCCTGCAGAACATTTTTGATTATCTGAAAGCCTGTTGCAGAACATTGAAAAGTATTCTGCTGTGGGGCATGTACATACATACACACATGTGCATACATGTACACACATATAAAATATGCAATAAAAACTATCCGAGTAAATAGCAAAATTATTTTCTCCAATAATAATTACCACTTTGTAATGAAAAAGAGTCTCATCTCAGAGAAGGCAATAACTTCTGTTTCCCACATATAAAAATCATTAACTTGCAACTTTTTCCATATTTTGATGTGCTTTTTAAGAGAGTTTGGTAACTCATATGGGACTTTCAGACCTTGTGGCCACTTACTTTCTACAACATGACATTTCATGACAATTTAAAGATGCCTAACTACGCTAATTTCTATTTGAGTGGTACATTTCCCTCTTGAGTAACAGAGTCAAACATTACTGATGGCTTATTCTAACTACACCTCATGTAGCATCTAACATTCCATAGTGAGTTGGGTTTTAAAGACTTAACAATGATTTATCTACATTGAAAAAATCCTTTTTATTACTATCTGAATGTACATATATAAAAATTTGACCAACAAAACAAAGTTTTTTTTCAACTGGATCTAATTATTGAACACAGTTTCCTTTCTGTTCAAAAGCTAATTGTATTTTTGTCACAAAATAAAAATCATATTCAAGTTTTTTTCTTCTGTATTATTACTTAAGTGCACACAGAATAAAATTTAACTGTTACACTTGTTTATATTTCTAGTTCCTTCATAACACTTCATGGTAAATATTTTAAACTTATTTTATTGAATATTAATTTCTATCAAAGTAAAATACTTTTGAAAAACTATTTTCTAATGATATAATGTAGTTAAACTTAAGACAATCTTAAAAAATTACAGGCTTGCAACTGCTGGGGTACTTTTAAAAAGGTGAGAAAAGTGACAAATAATACAGAATAAGTGACTAAAAAGTGACTAAACATTAAAAAAAAAGTGATTTTTTTCCTCCTCTTGATTACAAATGCTATTATTAAGATTTTTCTATTTATTTTAACTCTAAATCAAATGATTCATGCAAGACATGATTTTAGTGTCAAAAAAGGTTAAAAATTTTGTTTAACATAACTCAACATTGCTTTTTATTCAAGAAAATGTATAAATTAGATTTGAATGCATACAATACATTAATTTTATAATCACAATTTTCTGCATATATTAATGATGTTTTGAAATTGTACATAGCTAACTTAGAGTATCTAAACAAAAATTGTGAAGTAAAAAAAAAAGAGAAATGTGTGCTCTGACGTAAGTAACTTTAATGTATTAAATGTACATTTCAGAAACTTCTTTAAGACTTTTTAAAATCACGAAATTCTGAAAACCATATGACTAATTATATTTTAATAAGAAAAATAAGCATCACATTTTTGGTATTTTATTCGTCGTTTTGGTTTCGATTCGGTTGTGTCGAGTGATTCTAGAGTTTGCACTAAGAACGAAATACGGTTCATTACATTGTTGGACTCTGTGATACACCATGAAAAAAGTGACTATTTTCTTCAAAAAGTGACTAAAAGTGATCAATAGTAAAAAAAAGTGACTAAAGGTGAGAAAAGTGACAGAATTGCAAGCCTGAAATTATTAAAATATAATTTCTTATATCAATATATTGTTGAAACCCAATGTAAAATTTTCAACATCACCTAATCCTAATTCATACAAAAACCTTTTAAACAGAAGCAGAATAAATGGTTAAAATACATAAGAAAATCCATGATACAAAAATTCAAATCAAATTTCTTTGTTATCATTAAAATCCATAATGCTAATTTCAATCTTTAGTATCAGATGTACTTACAGCTGGGATTTTTGAACACACACAATTAATAAGAGTTTGTAAAGCAGAGCGCTGAACCTCAGCTACTGGCATCATATCACCTTCTGCTGCTTGAAGCAAAACGCTGCAAAAGAAATTTCACTTTAACAATTGTCAAAAATAACAACATGAAAAATTATCTAATTATCTCATGATTCAAAACTTTCATATACACGTAATATTTAAATAATTATACAAGTCAAATAGTCATACGCTATTTCACTATGCTTGTTTACAAGCTTACTGTTAGAAATTGCAGCCGAATCGGCACCTTCCGTAACTTCTGGTGAATCCCAGCAATTTGTTTTTAACCCTTTCGCATCTACTGTCACAAATACGTGCCAGCAAGAAACGCACTCACTTCCCGGCCGACACACTGGTGTGACAGAGCGTTTTCTCATTCACCCCCGACCGTCACATATGTGTGCCAGTGTTGTGGAACATTTTAAAAACTATAAGCTTTGACACAAGATGGCATTGTATGTCCATATGGATTTAGATACATGTAGATTTGACCTTGTACTCAATAGGAGAGTAGTATGATACACATACAAGTGGTTTTTGATTATATAAACATGAGGGAAAAGGAATGTTTCCGATTGACATGTTTTATGACAGCTCTTTAAATTCCCACATGGTGTTTGTTTATGTAAGCAGGGGAGTTTTATTTTTGCTAAAGCGTTGTGTATTTCGGTTTGCAGTCCAGTTTTTAGTACAGAATTAGATCTGACAGATTTGATTTTTTTTTTTTTTTTTTTTAAACTGAGCTTGAAATAGCTGAAATGACGCAAAATATTTCAGATTTTGATTCTGAAATATTTTAGGATAGTAGTAATAGTGACACTTTAATATATTCTGATTGTTCTTTCTGTTTATAATGGATCTAGTGATTCTAATGATGAGGAAGACGGTGACAAAAATCATGATGATGCTTTTTTTTTAACATTCCAGGAAAAATCCCCCAAAATGGCAAATGAGTTACTAAGAATTCAAGGACTGTAACGTAGGATTGTGTGTAGATCCCTGTTTTTAAAATTTTTCATACAAAAAAATAATTTTAAGTAACATAGTATTCGGTTTTGTAATGTTAAAAGTCATTAAATAGTAAGTAAAAAATGAATAAAAAGGTGTAAAATATATATTTAAATAAGAAATAGCCTAAGTAAATAAAGTATCTATAAACATATAATATAAATCCCATTCCATTTAAATACTTTACGCAGCATTATTATATAACGCGTTGCTACTTCGTTAATTTCATGAATTTAGGCTTAATAGCATAAAACCCTCCGGCCCACGATACTCACTCGCGAAAGTGACTGCCGGCCTCAGAGAAAAGCGCACGTTTGCGCTACCTGTCGCAAAAGGGTTAAATTAACCAAGGCAGCAGATTTTACCGCGTTAGAAGTTGCAGCCGAGTTGGCACCTTCCGTAACTTTTGGTGAATCCCGGCAATTTGTCTCTTAGTTCATTTATTTATTTAAGTCAAATGAGGCACGAGATTTGACTGACACCTTAATCGCCAGTTAGACTGTTTTTGTTAAGGAAGCTGACTCTCGCAGTTATTTTGTTCATGACGTCTGCACAGCAGACACTAATGTGGCTTCAACTCTCACTCAGCGGCTACGATCTGTGTAATTTTGTGATTGGCTGAGTGGGGGAGGAAGCCGCATGATTATGTTAATTAGAATGATATACCTGCTACTGGATATATAAGGTTGACAAGCAGGAGGCAAGGTATCCCTTTTTTGGTCAGCTGTGAGGGTAGCAGTATCAGATTAGAAAATCCCTTTTGTTTGACATTGTATTTTTTTGGTATTAGGGTTAAATTTTTTTCTGTAATAGGTGATTGTTAAATTTATTATGTTTATTTTGTTAACTTTTTTTGAAAAACTTTTAGAACTTAAATAAAAATGTTTAGTTCAAATACTCGATTTTTTATTTCTCGGCATTCTGCAAAGTCATGCTAGCTTCCACTTTAAATATCTTTTGTATCAGAGATGTCCAGCAATATTAGGTAGATGGTCATCAATATACCGCCATCTTAATCGCCAGTTACAGCATTTTCGTTAAGGAAGCTGACTCTCATTGGAAGTTTGGTCGTGACGTCTGCACGGCAAACGCTAAAGTGACTTCAACTCTCACTTGGCAGCTACAATCTGTGTAATTTTCTGATTGGCTGAGTGGGGGAGGAAGCCGAATGATTATGTTAAATAGTATGCAATGCCTGCTTCTGGGTATATAAGGCGGACAAGAACAAGGCAGGTACTTGTCTTTTGGTGAGCTGTGAGGGTAGCAGAGTTATCGTTGCTCATGCTGCAGGTAAATTTCTTTTAAATGTCATATTAGTTTAAATCGTATTTTTTGAGTAATGTAGTATATCATAAAATCCCTTTTTTTTTTACTTTGTAATTTTTTTAATAGTTTATGGTATTAGGATACTAAGATTAGGGATGTATTAGCCTTGAATGTTTTCTGTAATATTAACTGAACTTTTTTTTGTGGTACTAATTGGTTGTTAAAAAAAATGAGAGTTTTTTTAAATTTCAAGCAAAAAATCTATATTTAAGGAAAGAATGTTATAATACATATCTGTAAATAAGAAAATATTTATTTTATTTACAATATACAAATTATATGCAAATTCAAACTTTTTTTACCAAAAAATTTTCTGTTTGCATTAGAAAAAACCTCACCAGCCTCTTTTAAATTTGACCCGAAATCATCTCTACATTTTTTCAGTGTTTTTTTTTTCCCTGTAAGTCTATTTCTAGGATTAGTTTTAATTTTCTTCATACAAAAGAAGCTTCTTTCAAGAAGTTGCACTGAAAAAATAAATTACTTCCTTTTTCTTCAGTTTATCCCCCCTCCCCAAATTATCTAAAATTAGTTGAAGTTCTAACCCTCTAAAATTGTAAAATTTTTTCTGTTTTTCCCTTATAGTTTTTCTGATGCATGAGCCCCAAGATTTCGTCCCACTATTACAAATCTTTTTAAAGTTGAGTCCTGTTATTACAAATTTGCATAAAAAACTCTGTATAGTACATAAACGTGAACATTGTTACACCATGTTAGGAAAATAAAATTATTAAATAGAGTTTAATTACTAAACTTCTGTTGTTAAGTCAAGTGAATTTGTTTGAAGACAAAAACTATTTATAATGCAATGGATTCAGCTTACCTTATGCCAGTATAATGCAGGTAATCTGGACTGGATATTTTTTCACAAAACTTTAACTGAGCAGATGCTGTTAAAGCACAGATTTTTAAAACATCCAAAGCATTTTTCACAGTCTCAGCTCTAAAAAAAAGAAAATAAGACTTTCATCATTATGTGATACAATTTCATTGTTGATACATGAAATAGTATAAACAGGGTTCCCGTTCTGATACTTTAAGTAGTGATTCCAAAATTATACTACCCAAGTAAACCCAGAATGTGAGATTGTTTCCAAAGATATCACACCATGGTGAAGTACAAAATTTAAAATTTATCTTTCATTTGCAAGAAGAAAGTGCATATGTATAAAATAAACAAAATTAAAAAACATTCACAATCTCGTGTGATTCTTCTCACTTAACATAAGACTCCATTTCACAAGTTCCGCTGCAAAAATGTGTCGAAGTTGCTGGTAGGTACAAAAATGTGAGGAGCGTTAAGGGTTAAGCTTCAAAACTTTCATCACGACCAAATAGAAAAATTAAATAAACAGACTAAATTTGCAAAAGGTTAATATTTACCGTCCAGAATAACTTAGTTCAAAGTAAGATGATATCAATTCCAACAGAAATGTGACACCATCCAGGTTAACAAATTCATTTATAGGTTTCCACTGAAATACAGGTACTTGTGAATTTTCGTGTAATATTTCTATGTAACGGTCAATAGCATCAGGAGTCAATCCCACTGCCTATAGAAAAAAATAATTTACAACATAAATATAGAATACATATATTAATATTAAAAAACTTAAAAATATACTGATAATCCTATAACTATTCCTACAATTTCAAAGATGTCATTCACCATTACGATACATACTTGTAAAGAATAATGTACAAACTATTTTCGACTTAAGTTCGTCATTCTTTGATCCTCTAAGCCTAGTTTTAATGTGTTTTTTTTTTCTGTACAGGTTCAATATTTTCTTCTAATGGCTTCTTCTGTCCTACTTCATAGTAATATTCGTTGATATTTATAAATTGATAATATTACCCCCCCCCCCTTTTTTTTCAGATTTCTTAGCTCTTTTAAAAAATAAAACCAGAAAAGAATAAAACACTGGCTTCTTTCTTTTATAAATATCTTTATATATCCAGTAACAATGCCTTTTATCATTCTTTAAACATTTAAAGAATAAGAATACTGTGTCCAAAGGGAAACCATTTAGAAATTTCCTGATATTTCCTTGATAATTCTTTGCAATTAGCAATTTCTTTCTTGATAAATTCCTACTACTTAATTCAATTTCCTTCAATTCTTTAATAAAACTATTATTAGGTATAAATTTATATTTAAATAAAGTTATGAATTTTAATATTAAAAAAATCCAAATGAATTATACGCTTAGAAATTTTTTTTTTCTATCGTTCGGATTCTATTTGATCCATGATAGCATTAATTTCTTTGTTACATTCTTTTTTTATTATTGATATTTTTTATTCCAATTGCTTTTTAATGAATTTTGATTTTTTCTTTTGAGCTTCGAGTGTTTCATTTTCTCAAGATTTCTTTTTTCATTTTTCCATATTCTTATTTAACAGTGAATAAGACATAAAGCACAAGATGTCTTTGATTGGAGAGTATTTTTTTAACCAGCAGAATTCATTATTTTTCAAACTTATTCTCCCAAAAAAATCCCTCCCCCTCCTTTTTAATATTTCCACAATTCTCTGACTCCCTGAAAATTCTCTAATTTCCTAGTTCACGGATATCATGAAGAATTGTATTTGTTCATTTGCTCTCACTAAAAAAGGCCGAATTGACTTCTGAAATGATTTTGGTTAATCTCTGCAATATTTAAGTTTCCATATTAACTTTCATTCCCCAATAGTACATAATGAATGCCAATTACCCATTAAAAATATTGGTATGTCTTCACTAATGGCCCCTTGTGGAGCATGGATCTAAAGGCTTGTAATTGGATCAAAAACAATTATCCCAATTACTCAAATTAAACTCAGCATTTACTCTAATAGTACATATATTTCACTGAACATCCCTTTGACTGCCACAATTACCAGTTATTAGCAATTATGACACCCTGGATGTTAAATGTTGCTAGTATGCTGTTAGGGTAATGATTTCTACAAACTAGAAGATGTAAAATAGTTCTCCCATGTAACCAACAAGAGTCTTGGTGGCAGAGCTTCCGATTCTCTAAGTATATTTTTATTTCATTTACATAGGTACCAACTTCCAAAAGAGAGAAAAATATGTAGTTTATCGCAGTAATGACAGTTTTTGGCAGGGTTGGTAAAAAATCATGATTTTTTTTTTAAATCAAAAAAATCAGATTTATTTGATTTAAATCAGATTTTTTTTATTTAAATCGGATGTTTTTTATATTTTTTCTGAATACTAATTTTAATTGTTGTTTTTATGTTTTTTGCAATATACATAGAATAGTTTGTTATAAGAAGTCACATCTTATCTATCTAGTATATTCTGCACGCTGATTACCTAAACTTAAATATATAAATTTTAATCTAAATACATTCTATTATTTTGTAATTGGATAGTGCAAACTCAATAAGATGTCAATTAAAATAACAAATTAAATATTCTTTTAATGCAAACTATTTAAAAAAACAAATCCCAATTATTTTAATATTTTTTTAAGTACCGAATTATGGATTTAATTGTTTCAATAAAAACACTTGCTTTGATGCTTTATCCACTCCTCATTGGTTACGAAGGCTAGAATGAACAATACCAAAAGAAGAAAACTGTCTTTCCATTCCAGCAGATGAAGCCACGGCTATTGTTATTTGGTAGACAAACTGGATTTCAGTTCTCTTTACCTCCCATTACATAAAATGAATTCAACCAGTCATAATCAATCATTGTACTACCCCTGCTACATATTTTATGATAACAACCCCTAAATTCTTGGAAAGCACGTGCTATCTATTGACACTTATTTACTTATTGGTATTACTGTGCTGACTGATTCCCAGTTCTCCTGTCTTTAGAATATAGGTTTTAAAAGAAGTGAAAAAAAAAATGATTTAAATCAATGATTTTTTTTAAAAAATCAACTGATTTAAATCATGCCAACCCTGGTTTTTAGTATATAGATAAAAATATAAATTTTAGGAAGGGAAAAATAGGGAAAAATGGCAAGGTTTATTTAATAAATGGAAGATGTATTAATTTAGTATTCACAAATGCTTCAGAAGTAAAAAATAAAATAAATCTGTAGTTTATTGAAATAACATTTTTTAGTGTATATATAAAACATAATTAAAAAGTGAAAATGGTAATATTGTTGATCCAATATATACAAACATATTAGTGTTTAACATTTACAAATGCTGATGACAAAGATTTTTGCTATTTTCAAAAATTGTTTTTGGTCAAACTCATTTTCAAAATAATTTAAACTATTCAAAATATTTCAAAATACTTTTACTGCATTTCATAATTGATAACTAATGTTTTATTAGACTGAGATTGTCTAAAATCAGTCCTGATTTTTTAAAATTTGGCTGAATACTCACTCATCATTTACGTTTTACTTCTTGCTGAAATACAGAATTATCGATAGCAGGGAAAAACAAAGCGAGAATGAGATTTGTAGGAAATTTTAGACTATATCACTGAAAATCGGCAGAATTAAGTTTTCTGATTGGAAGATCGGAAACAATAAATTGGCTAAAATTATGTTGGAGTGGTTGCAGGAACATGATGCTGAATTCCAGCGAATGTCCTGGTCGTCTAACTCACCAGATCCCAATCTGATAGAACCCATTTGGGATGTCATGAGACGGCAGCTCAGAGTTCCAAGACCACCCATTCACAATATCTCAGATTTGCGTAATCATTGCTGCAACATCTGATACAATCTGTCTCCAGCCATCTACCAAGGACTTGTGGCATCCATGCCAAGGTGGGTTGAAGCTGTGTTGCGTGCCAAAGGTGGGCCAACTCGTTATTGACAGGTGGTTGTAACGGTAACATTTCGATATGTCAGCAGAAGTTTCTGTTTTAGCGAGTGGCAACAAAAAAAGAGTTGTTATGGCGATAGCGTTGTTGTTTTGAGTTTAGAAAAAGATAGCGCCATTGTAACAGAATAAAAATATGTTTTTCTTTTGTGTGAGTAAAATGTATTGATTATCACACTGCCTATCAAATATGAAGATCTCTCACTACAACTGGTGACCCGATTTATTTACTTTTCGTACATTTTGGATTTTGCAACCTGTAACGATATCTAACAATGGATAAACCAAATACTGAGGAGAAGACCGAGCTGAATAAAGTAAGTGTTAAAATTCCACCTTTTTGGACAGATAGACCAGAAATTTGGTTTTTTCAAGTAGAGGCGCAGTTCAAAATTAATAATATTACAAATGAAGATACAAAATTTAATTACCTTGTGGCGCAACTTGAGCCAAAATATATTGAAAATATTTGGGATATCATAAGTAGTGAAAGCACTACTAAATATACCGATTCAAAAACAAGGTTACTTAACTTATTTAAGGAAAGCGAAAGTGCTCGAATTAAACGGTTAATAACCGGAATTGAATTAGGTACAATGAAGCCTAGTCAGCTTTTACAAAAACTAAGAACTTTGGCGACTGCGGACATTCCCGAAAACTTGATTAAAACTTTGTGGCTTCAGAAAATGCCAGATTATATTAAAGATATTTTGCTTGTTAGTGAGGAAGATCTCGGCAAATTAGCAATAATGGCGGACAAAATTAGTGATATGAACCCCAAAACTGAAATTTTCGCAGCATGTCATAAACCTGAAATTAGCAATGACGAAACGTCAGGTTCAAGTTATAGAGAAGTGCTAAATCGACTTGAGAGTCTGAAACAACAAATATCCCAGCTAAGCGTATCACAGCCAAACTAGGCCTAATTATAAAATTCGTGCACATGGAAGTCGCTCCCGAAGCCGATCTAGAAAACGTTTTGATTCTAATGGCAAATTTTGCTATTATCATTTTCGTTTCGGTAACTGCTGCTATCCTGAAAAATGTACTCCACCTTGTGCATAGTGTTTTAGCTCTTGAGTGTATGAGAGAAGAGAGCCCAACAAAAGTTGTCAGGAAACTCACATGAATGGGTTATATATTTTTTATATACAACTAAAATATTTGAGACAATACTTAAGTTTAGATTTAGATTACCCACATATATTCTAATTAAAGTACCACAAATTATTGCTCACTTATGTTAAAATGAAAACACCAGAAATTCAGAAATTCAATAATAGTAATTACCTTTGGAAATAATACTAAATTTGGAACATCATCCGATCGAGATGAAGATCTTTTGTCCTCCACTAATGCTGCCAGGTGTGCTTCAAAGTATCTTTTGAGAGAACCACACACATGCCTCGTTGTAAGACGTTTTGCAAAGATTTCATCATCAGAAAGGGTTCTTGCATTTTCAGAAACAAATAAATCAAGAGTGCTCATCTAAAAATGAAGTTCACATATATAATTACTAAACCCTCACATGAAATATGAACTCACTGCTTAGATTTTACAAAATGAAAGCATTTAATGTAAAATATCACCAAGCTCACAAATAAAATGAATTTTTTTTAAAAACTGACATAAATAAAACGTTTTGAAAAATATCAGTGGTTGAATTTTGCTGGCACAAGTAATTGTAATTGAAAGTTAATTGTAATTTTTCCTTTCTCAATATAATTGTAATTAATAAAATCTTTAGACAATCCCTATACATAGTTAAGTTTAATAAGTATTTTCAATTTAAAATCTTTGTGCATTAATTACTAATAATTGATACTAATAGTTAATAATTACTAATAATTGTTAGAAGTTGCAGCCGAATCGGCACCTTCTCAACCACCGAGGCTTAATCGCAGTTTGTAAAGCTGACTCTCGATGTATGTTTGATTGTGACTTCAACTCTCACTCGGCAGCTACGAACTGGGTAATTTTGTGATTGGCTGAGTGGGAGAGGAAGTTGCATATATATGTTAATTTTTATGCAATGTCTGCTGCTGGATATATAGAGGATTGTTGGATGAGGATAAGAGGATTGAGGATTTTTTTAGTACTTGTGCATTTTTCCCGGAACGTAGGCGGACATCGTATGACGTTTTTTTATTTTAAGATTTAAAAATAAATCTACATTTTCATTTTTAAATAATTCGTCATTTTTTTTATATATAATGCACTACCAGAACCTTGCTCTGCTAAAGTACTGGCATTGAGTTGTTCGTTGCAATACCGGTAACAATAATGACTAATAATTAATAATTGACATTGGGGTAGCACTTCACGCTTCCATGACACAGGTCCGAGGTTTGATCCCCGGGCTGGGCAAGGCTGATTCAGCCTTTCATCTCTTCAGTGGGCAGATGAACTGAGGACCAAACGTGCTTGGGAACTAAACACTGGGGGTTCCACGTAAGATTTACCACCAAACCGGAACATATGCTTCACACCCCAGTGCCGTTGGTCTCGGAAACAGAGATTGGCACCATAGACCCTGGCCCCCTAAGAGCTGTTGTGCCGAGGAGTTTAGTTTTTTGTTTTTGAAAAATTTCTAACATTTCCTGATTATTCCAGATTGTTTGAATTCTCCCCACATTCCCATATTTTTCTCAGTCTGTGGACACACTGTAAAATTAATATGTTGGTTTAGGGAACTTTAACCTAAATAGCAAAAACGAATAGGCTCATAGAACTAAAGTTCAAAATCAGTCTTATGCAATAGATTACAGTCTCATTAGCATCATGTAGCAAAACAGTAGACCTCCAAACTAATCAATCATAGCAATTATAAAAGTAAAGAGCATGAAAATAATGGAACAGATGCATTATAGACAATGGTTCCCTCCGCCATGTTTTTTTTGGCGTCCAACAGAAAAACACGCATTTTGAAAAATTGCCAAGTAGAAAAACATGGCGGCGGTACTGAAAGGCATTGCACATTTTCTGAAATATCTCAGAAAAGAAACCTGGCATATTTAAAACACAACATTAACAAAACTAAACTTTAAAAAAATAATAATAATAATAATTTAAAGCATTAATAAAATAAAATTAGCATAATAATTATCATTTTTTACGTTATTTAAAAAATAAATAACAGATTAGTAATATTTATGATATATATCAACAGAATAAACACAATATATAGCATTTTAATAAGCACTAATATTATAAAAAATCTAACATGTGAGGGGAGCTCCCCCCTCAATTCCCCCTTGTAATAAAAGAAATGTAAAATAAATTTAATAACAGATGAAAATTGGAAAGGGTAGCACCACAAACATTCTTCAACACTCCTACCTCCCTTAAAAAAACTTCAAAATAATTCTTCTTTACCAAATAAAAATAAAAATTTTAAAAACTCAGATTCGGAATATTCTGTCACACTTGGAATTTAGAATGAAATGCACAGCCCACCTCACACCTTGGAATATTCTAATATTTTTTAACAGTTTCAAAAATAGTAAGAATCGAAAAAACTTCACCCATCATAACTACATTACTAAATCCCAGAAAATGATAAGAATTTTAAAAAAATGTTCCAAGCATCTTGTTTGATTTAGAATATCCTGATACTTTTTAACAATTTCAAAAATAGTAAGAACCGAAATAACTTTACCTGCCATAACTAAATTAACTACATCCCAGAAAATGATTAAAAAAAAAAAAAAAAACCTGACCTAGGCGACTATAAACCAAAAGAACTGTTAAGATGCCAATTTATCTAATAGTGCCGGGTATTGACGTCAGAAATCATGTGCACCAATGGGCTGCAAGAAGACATTATAGCTGCCATACCCCACCACCAAAGTCAAGGCAAACACACCAAACCACTCATTGCCCCATAAAATAGCCAAATTTGGTGACAAAAAAAGACAGCATCTATAACCAAAAAAATATTATATACTTACAACATTAAACAGCTTCCTTAATCCATCTTGCTCATCAAAATGTTGAAGGATAGCATTGAATGCAAAACCAAATCCAAAAAAGAGTGTTGCATGACAACGACTGGAGTCATGAGAACATTCTAATAACCATAAGGCATAACTTACAAGATCTGAAAGCACTTCAGGTGGAGACATACAGATCTAAAAAAAAATATTTGAAAACAAAAATAATGTGAGAACAGATTTTTAATTTATTGTATGATAAAACGAAAAGCACATGTTTTAAAATATATCTTAATTATTAGCCATTAAAAATGAACAATTCATTTTTAATATATAGTGAATAAAAAATTATATAAAAAAAATTAAGAATTAGAGATTAACCTTTGTGAGATAAAAATGCAAACGTACCATGTTTAAATAGTGCTTAGGTAACAAAAATAAGTAAACAAAACTAAGTTTTTTAAATATAACATTTTGACTAAAACTAGACTTTTGACTTTAACAAACTAATGTCCCAGACCAAAATATTGAGATAATACAAATTTATTTACTTTACAAATATTTACAAGAATTATCAATGATTAAATACTGCAGTAGCTTAGTCAGCTAAAGCATCAATCTCATAATTGAAGGGTTATGAGTTTGAGGCTCGAGCCAAACCAAAATATATATATATATATATATATACTTTTGTAGTCACTATATCCTCCAAAGTTCCCAAATAATACCTCTGGAGGTGGCAGACCAAACCTGGGGATTTTCTGTTAGGTCCCTTCTCCTAAATTATAAGAATGTCTACAGGCCAAAATAATAAGAACACCCATTAAAAAATGAGTCATTTTTTGACCTTCCAATAAATGGCTGCCTCTTGTTGCAACAGTGTGCCACCTAGTAACGGCAAAAGGAAGGTTTTAATCAAGTATTTCATAGCGTGAGAGTTCAATGAGAAAATTCTGTTCCCAGCAAAGCCTGATTATGCCGACTTCTCCATCATGAAAAGAGGCATCGTAATAGGAACTCTCCTCACTGTAGCTTGTATCTCCAGAACAGCCAACCTTGTGAATGTTTAAAGTACCATTGTGCCAAAAGTTATGAGAGCCTAGTCGAAGTTGAAAGACCATGATAGATGAGTGTTAAAGATGATAATCACCCGAAATTGCAAGATTACACTGCTGCAGATGATGTCCAAGATGAATACTCACCTTCTGAACTTTATATCCATGAAAACTATTCAATGAGAGTTGCATGCTGCAAACATTCATAGCAGAGTAGCTATTTCAAAACCTTTAGTTTCAGCACAGAATGCTATGAAGAGACTACAGTGAAGCAAGGATCACCTAAACTGTATACAACTGCAATGGGAACATGTCATCTGGTCTCATGAATCTTCATTTACATTATTCCAGGCCACTAGATGTATGTTTGTCTGGCAAACAAGGGCAGAAGCATTTCATGTTGACAGCCTGGTTCCAACCATGAAACATGATGGGGTTTCAGTGATGGTGTGGTTTTGTTTTGTTTGGAGTGCTACAGTCTACTTTTTTGAAAAACAAGGGACCTACCTCTTAAAACCAATTCTGAACGGCTACAAACATCCTTGCCACAGTGGGATTCAAACCCATGAACTCCGTTACCGAAGGTTAGCACCCTAACTAATCAGCCATCATTCAGCCAGTGATGGTGTGAGCCGCAATACCTTTCCATAGATTGGGGTCTCTCGTTGTCTTGAGGGGGATGATCACAGGCAACCATTATCGAAGCATTCTCACAGATTACCTTAATCCTATCCTTCAGACTCTCTTTCTGGGTGAATGCCCTGTATTCCAAGATAACAACAACCCTGTTCACACGTCTTGCTCTGTTCAAACATGGTTATATGAGCATGATGATGAAGTGGAACACCTAACCTGGTGTCCTCAGTCCCCTGATCTCAATATCATTGAGTCTTTGTAGGGTTATTTAGAGAGCAAAGTCTGTGCTCAGTTTCCTCCTCCATGTACACTATCTGAACTCAAGATGGCCCTGACCAAGGAATGGGTATGAATTCCAATGAACTTTGTACAAGACCTTTCTTTGTCAATCCAACGTCAAATGAAAGCTGTCATTCAAGCCAGAACAGGGTTGGCTTGATTTGCCCAACCCAAAAAAACCCAGGTGGGTTTTTTCAAAATCTTTATTTAAAATTCCACATATTTAACAAACAATACAAATATTGAGTTAAATCTATAATATATTTACATATTTATCTTTGACAATGAGCGTAGAAATTTTTTTTTCAATTTGAGGAGGTCTAAACTGCTAAAAAAAAATCCGTATAACAAATGCAATGAAAAAATTATAAACAATTAAAAACCAAAACAAACAGTATTTCTGAAAAGATGAAGAAAACTGACGTCTTTCAGCCAATATTAAAAAGATATAATATGGCTAAAAAAAATTACCCAGAGGGCTTGAGTATATTTACAAGAACATAAACAAATTACAAGAACTTTCTGTATTGTATATAACTTATTCTAAATGTTATCCAGTCAGTGATATAAGCTTTTTAATGTTAGAAAAATTTTAGAATATGTAAAAAATAATTTATTTTAAGATTTCAAAATTTCCTTTAATTTAGACAAAAAATTCTTCTGCATAATTTATAATTGATTTCTAAAATTTTTAACTTACATAAAAAACCTGAATAATTTTCAAATCCCTAAAAAAGCATCAAAAATCCTTTAAAGTATAAAAAAAACCCTGATAAAACCCGGAAAAAAAAAAAAAAAACCCACTGGGTTGGATTTTTCTGAATAAACCCGGGTTTTTGCCAACCTTGAACCAGAGGTGGCCCAAGCCCTAACAAATTAAAAAATTTCATTTTTTCACAGGTGTTCCTATTATTTTGTCCTATATCTGTACTTTGTGTTGTCCTAGGGAGAATGGTGTTGCCATAATAAAATGGTTAACAAATATCTGCAACTTGTAATGGCAAATGCTATAAAGCAAGTGTCCCCACATTGCAAATAGTAATACTGAATAAATAAAAAAAAATAAAAGGAATTTTAAATGCTTCATTACAAACAGTAACATTAAAAAAATGATACCTTTTCTAAAGCTTCTTCAAGGTATCCCAAATAATAAAAACAAAATGATACACCAGTAGCAGCTATTGAAGGTCGAGGCACTTTTAACAGCAATTTAAGACCTCCAATATTTAAAAATTCAATGGCAATTTTCTTATGGCAGAGTAATGATGCTAAATACTGTAATGAAGAAAGGAAAGTTAAAACATGGAACAAATCATATTATTGAATGAATTACTAAACAATAAGATAAATAGAATAAGCATATAAAATAGAAAAGCAGACATATCACAGAAATAATATAACCAAAAAAAAAAAAAAAAAAAAAAAAAAAACCTACAAAATTCTTAAAAGAAATGAAATTTTATAAACTAGGGATAAAACAGATATATGACAGATATTAAGAATCCAAGTGAATTTCAGATATCTGGTATAATTTACAGGATTATATAATATAGTAGTTGAGCACAATTTGCTATTAATGAAAAAAAAAAAAAAAAAAAAAAAAAAGTGGACCTTATCAACGGAGATTGTATCAATAAATTATCGTCAATATTTACTTCCTAACAATATTGAAATTAAATTTCGATTTTTAAAAAGATTTTAATGTTAAGAATGATCTATACAATGTATATAATCAAGACTATACACAAATGGAAAGTCGTGGGAATATGGGGATGAAGGGTTACATTAGTAATTTTTTGGATTTATAGAATAGAAGTAAAAGTTTACTTCTAAATATATGTTTGCATACTTTTTTTTATCTGGCAGCACTTAATGCTTTCACCACTCTTTCAATATGAGTAATCAAAACCCTCTAAGTCAGATATGCCTCTTTTGCATGTGCTATGGGTAATTACAATTTCTAACCCAAATTCTTTTACATTTCCTTAAAGTGAAAATAGAAAACAGACCTTACCATAAAAGAAAATGGCAACATTCTTAAAAGCTATTTCATAAAATGCAAAACTACTTTTTAAAATGAAAATTTGAAATTTAAATCTTGGAGCAGCAATTGTTCTTTTGGTCATTAAAAAATAGAAATTGAAACTTTTTTTTATGGAGAGAAGGAAATTTATGAAATTCTGGAGAATTTCCTGATTTTCATGGAGAGCAATCTGATGTTTCACTGATATTTTCCAAAATTTATATTACTCTGACAATTCCTTGAATACCCATTTTTTGTTCATATGTGGCCCCTATGCATAACTTTTTTACAGATTGGTTGGTTGGTTGATTGGAATTTAGTGGCTATAATTCCTGAAAGGACAAACTGTGCCAAACAAGATGAAATTAAAAACAAAGTAAAAGATAAAAACCAAGTAAAAATCAATAGAGAAAGGAAATTTGAGGATGAAATAGAAGAAACAACAAATTGAACATTAAAAGCACATAAAAATCAAACAAACGGAGAGTAAAATAGAAAATATATACAAGATAGATTATTACAGTATAAACAAATTTTTAAAAAAATTGAAAAGTGATAAATCTTAAATCAAAATATTGTTAAATTGAAAAATAATAATGAAAAATTGAAAATAAAGATTAACGTGCAAAATAAAAATCACAGAATTCAGATTTCATAATAAAATCCTGTACAGCAAAGAAAGGGAAACAAGTCTGGATGAGGCGTTTCACCGATGATTGTGGCAAGATTCAGCAATAAATTTTTTAAAAATTTTATATACATTGTTCTGGTACAACAACACGATGACAAAATGTGTGCGACTGTGTAAGGTGTTTTACAATACGCACACAGTGGAGGTGCTTCACCCAGTAAGATATGAGCATGGGTGAGTTTGCAATGACCCACTCGTAGATGAGTGAGTATTACGTCAAGTCTCCTTGAAGGGAGTTGGGGCCACTTGCAGGGTTGGCATGATTTAAATCATGATTTAAATCTTGATTCAAATCAGTTGATTTTTTTTTAAAAATCATTGATTTAAATCATTTTTTTTTCCAGTTCTTTTAAAACCTATATTCCAAAGACAGGAGAATTGGGAATCAGTCAGCACAGAAATACCAATAAGTAAATAAGTGTAAATAGATAGCATGTGTTTTCCAAGAATTTAGGGGTTGTTATCAGAAAGTATATAGTAAGGGTAGGTACAATGACTAGTTATTGTATTGTTACTAGTGAAATTCATTTTATGAATGGGAGGTAGAGTATTGCAGAACTTGAAATCCAGTTTATCTACCAAATAACAATAGCAGGGGCTTCATCTGCTAGAATAGAAAGACAGTTTTCTTCTTTTGGTATTGTTCATTCTAGCCTTCGTAACCAATTAGGAGTGGATAAAGCATAGAAACTAGTGTTTTTATTGAAACAGTTAAATAACTAATTCGTAGCTTAAAAAATATTGAAATAATTATGCAATTTTTTGTGTTTTTAAATAGTTTGCATTAAATGAATATTTAATTTGTTCTTTAAATTGACATCTTATTTAGTTTGCACTATCCAATTACAAAATAATGGAATGTATTTAGATTAAAATTTATGTATTTAATTTTAGGTAATCAGTGTGTAGAATATACTAGATAGATAAGTTGTTACTTGTAACAAACTATTCTATGTATATTGCAAAAAATATAAAAACACAACAATAATTAAAATTAGAATTCAGAAAAAAATCAAATAAATCTGATTTTTTTTATTTTTTTAAAAAAATCATGATTTTTTTCCAACCCTGGCCACTTGGTAATTTTTAATTTTACTTCTCGCAATTTATTTGACTTTTTTCTAGGACACTTACTAGTATTAGTGTTATCATTGCCCCTACTGCATCAATGCCTGTGACTTAGGGAAAGAAGTCTTAACAATGAAAAACACAACAGCACAGCCAGGTTATTATTGAGTCATAATCCTTACCTTTAGTGCTTCGAATGCTAATCTCACATCGTGGTTTTGACTCAAATCAATGTAGCGTAGAATCAAAGCTAAAGCATTTTCTTCAAACACATTTCCAATAAGCTCTAAATATTCCCCCATAGGTGTCAGGTATTGCAGAATATACCTTTGTTGAGCAGCTAGGGTTAAAGGATAAACCTGATATGAACCAAGCATAGATTCTGTCCAGTTAGAGTTGGAGCTCTCGTTCAACATACTTTTGTCAATAGGAGGAATCTGCATAAAACATAGCATCTCATTATATTAAACAGTCAACAAAACCATAATTTACCAAAACTAGAACAAAAAAAAATATATATATATTTTTACAAGAAACATATTTTTGATATTTAAAAAAATTAAAAATCGTATGAGAAACTCTTATTTCCCATAAAATAGCTTTGAAAACAAATTATAGCACTAATTATGTAGATGAATAATAAAATATATAACAGTAATAATATTTTATAAACAGGGTATCTGCCAAAATAAAATTTGTCAAATCCATGACTTTTCATGACTTTCCCTGATTTAGCAGATCCTTTTCCATGACTTTAAAAAGCTTTCATTAAAAGTATATATGAATAAAACTTCTGATGTACATACAAATAAAATATATGATTTTAGGGAAATTACAGGAATTTTATCATAAAAAAACTATAAACTTATTTATAAGTGTTAATAAACTCACATACATAAAAATAAATTGTTGTATCTACATACCTAAGTTTAATCATATAGCCATTTTTCAATCAAAATGTTTCCAATTTGAATTCGGGGTACTTTGGTATTATCCAGGTGACCATGAATAATAGCCAAATATAACCCTATAATGTTTATATACAATATCCCTAGAGGTAAACTTATATTTTGTGCAAAAATCTTAACTAATTTTTATTAAAAAATAATTATTATTATATTAATAAAATTTTAATCTACAATTTAAGAAAAAACCAGAATATACATTTACCCACCCATTAAGCTATCTTGCTTTGAGTTTACAAATTTTACTTGGCAATAGGGTCAATAGGATAATACATAAATACCAAATACAGCCAAATGACAAGTAAAAATAGAATTAAACAATTCAATGTATTTTTTAATCGGTAGTTTAGCGGATCCATGACTTTCCATGACTTTTACTCATTTTACTTGAAAAATCATGACTTTTCCTGACTTTCCAAGTGCACGGAAACCATGTATAAAATCATATACACTTTATTGTTAAAATTATTATATAATATATTAGAACCAATCTGTGCACCAATAACAATTATGTTGCAATTCCACCTTAAAAAATTTATTAATCCAACAATATTTCCAATAAATATTAATTTTAGTTTTAATTAATATGATTAACTGCTTTGTGAATGATTAGAACATGAACAGTCTCTAAGAATTTGTTGAGGAGGAGTAATACATTTAATCCCCAAAGCAGAATTTGTCCAAATGTGTGATATGTGTCGCAGAACATTTGCAACTTGAAAAATGTTCTGCTGTTATTAAGTATTTTGACTGTTTATAGTTACAGATAAAAATAAATTTGGATACTTTTTTTACTTGTATATGTGTACCACATTGGCAGAAATATTATGAAAAAGTAGAGACTGATATAATAAACGTATTTGAGGTAGAATATTTTTGATTATCTGAAAGCTTGTTGCAGAACATTGAAAAGCCTTCTGCTGTAAGGCAAGAATATGTATATATATCTGCTGTAATACACAATGTTATGTGTAAACAGTATTGCCCCACTAACCCTAAAAAATTTAATCTTAGTTCAAATTATTTTATTTGTAATATTTAATTTAGAAAAAAATTATCATCATCATAGTTGGCCCGACAGCCCGTTGTGGGCCTTCGCCTTCTTAAGAAGTTTTTCCCATACTGCTCTGTTTTGTGCTTGGGACCTCCAGCATCTAATATTTATGAGACCAAAGTCTGACTCCAGGCAGGCGATCCACCGTCGTTCTGGTCTGCCCCTTGGTCATTGTACGAAAGGGACTGCATTAAAAACTTTTAAAGCAGCCCGATCTGCGTCCATTCGCAACAGATGTCCAGCCCATCTCATTCTATCCAACCTGATAAATTTGATAACGTCATCCTCTTTGTAAAGCTTGTACAGTTCAAAGTTAAATCTTCTCTGCCAGGCTCCCCTGTCAAAAACACCGCCAAAAATGATCCACAACACTTTCATTTCAAAGAGTGCAAGCATTTTTTCTTCTTTTGATGTAAGTGACCAAGTCTCAGAGGCATAAGTTAGCACTGGTCTTATGAGAGTTTTGTACAACAGGATTTTCGTTCTTCTTTTAATTAAATGGCTCAATTAAATGTAATTAAATGGCTCAATTAAATTTAATTAAATGGCCTCAATTGACTTTTGATTTTAAAAAATACAATTGATATATATATTTAATATGACTTTTTTTTTTAGCCCTGGTCAAGGTAACTTATGAAATTTCAACTTATTTTAAGATTTGAGGTTTAGCAGACAATGTCATGGAAGGTACAGTATTATTTAGTCAAAGAAAAATTGTTGCATTATTTGAGCCGATTTTGAGTAAACAAAAAGGAGTACCCTAACTTCCTGCCTATAATCTGCATATTATACGTTAAAAAACTTTAAATTTTCTTCTAATGCATTTTATACGCCGCTGCATATTATCTGGTGTTAAAAATTATTTTTATAATAAAATTTACAAATATCTTTCCTAAAGAACAATAGATGGCAGCTCATATTTACAGCTTTTTTTCTTCATTTATCAGGATAAAAATCTTTTTCAGTCAAGGACACAGGGGTTTGGATAAAAGTTCCTGATTAAATTAATATTTTCCGTTTTGTATATTTATTTCTATCAAGAAATAACACTTGTATATTCTGGAATGGCGACACTTTGCTGCAATCTCCATTTGATTTTTCATTTTCAGCTCGCCAGATGGCACCATAACTACCAGTCTAAAATTTTAACACAGATCGCAAATAATCATACAGGGTATGTGCCAAAATAAAATTTTTCAAATCCATGACTTTCATGACTTTCCCTGATTTAGCGGATCATTTTCCATGACTTTAAAAAGCTTTCATTAAAGTACATATGAATAAAACTTCTGATGTACATACAAATAAAATATATGCTTTTAGAGAAATTACAGGAATTTTATCATAAAAAAAACTATAAACTTACTTTATAAGTGTTAATAAACTCACATACATAAAAATAAATTGTTGTATCTACATACCTAAGTTTAATCATATAGCAATTTTTCAATCAAAATGTTTCCAATTTGAATTCAGGGTACTTTGGTATTATCCGGGTGACCATGAATAATAGCCAAATATAAACCTATAATGTTTATATACAATATCCCTAGAGATAAACTTATATTTTGTGCAAAAATCTTAACTAATTTTTATTAAAAAATAATTATTATTATATTAATAAAATTTTAATCTACAATTTAAGAAAAAACCAGAATAATATACATTTACCCACCCATTAAGCTTTCTTGCTTTGAGTTTCCTTGGTGAACCAATTTTACTTGGCAATAGGGTCAATAGGATAATACATAAATACCAAACTCAGTAACTTCAGTCAAATGACAATTAAAAATAGAATTAAACAATTCAATGCATTTGTTTTAATCGGTAGTTTAGCTGATCCATGAATTTCCATGACTTTTACTCATTTTACTTAAAAATCAAGACCTTTCCATGACAAAATTAATCCATTGTCTAAATCCACGATTTTTCATGACTTTCCAGGTGCACGGAAACCATGACCATAATAAATTAAAATAAAAAGATACAACTAGACTTGCATATAATTTAATAAAATTTTATATAATTCTATACAAAAGTCATATATACCCTAACTTCCTGCATATAATCTGCAGAATAAATTTCCACTTAAATTTCATGTGATTCAAGGAAATGAAAGGCATGTGGAAAATAAGTGTGATATTTTCTAGTGTTGAAAAATTAAATTTAAGCTCTTTTCTTAATGATAACATTTTCTTTAAATTAAAAAAATAATTTAACAAAGTGTAAATTTGGACAAACTTAAAGAATTTCATATTTAACAACACTAAGAATATATTCTAAAAAATTACATTAATTAGTACAAAAAGAACGATACAAATAAATTGTTCGAACGCATATTTAAATAAAAAAGATGTTAAAATTTAGAATTCTTAAAATGCATCTGTTTATTTTAATTTCATACGGTTATTTACAATCTATGTTAAAATTTTAAACTGATAGTTGTGGCACCATATGGTGAACTGAAGGTGAAAAAACAAATAGAGAATACAGCAAAGTGCCGTCATTTCAGATTATACAAGTGTTATTTCTTGATAGAAATAAACAAAAAGTGGAAAATATTAATTTAATCAGGAGCTTTTATCAAACTGCTGTGTCCTTGACTGAAAATGATTTTATCCTGATTAAAGAAAAAAAACAACAAACCTGTAAATATGAGCAGGTTCTGCCATCTACTGTTCTTTAGGAAAGATATTTGTAAATTTTATTATAAAAATAATTTTCAATATGCGGCGGCGTATAATACATATTACATAATATGCAATAGAAGAAAATTTTTTAACATTTTTTAACGTATAATCTGCGGATTATACGCAGGAAATCAGGGTAAGTTTGTATACTAAGTATGCTTTTGTACTATTCCTGTTTTTCTAAATATTATTAACATAAGTTACCATCCAAACATTTAATACATTTTTTGTTTCCTTAAATATTCAAAATTAGTAAAATATTACAAAATTTCAATTGCATGTTTCAGAAACCTATATCAAAATTTAGAATTAGTTGAAAAAGCAAAACATGACACTTCAAAGACAAAAATAGAAAACATATTTTTTAAAAAAATATCTTAGCGATAAGCTATTTGTCAAATTAAAATACAATACACACCTTCAACATTGACTTTTTTTCTTTTGTTTTCTTTTGGTCACCATATATTGGATCATAACGACATTTAGTATCCTGTAGACACAAAATAAATAAATAAAAATAAGCCCAATAGAAAAAACTGCAATAATTAAACAATTGAAAATAACTTAAAATATTTTTCACTAATACAGGGTTCCCACTCTTTTTCCAGAACAAAAATTAAGGACTATTTAAGGACTTTCTAAGGACCAAAGTAACTTTTTATAAGGACCTACTTGAAATACACGGCATAACGACATAAACCCTATTTCCTGAGGAACCTATTTTAATGATTATGAACCAGACAAGGCATGTTCAGAAATGCCCTACAATATTTCAGAATTAAGTTTTTAAAAATGCCTAAAAATTAATATAACATAAATCTATTAGACATAAACTAATTTTGAAAAAAAAAAAAAAAAAGTATTTAGTGATCAAACTAAACATAAGTTGTGAATAAAATACAATATTATAAACAGCACTTTCTCAGATTTAAAAATGACTCATATATAGATATATATATATATATATATATACTGGCTGATTATACCTGACGTTGCCTGGGAAAGAAGAAAGTTTTTGACTTTTCTATCACAATCAATGCAAGGAAAATTAAGCTTCCATAAGTAACTGAAATATCTACACCTCACCCTCCATGCTTCATTTAATTAAATTCTGCATGACTGTTAGCTATTGGGAAAGGGCAGCTGATTTTATTTTTTAAATCTTTTTAGTATGCGAAAGATTATTTATTTGTCAAATAAGTTTTCTAGCTCGTGACCATAAAAAGTACTAATAAACTAAAAGTATTTTCATAATTTTTTAAGAAAATAAAGGAAAGAATTCTGAATTATACAAGAATACACTGAAAACATATATGTATTTGAAGATTTCTTTATTATTAATACTGCACATTTGGCTAGAAAATGTAAAAGAATTTTATGAACATTAACAAATATTTATATATTCTTAATATATATATTCTTTGAACAGTACTCATCACCTGTACTGGTGTTCTTAGAACCGGTTTTGGGCAAGTTTAACTCCGAACTTACAAAACTAGAAAGTTAGAGAATATGGCTAAAACTGATACGAAGTGAAGAAAGCGGATAGCATCAATGAAGAAACTGATTGCATTCTTATTTAAAAATTAAGGAGTTTTTAAGGACCTTTGACGAAAATTAAGTAGTTTTAATAAGGGCCCTTAAAAATGAAAGCTAAAATTAAGGAATTCTTAAGGACTTTTAAGGACCGTGGGAACCCTGTAATAAGTTTAAAGCAACATACTACTTATTAGGGCTGGACAATATCAGAAACTTAATATCACTATATATCCCCAAATTTATATTGATATCATTGATATATCGTGATAATACTTTAAAGTAGGAGGGTATATTACTATTTTTGAATAACCTTAGCTTTCTCTTATTTACCATTTTCTTGTTAATTAAAATTTTTATAATTATAATTTGATCCAAAAAATTAGGATTGCTGAAAGATAAAAATAACTTTTTACGAGTAATTCATTTTAACACCTAAAAGAAAAAAAATCGTTCATTTTGAATTTTTTTTTTTTTTATTTTTTTTTTTTTAATCAACTGATTTAAATCATGCCAACTCTGGTGGTGACATTACACGATTTCCAACTAAAGGTAAGGTATGAATGCTATTTAAAATACTAGATTTTTTTTTTTTTTTTAAGGGGGTAAAATTGATTTGATATTTAAACTGAAATGACGAAAGTGTACTTACTTTTCTTTTCCTACTTTTTCTGTGGCTATTATTACAGTCTTCAGGGGAAAGAATAGGAGAGCTTAAATTGTCATCTATTGTATTTTCATAGTATGTACCAAATGAACTTGAGGAAGACATTTCTTCATCACAGCTTATTTGAGCATTTTTTTGCTCAAGATAACATTTACTAAGTTCTTTAAGTCTTTTTAGCATCAAAGGAACCTTAGTGAAATAAAGAAAAAAAAATTGAGTAAAAAAAAAAACATTATACAAAAGTCAGCAGCATAAATTATATGCTAATATTATTCATCATTACATTTAAAATAGAATGAATTATTTTTATTAACTGCATTTTCAGGATATCTACAAAATATCTTTTCCTGACATCTTGTTGGCATTTTCAGAGTTTTAAGCATAAAATAGCCCGTTTAACTGCCAACTTAATTTTCTTAAAATCGCTTATTTTCAGTTGGTTTATTTTTAATTTCCCTCTGAACCCGGGAAACACCCCTTCCTATTATCGACGTAATAGTCAGCCAATCGGGGAATTTAGCGGCTGTAGCATACTTCTACTTGAGCATAGCGGCTGTAGCTGTAGCATCACTCATACAAATCATGAGTGAGCATTATGCAAATTAATAAGTATATATATAGCCTCGAGAGATGTGTTGGTATATATATGTGTTATGTTTATCAGGTTGTTTCCCCCCTTCTCTAGTAAGAGTTAATTTCTGTTTAGCTTAGTTTAGGACGTGTTAGAATTGTAATTTAAGTGTTTATGCGTTGTTCTTTTGTTATGACAATAAAATTGTTATTGTTTACTGATTTATCGTGTCTTACTGCATGCTAATCCAAAAGAATAGGCCAGTAAGCTTATCACTTTTGGACGGGGGGGTGGGGATTTCCCTAGAATTTCCCACCATTTTATTTTTACAAATCTTAGAAAAAATTACATATATTCATGCGCCGCAGACTAACAAACCACTACTTTTAACTTTTAAAAAGATATGAAAAGTTTCAAACTATCCCAAGTTAAAATTAATTAAAACAAATTGCAATAATTTAAAGGATATTCTTATGATGCCTTTCTTTGTAGAATACACCATTTTCTTTTTTTTTTTTTTTTTTTAATAATGCACAGGGACTTGCATATTAAGATTCGCCTATAGAGTGCCACATGTTTTGCTGACCATTTTATTATAAGAGCTCCATACGGGCAGTCAAATCCCATGACAAAACAGAAATTGACGACTTTGAACCTGCATCCTCCAGCATAGCAGGTAGATGCTTCAGTGTTCTCACAACAGCACGAGAACACTATAAACTCACACATTCTCTTTTTTTCTCACATTGAAAAACTCACATTACTGCATGAAATTTGCACTTTATAAACCAACATCATTATGTGTGAAATCCTCACATTTTGAGAAATTTATGCACTATTTATATTTTGGATAAATTAAACCCTTTGCCTTTAAACAACGTATGAAGACGTGATCGTACTGTTGTGCCCAAAAATGAGAACCTCGTATCACACACGTGATGATTCTGTGTGGCCAAAAGTGAAAAGCTCGTATCAGACATGTTATTGTTTAGAGGTGATAAAGTTTTTGTTTTTGTGTTATCGCTTGTTACAGTTGCAATATGAGTTGCCTAACAACAGTAGTTTATTCTTAGGTTCATTATTCAACAGTAGTTTATTCTTAGGTGTAGTTGAAATAGAGTATTATATTTATATGCAATAAATAATTAACTGTTGGTGCTTTACAGGGTATCTGCCAAAATAAAATTTTTCAAATCCATGACTTTTCATGACTTTCCCTGATTTACCAGATCATTTTCCATGACTTTAAAAAGCTTTCGTTAAAGTATATATGAATAAAACTTCTGACGTACATACAAATAAAATATATGCTTTTAGAGAAATTACAGGAATTTTATCATAAAAAACTATAAACTTACTTTATAAGTGTTAATAAACTCACATACATAAAAATAAATTGTTGTATCTACATACCTAAGTTTAATCCTATAGCAATTTTTCAATCAAAATGTTTCCAATTTGAATTCAGGGTACTTTGGTATTATCCAGGTGACCACGAATAATAGCCAAATATAACCCTATAATGTTTATATACAATATCCCTAGAGATAAACTTATATTTTGTGCAAAAATCTTAACTAATTTTTACTAAAAAAAATTATTATTATATTAATAAAATTTTAATCTACAATTTAAGAAAAAACCAGAATAATATACATTTACCCACCCATTAAGCTTTCTTGCTTTGAGTTTCCTTGGTGAACAAATTTTACTTGGCAATAGGGTCAATAGGATAATACATAAATACCAAACTCAGTAACTTCAGCCAAATGACAAGTAAAAATGGAATTAAACAATTTAATGCATTTTTTTTAATCGGTAGTTTAGCGGATCCATGACTTTCCATGACTTTTACTCATTTTACTTGAAAAATCATGACTTTCCATGACAAAATGAATCCATTGTCTAAATCCATGATTTTCCATGACTTTCCAGGTGCGCGGAAACCATGGCTTTAAAAATTCTTAAAAAAATCTAAAAATTTAACCTAATTGAAAAAAGGAAAATTGATACTAATAACGGTGCTGGAAAGTATCCTGATGACACCTTAGAAACTGAAACAGATACCGATTTGGATACATCTGAAGATAGCACAGTAATTTGTCCTGTAAAAAAAACATGTGCAAAATTTAGTGATGAAATTGCTTCTGGTCACAACGCATCAGAAAAACTTTCATCGAAAGTAGCACACACAGTCATCACTCGATTCATAAGACAAGAGGTTAATTAGACATGAAATTCTTGCATTCTTCCCTTTTTGTTAAATCTATCTTCACCTTATGAAAAATTCTTTCTACTTCTCTATTCTTATTTCTTGTTTTCCCTTCAACCACTATTCCTCTCATTAAAATGAGAACACACAAAAGTGTTTCACACATAACTGAAATAAGTGAGACATTGCCATCACTCTCTAAACAAATGAGTGGTTGACATTACTCTGTAAAAATTGATTTTTCCCCTCTCAGTGCAACCTGGCAGTAAGCAAAAACACACACTTCATATTAGTATATGCAGAATTTCTTTCTCAGAAGAAACAAGTGTTACACATCTTATTGTTGAATAGAAACCACCTTAGCTAGGATGCAATTTTGGATATGTCTTTTTTCTTGACTTTTGGAAATCTCATTTAACCCCTTGACCACACATAAATGTTATACGAATCGACCGTTGTGGAAACCATTGAAATTTAATGCCATCTAGTAATTAAATGTAGTACAGTCAAACCTGTCTATCTCGAAAACCTATGTCGAATTTTTTCAATTTCCTTACATTTTCAATAAAAATTTAAGGTATTTTCCAAATCTATCTCAAATTATTTTTTCCCAAACCTGTCTATCTCGAATTTTCATAAGAAACACAACATTCAAGTTTAGAACCTTATTGGGTTGAGAATCGCACAAGTTTCCATTTCCAAGAAATACATTTCTAGTTTTCTCTCTCGGAGGGTTGTTTGGTCAAGGACTGGGTGAGAATTGTATTAAAATTGAGTTCTCTGCTCTGAAATATTGGATCGGGGTTGAGGAGGGGGGAATAGGAGACTGTAGAAATTTCTTATTGGAAATAGAACTGGTTCTCAGTCTATAGCCTAATAACTAAAGTATCATGTTTCAATTTTAGAGCTAAAAATGGCAGATTTTAAAAGAAAATTAAATGTTTTAACCATCGAAAAAAAAATGGAAATTCTGTCATTTTTAAAGAAAAACCCTTCTATGAAGAAAACTGTAGTTGCTACTAAATTTGGAATTCCACCCAGTACTATTTCCACTATCATGAAAAACAAAGATATCGTACAAAAGAAATTCGAAAAAGGCTGCAAAATAATAAAAAAGAGCCGTGCATGTAAATATAACTAAAAGTAGTTCAAATTTTCAGTATTTTGTATTGTGTAAAGAAATTTTCTTTGTCTATTTTCATAAAACCTGTGTATCTCGAATTTTTTTTTTTACTCCCAAGAGATTCAAGATAGACAGGTTTGACTGCATTTAAAAATTAAAATGTTCAAATTTTCTATTACGTATATGTGACATTGGTCTCTCAATAACAACTGGAGATTATCACATAGAGGCGACGCTGGACTGAGTGAAGTCGATGTGTCATGCATACAAGATGTTGGTTGCGAAGGGGTTAACTTTAGATATCTCACTCTCTTTTGGGGAAAGGGTGAGAAATTCTCTTTTATTTAATTTCTGTGATGAGAACTCTGTGCTCTAATTACTATGCTGACCAAGTGGCTGTTGAAATTATTATTGATAATATAACAAAAAAAGACAAAGCAGCAAATTACCAACATTTAAATTCACATTTTCTTTCATATATTTTTAAATAGATATCAGAAAAAATCAATTTACTGAACTATTATGAAGAGGATAAATAAATTTTTCAATGCAGCAGACAGAATAGACAACTATACATGGATCAAACCAATTTTTGCTACGATGCTGTTACACTCATTTAACCTCACCCAGAGATTATGAATAGCATCAGGAACAGCGCCATATTATCGGCAGGGCACATGCCCAAAAATTTTTGAACCCAGAGATAATTTTGAAACAAATTTTGTAGACTTAAAAATTTTATGTTTTTATTCTATATACAAATTATGTAAGCAAAAATTTTGTAAGTTGTTTTTCATTATTTCACAGAGTACCCGCAAATATAAATACCCACACATTTGTCAGTCATGGATTTGCACTTACAAACTAAAGGCAAGAATGCAGGTAATTTTGCAAATGAAATTCACCAATCAGATGGCTAGATTTTGAGAACTTTTCTCAAAAATGTTTGCAATCGTAAAATTGAGCTTTCTGATTGGTGGATTCCGTTTGAGAAATGTTTGGAATATGACCTCATGGTTCTCACTCTTTTGCTTCTCAAAATTTCAAGCACTTTTCAATGACTTTTCCAAAACCTGATATTTTTTTCAAGCACCTCTTTGATACGGTGTTCATAATTGAAAAAAAAAATTTAAATAACTCCCTAAAACAGTAGAACTATACATATAATGTTCACTCTTTTCTCAGAAAAAAAAAAAAAAAAATCAGACTTTTGAAATGGTGTAAAAAAAAGGAAGGGCTATAAGCACACATATACTGGTTTAAAAATACAGTTTATTTTTAAAGTATTCGAAAGTTTTTATTTTTTTATATCCCTTTTTAAATCATACTTTATCAAGTCAGCGACAGTAGCTAGTGCATTTTGCTGTACCTGAAAGATGAGTCACGGGACACACCCACAATTGCCGATAAAGGTCCTTCTCAATTTTCAGTGCAGACATGAATTAAAGCCCCCCCCCCACTATGGTCCACTGCAAGCCATCACCACCATCTGGAGGGGGTATGGCTTATGGTGGTTGATGGCTGCAAACGATAAAATAGCCTTGACGAACGATGGCTTCGGAGGTGGTTTTTCACCAAAGGTCAAAGGCAGCCAGATGCGCCACTAAAGTGCGCAGTAGACCCAATGGATAAATCCATGAGCTCGCTCACTGAGTGGCCCAGCGTGTGGATGCAACCCCTGAACCATCGTCCAAGGTCCCCATTAGGAAGTGGTGAACAATTGGCCATAGTGTGGAGGCTACATAACATCTTGCAGGGACTTGAAAAGAAAAATCAAGCACCGGACCTCAAATTCAATGACCTCAAAGAAAATTCAAAAACTTTTAAGGCCTTAAAAGACAAAAAGAAAATTTAAGCACTTTTCAATGACTTTTCATGACCGTGGGAACCCTGGACCTGCATAACAGCATATCTTTTCAACCCCATGGTCAAATAAAAAAAAAATGCTTGTTACATTATGCAGATCTTCCAGCTATACATTAATAAAATGTAATAATAATCTACAAGGGCCCAAAACATATTCTCTGCCCTGGGACCAAATCTTGATAATTGGGCCCTGATCAGGAATGCTACAGATGTGAATAACATTGCTCTCAGAGAGAGCTCCTCATAATTTTGAAGCAGGAACCAAGCAGAAAACTCCCAGACTTGGCTTGGCATCTCCCCAGTCAAAATTTGGAAACTTTGAACACTGCAAACACAAACCTTTTATGTGTTTCAGCCACTATTAAGAACCATGGCAGATCTTTTGCTGGCATAAGCTTCAAACCCACAACCTTCTCATAACGAGCTTGAGACCTTTGCAGACTGATCTACCACAACTCAAAGATAAACAGATAATAATAAAAAAAATATGTATGCAACTAAGTTTCCTGACACATTTACCCGCTACCCAAGATTCCTGATGGTAAATACCCTGATTTAATGATAAAAAAAGTAACTTTACAAACATTAATTTCCAGGTTGTTAAAGTGTGCAAAACCTGCAATTAGAACATAATATTCTGTAAGTTAATTAAGGTATCCATCTACATTGAAATTTTTTGCCAAAAATCAGAATTTTTTTTATCTTTTTGTTGTAAAATTTCAACTTCTAGGCTTCTAAATATGTTTTTGTTTGTCTCTATGGCACTTTAAAGAAAAGTGACAGCTGTTTAAACATTAGTGTAAAAGAAAACGGAATTAGCGACTTCAGAACCAGAAGTTGCGAATTTAAAGTCTTTTAAAGAGCCTTTTTTGGACAAAACATTTTAAATTTTTATGAAAATTAGTTTAAACATTTTTCTAGTATTTTTAATAATTAGCAACTTGACAATCACAAAGTTTTGAAGCAAGAAAATGTGGGGAATTTTAAACATGTGTTTTAATTTTTTAATAGTTAAAGTTGCTTTTATAAACTTCAAATGCAAACGGTATTATTAATAAAATGTTGAAATGTAAAATGTGATTTCTCAAAAAGTCTTAAAATATTTTGTTGAAAATTATGAATGTTTCTGATAGTATTTAGTAGTGAATGACCTAAAAGCTTTCAATCTGAATAATTTTTAATGATGTTTCGCTCATAGTTAGATATAAGGGTAAAGAAAATTCGTTAAAAATTCAATGTGCATGATTTTGAAGGACCCAAATTTTTTATCAAATGTAAATTAAGCAAAGATTTTAGGTGATTCACTAGTCCAGTGTATAAGAAATGTGTTGCATAAAAAAATATTGAAATAATTTAATTTGTTAAAAAATTAGACCTTTTGAAAAAAAAACCAATTTTTTTGCTAAATTTTCTTCAATTATTAGAAATTTTATAAAAACTTCTCCAGGAATAAATTTTTAAGATCAATTTCTATATGATAATATAAAAAATAATTCTAAAAATGTAAAAACATTAACTAGTTTCTACATTTAAAGAAAAAGTTCTCCGAACGTAGACGGATACCTTAAGATCATACAAGATTTTTTTTTAAATCCAGATACTCACAAAATGGCTATTTTTTTCCCTGTAACTGGAAGCTATTTCAGGGACATCCATTGCTGCAGCTAAAAGACCTGTTGCATATGACTGTAGAGGATTTGGAGCAGTTTCAGACCATTGAAATAGTCTTGTTACAAAACCTTCCTAATTTCAAAGGAAAATTTCAATTAAGAGTTTGAAATTTTGATACATTAATGAAAATATATACAGTTGACCCCTATTGAAATGAACACTAAGATACCAAAAATTTTGTTAACAATATCTAAAATGTTATAAAAATATATTAAATAAGTCAAAATTATATCTCAATAGTTACCTAAGTATATATTACTCAGATAAAATTGAAAACATGAAAAAAAAAATTATTAAAAATTATTTTAATTGATCATTATAAATAATAAATCTCTATTGAGTAGAAGTTATTTTAAAAGAAGTATAATTCCAACTTAACCTGCATTCCGAAAGCAAAAAAAAAAATTGAACTTGCCAGTCATAAACTTTAATGGCATTGTTACTAAATACGAGGTTAAATGACGAAAATAAAATAAATGAATAAATAAAAAAATTGAAAACGGGAAAATATAAAGACCATAAAAATAAATTCATCATATATTCCTTATTTATTTTATATGATGTTAAAAAATCTCTTTGGATTTTAGGATAATAGGGACACACACATTTTTCTAACTTCCTGTTTAAGAAGTTTTCCTACTAATAACCTCTTAGTTACTATTTGGTAACCACTAGAATTTTTAATCTATTGGTCCCTTAGAAAACTTCTTAAACAAATTTCACTATATTTAAATGAAAAGTAAAAAATTAAAAGTACATGGATTACACAATTTCAATGAGAAGAGATAAATATATTTTGCAATAAACACAAACATTTAGGATTTACTTTTTGAAAAAACTAATTATATACTAACCTCTTGAAAAATAACACTTTCTAAACCAGGTAAAATATCTAGTAACAAACGACATACAGCAGTATTCAATTCGACAACATCCCGTTGGCAATAGACTTTCACCATCTAAAAAAAGGTTATAAATATTGTGAAAAATTTTAAAACAAGAAGTTTTCTTTTTCAAATTCACATAAGATTTAACACTAGATTTACGGACCGAGCCAATTGAACTCATTAAAAATTTTATCACTATATATGTATAAAACTTTAATATCCCTTTTCAAAA
>CM063507.1:84823437-84890937 GCA_032207245.1 Pardosa pseudoannulata | reverse complement strand
TATTTTACACTTTTATATATTTATTACTTTTCTTTTTTTTAATTTTTTACTTAGTATTTAATGACTTTTAACATTCAAAACTGAATACTATGTTATTTAAACTTTGTTTTGTATGAAAAAATTTTAAAAACAGGGATCTACAAACAATATTATGTGACAGTCCTTGCACTCGTAGTAACTCATTTGCCGTTTTGGATGATTTTTCGGGAATGTGAAAAAACGAAACATCGTCCATTTCTTTGTCAGAAATGTGCTCCTCATCATTAAAATCACTATAATTATGAATATTAAGAACAATCAGAATTTATTATAGTGTCATTATTACTAATATTCTAATCTGTTTCAGAATCAAAATCTGAAATATTTCGCGTCATTTCAGCTATTTTAAGCTTAGTTAAACACTTTCGACACTTCGAAAATCTAACAATAAAAAAAGAAAAAAATCATGTCTGCCAGATCTAATTCTGTACTAAAAACTGGACTGCAAACCGAAATACACAAAGCTTGAACAAAAATAAAACTCCCCTGTTTACATAAACAAACACCACGTGGGAATTTAAAGAGCCGTCATAAAACATGTCAACCGGAAACATTCCTTTACCCTTATGTTTATATAATCAAAAACCACTTGCATGTGTATCCTACTACTCTCCTATTGAGTACAAGGTCAAATCTACATGTATCTAAATCCATATGGACATACAATGCCATCTTGTGTCAAAGCTTATAGTTTTTAAAATGTTCCACAACACTGGCACATATGTGACAGTTGTGAACGAGAAAATGCACTGGCACGCCAGTGTGTCGGCCGAGAAGTGATTGCGTTTTTTGCTGGCACGTATTTGTGACAGTAGACGCGAAAGGGTTAAAGAGCCACTGAGGCTCACAAGCCGCAGGTTAGCCACCCCTGGCATAGTATATTTTACTATCAAATAGATCTTTACTAGTTTATTTATAACTGAATACAATGTATATATACACAAAAAGTTCGTGTTTATGTGCTATAACAGGTTTTTTATGCATATTTCTAATAACAAAATGTAACTAAGACAACATTTCAAGCCCTATGGTCGCACAATATTTGAAATAGTGGAATGGAATTTTGGATTTTATGAACCTGAACAACCTTAAAGGAAAATGAATGAAAATTTCACAATTTCAGAGGCATGCAACTTTAACTAATTTTGGGTATTGTGCATTGAAAAAAAATTTGAGGAAAAAGAACTTTTTTTTAATCTGACAAAACTTTTGGAAAGAAGCTTATATTATATGAAGAGAATCAAAAATAATCTTAGCAATACAGTTACAGGAAAATAAAATAAATTACTCATTGGAAGATTTTTTTAACACATTTCTAACGGGTATATCAATTTACACATTACAATCAATTGAAAAAATATAAGACAAATATTGGAGAAGACCCAGGAATTTGGAGTTGACACTCACCATTTATTTATTGATTTTAAAACAGCATATGATTCAATAAATCGGAATAGACTTCTGAATGCTACGAAAGAATTTAACATTCCTGAAAAGCTTGTTAATCTGGTAGCTTTGACTTTAGCACAGACCAATGTAAGAATTAAGGTACAAAACAGCTTATCAGAACCTATTACTATCATGAATGGTCTAAGACAAGAGGATGCCCTGGCCTGTCTTCTCTTTAACCTTGCACTGGAGAAAATAGTTAGAGATGCAAATTTAAATTCTAGAGGAACCATTTTCAACAAATCTGTACAATTGCTTGCATATGCAGATGATATTGATATTATAGCCCAGACATTAGATGCACTAAAAGAAGCCTTTATTTCTCTGGAGACTGAGGCCAAAAAGATGAATTTGAGCATTAATGAAACTAAAACCAAATATATGCCTTGTTTAAAATCAGAATATAATCACTCCTTTTTAGAAATAGGCAGTTATAGATTTGAGACTGTAAAGCAGTTTATATACCTAGGTTCGGAAATTAATACACAAAATAATATATCTGTCGAAATTCATAACAGAATTACTGCTGCTAATCAATGTTTTTTTCGATAAGAAATATTTAAAGTCTAAGTACATTAAAAGATTGTCTAAAATAATATTGTATAAATGCCTAATAAGACCTGTTTTGACTTACTCAGCTGAAACCTGGGCATTGACAGAAAGAGACAAGGAAACCCTAGCAGTTTTTGAGAGAAAAATATTGAGAAGTATTTTGGGGGGAATTAATGTAAATGGTATATGGAGAAGAACAAATATTGAATTATACAGAACATATAAAAACCCAGATATAATTAATTTTATTAGCTTAGAAAGATTAAAATGGGCTGGACACCTAGTTTGACTTAATGACAATAGATCCACAAAAAAAGTTTTTACGGCCAAACCAACAGGAACCCAAATGAGAGGATGATGAAAACTTAGAAGGTTAGACTGCATTGAGAAAAACATAAGATCCTTGAAAATTTCCAATTGGAAATCCAGAGCCAAAGATAGAACTGCCTGGTATGGAATTCTAGAGAAGGCTAAGGCCCATCCTGGGCTGTCATGCCACTGAGGAAGGAAGGAATCAATTGAAAAAAAATAATAATGTATGAGGTATGCTTTTCTCATTTTTAAAAAACTGTATTTTTTGCAGATTTTTTTGAGTAATTTTTCAGTTTCTAATAATGTGAACTCATTACTATGCACATGCACATGTTTAGTTAATTACAGAAATAATAGATTGGAATTTCTTTTGCAAATTTTTCTTTTCAAGTTATGAAAGATCCATTTTCACAAGATTGATTTTACAGTACAGAATTTTATGTAGGGACTACTTTAACTACACTGAATCTTGTGAAGTTTAGTCTTTTTCAATATCAAATTTTGTGTAAGGGCTACAAAGCCAATTATGTCTAGATGTAAAAAATGTAATATTTAGTACAATTGTATACAATGCATTACATGTGTTTTTTTTATTTGGTAGGATTTTTAAATTTTATTATTCGTTTTATTTTAAATATAATTAATGTATTATTGGTGATATTTTGACATTGTAAATCTTAGAATTTTTGTTTTTTTTTTTTTATAATAAGTATTTGTATTTTTTGTTTTGTTGTTTTATCATTATTTAGTAATTTAGTTTTTTTATTTTCAGTTTTTTTTTGAAATTTCAAAAAAATGGATTTCTTTGATTTTTTTTTTCTGAACTAAGTGTGTAGAAACAACAATATTTTAATCTGATTTTTGTATTTTATTTGATAAAAAAAATTATTTCAAAGATTTTAAAATTGAGTGTTGAATATGTTTGTTGCTATTTCCAATTTTTTTTTTAAATTTTTTGCATTTCTTTATCAACAATTGAGGAGGAGGCTCACATCATTTTATAATTTGTACACAAAATGTAGTAGTGTTTATCGTTGATATATATCAAAATGATTATCTGATTTTTTTTTTAAATAAACTAAAAAAATGATAATTATAAAGCAATTTTATTTTAATAATATTTTAATGTTAATGTTTTTTTTTTTTCTTTTAAATTGTTTTGTTAATGTGTGTAAAAATGCCATGTGAGCAGCAAATCTTCTTTTTTTTGTGTAAATTTTCGTAAACTTGTAACCACCATATTTTCTACTTGGTACTTTCAAAATACATGTTGGTCGGAAAAAAAAAAAAAAAAAAAAAAAAAAAAAGGCACATGGGACCGCCATCTATAATGCATTTGTTTCTTGTTTGATATTACAATAAATCAATCAGTAATATATATTTTATTAAGTAAAATATCTTTCAGAAGTTAATCCCTTTCATAGAAAGGAAATCTAAATTATCTTACGGATTAATGTGAATATTTTTAGAAAAATTGTATTTACTTGGATGACGATCATCAAATGGATCTGGATCTTGCTTTAAAAAGTTTTGAGTTTCTAATTCAAAGATTTCAGCAAGTCTTGTCAATATCGGAGTGACATCTCTTCCTAATGAATCTTGTTCTTCCCAGTCACTCAGAAGCTGAGAAACTTCTTCTACACTACTACCCATGCTGAAATTTTAAAACATTATTTCACATAAAAAATAAGAACTCAACTACATGTAATAAATTACATTATGATCCAAAATTATACATTTTCATACAGTCAGTACCAGCTATATGATCAGTTTTTTAAACTCCCGTCTAACTTAATAGGGAACATGTTTTAAAGCACACCACTTTACAGTTATTTTCTTTTTCTTGTTACCGGTTATATGGTCAATTTCCTGTTTTCAACGAGATTCCATTTTTTTTTTTTTAAGAAGTCAGTGTTAAATCTGAGAGGACTTGAACTCAAGCCTTTATTTCCCTCCCTTTCCCCCTTTCTTGTTTGTGTAGACTTCACCTCTCTTAGTTCTCTTGCCCCCTGACAAGAGGTGGACATCTGTGTGTTTATCGGTTGAAGTGATCTCTCCCTGCTTAAGTTGAAATGGAGATGAAACAAGTAAAAGAAAATATTGTTGCATTAGGATCATACGTCACGGATAAGAACATTTTTTAACTATGGCTTCGAAAAAAAAGAACTTATCATTTGCTGCTAAAAATGAATTGATTGAAAAATTTTAAAAATCTAATCTTTCAAAGGCTGCTTCTGCCAAAGCAAATTCGATTAACCAGAACAACCAGGGTTGGCATAATTTAAATCAGTTGATTTTTTTAAAAAAATCAATGATTTAAATCATTTTTTTTCACTTCGAAAACTTACATTCGAAAGACAGGAGAATTGGGAATCTGTCAGCACAGAAATACCAATAAGTAAATAAGTGTAAATAGATAGCATGTTTTCAAAGAATTTAGGGGTTGTTATCAGAAAGTATGGAGTAGGGGTAGGTACAACTAGTTATGACTAGTGGAATTCATTTTATGTAATTGGGGGGTAAAGAGAGTATTACAGAACTCGAAATCCAGTTTGTCTACCAAATAACAACAGCCGTCACATTATCTGCTAGAATGGAAAGACAGTTTTCTTCTTTTGGTATTTTTCATTCTAACCTTCGTAACCAATTAGGAGTGGATACGACATCAAAACTAGTGTTTTTATTGAAACAGTTAAATCCATAATTCGTTGCTTAAAAAGTATTGAAATAATTGTGAATTTTTTGTTTTTTAATAAATAGTTTGCATTAAATGAATATTTAATTTGTTCTTTAAATTTACATCTTATTTAGTTTGCACCATCCAATTACAAAATAATGAAATGTATTTAGATTAAAATTTATGTGTTTAATTTTAGGCAATCAGTGTGTAGAATATACTAGATAGATAAGTTGTTACTTATAACAAACTATTCTAAGTATATTGCAAAAAATATAAAAATACAACAATAATTAGAATTAGAATTGAGAAAAAAATCAAATAAATCTGATTTAAATCGAAAAAATCTGATTTAAATCAAATAAATCTGATTTTTTTTTTAAAAAATCATGATTTTTTTCCAACCCTGAGAACAACATTAAAAAACATTTTAGATGCCAAACTTTGGTCCTTAAGTGTTGAAATCGGTGATCAAGAAAGCAAACGTCATCACTTGTCACCTTATGGGAATGTGGATAAGGCTGTTCCGTTATGAATTAAAAATGAACAGTATATGCACAATAGGGTTGTATTGTTAAACATATAGGGTAACCCCGCTTATAGGGTCTGATTTTTCTGGACCGCTAAGTTGACCATATAACCGATACAGACTATAAAATAAAGATTTTGTACAAAAATAAAGAAAAAACAAATGACAAAATGAATAAATCCATAACTTCAGTAAAAATAAAATGTAAACTGCTTTTTTAAAGCTACAACTGAACTACTTCTTAAGGGTAAAAACAATAAGAACTTAATGACAAGAGTTTAATTCTGTTCTCAAAACAGGATAACTTTATCGTCATACTGATGAAATTACTTGATTATAGTATTGAAAGCTGTTTGCTTTAAATTTTTTCTAAACTGCAATTTTATACACAATGGCTTTGCTATTATTTTTTTATTCACTCTTAATAATTCAAATTAATTACTCAAAAGGTTAAGAAAATTAATCAGAAATTTTAATAGTTAAAATAAATTATATTACAAATAAAAACAGCATAGCATGAGTAAATACACATTTGAAAAATAACTAAAACACTTAAAAATATTAGTAAATTACTAAAAAAGCACTTCTTATATATTCATTAAAACTAAAAAATTTGTAAAGAAAAAAATTAAATATTTTAAAACTTAAAAACTGTAACAAAAACAATTCTTGAGAAAAAACTTGTTAAGTGGTTATATTATTAAAATTGATACTAATTTAAATAATCTTAAAATAAATTATTTTAATCAAAGACAATGGTAAAAACATAAAATAACTTTACACACAAACAAAACACAGCATATAAACAAAATATAATTTGGTCTTTATTGATATCCGAAATGAATAAGACAACATCAAAGATTACTGTTGTAAAGATTTATATAAAGCTAAACTGAATGATACCGAGCTTTAACTTCCTCAGTGCCATTTAAAAGTACAGAGATGAATCAAAGAACTTACATATCCTTGATCTGTAATAAACGTTGAAATTTTTATTAGATAACTTATCAGACGCGAAACGAAACACGTAAACAAAGCTTGCAATGATGACTTTATCTTAAACCTTTAAAATTAATCAAAAAATAAAACTACATTTAATTTTACACATATTCATATTCCAGGTATAATGATAATTCAAATTTTATACTGGCTTCCCGCCAATTTTAAATATTATTTATATAAACAGAGTTGGATTCAGCTAACTTTACATAATATTAAATCCCAACTTAATATTTATATATATAAGATTACTAAGTGTACCTTTTCGTCAGATTTTGTGCATCACACGCAATAACATCAAGCAGATATAAACAAATGCCACACAGTTAAACAGACGACTTCCATTTCGCGGAGAACCATGCTTCATGAATAATGGGAGCTACACAGCTTGAAAACTGAGGAGAAACAAATGGATTGAAATATACATGGAGTTAAAAGAAGAAGAAGATATCTTCTAGTGTTCAGTAGAGATGTAAAAAACCCGGAATTTTGAAGAGGTGGCAATAAACCCGGGAATTTGGAGGAATAAACCCGGGAACTTTGGGAAGAAATCATTTTAACAATGTTTACATTTATTTTTTTCAACAGTGGCTATAAGGCGATTTCAAGCAGTAGGGCAAATTTTCAAATTATGACAATTCTGGCTTTAGTTTCAAACGGAAGGGCAGTTTATTGTTTGCCTATTGGCTGTTGTAAACATGAAAATGAATGGGAAGGGCATTATAGTAGTTCGTGACGTTGCGACAAATTGCCTTATTTAAGAACTAGCATATTATATCTAAGAGATTTTTTTTTACTTTTGTGAATATATATATATATATATATATATATATATATATATATATATATATATTCAACAAATAATAACAATGAGCATTTAAATGATTTTATAGTAGTACTTATGTAATTAATGACCCTGTTACTCTTATCAAACACATAACTGGTTGCTTCAATTTTAATTGCTAATATATATTAGTTATATACATTAGTTATATACATTATTTTTGATTATTATTTATTATGTAAATTGCTTTATGTTAAACATTTTCCTCTCCTTTTATAATATAAAAATAAATATCTTTAAATTTAAAATAACAGTTTATTATTTTTTGTAATGTATATATCATTTAAAGATGTAATAAAATGACACTGTTGCATTTTGTGTCCAATTCCTACACACACACACAGAGACATATATATAGAGAGAGGGAGAGAGAGAGATTTTATCCAAGAAAAATAATGATTTATGGGTTTTGTGACACTACAGATTATTGCCTAATATTTATGTAATAATAAAAATATTGGATATTTCTCAAAGGAAAAATAGACTCATACTTTCATGCTAAGCATGATACCTTGCCAAATAGAGTTAGTTAATCCCAATTATTCAATTTTTTATTGCATTTAATAGTTAAATTTTCTGAAAATATCAACTTTTGAGGTCTACAACAAAGACAGAAAAAAATGGTGGTTCTCATTTGGTCATAGGAATTGGCGACTTCAAAATTCCCATGTTTTGGAAATTTTCAAAATTCCCTTCCCAAAAAAAACCCAGTTTTTCCCGGGTTTAAATCGGGTTTTTTACACTGCTCACAACTCTAGTGTTCAGTCATCTAACTTTGACTTCAATCTTTAGAATCAATTCCATATCAAATTCTGTCAAACAAATTAGGCTTATTTTATTGTTGAAAAACTATTTATTTCAATGAGAGTTTCTATGGACTGAAAAAAATGTTGGAGTCTGTATTAATAGAATAAAATAATGTCGATGAGTGGTGCAAATGCGCTAATATACTAGAGTGTCACATGAATAAACGCATGCGGAGCCACGATAATGCAAAGTTTGCTGGCTACGTAGAGGAAGTTTTACGGAAGAACATCTCTGATATAACACACCCTTCAAAAATATCTTGATCGCCCTGTTCGATTTCTGGCGTCCTCCTCAGTTCAAACTATCACTCTGAGGTAGTCATTTCTAAAGCAATAGTGTAAAGCTATAAAGGAGGAGGTTAGAAAAACCTAAAAAAAGGACTTCAACATGTGTTTAAGAAGTAGACACTATACTGGAACAAATACACTGTGTCTCAGGTAGTTATTTCGAAAAAGACTATGTAAATAATAACTATAAAAGTAATTTGAATTTTTTATAAATATAGCAGGATTTAATCTCAATCTCCTACATAAAATATGCAAGAAAGACACTGCTCCACAAGTTCTTCGGTGTTCTGCTTTGGAGACCATCTATACTGAATATCCAGAAGAAGACTGGCTGCAAGTATATACGGATGGGTCATACTCTGAAAGCTGTGCATCTGCAGGCTCCGGAGTCTTTTCTAAACTCTTCTTCTTTTCTGCGTCTGCGGGAAAAAACAGAACGGCCTTTGATGGAGAGGTAGAGGCCATCCGTATCGCATTGGAGAAACTTCTGGACTGTCTTCAAAAATTCCAAAAGGTTGTCCTACTCTCGGACTCGCAGGCAGCCATACAGGCTATTGGCTCCGCTGAAGCTCCTATCTCTGCTGAGGTCCTACAATGCCGAGAATTGATGCGTTGTATTAGTCGAAAAGACAAATATATCAAGTAACAATGGATCCCCAGCCATTGCGGCATTTATGGGAATGATCAGGCTGATCTTCTCGCACGTAAAGGTGCAACAAAGGCACAGCTAACAAATGCTTCTGGACTGTCTTTTCACTCAAAAAAGCTCTTTTGGAAACAAGCTTTGAATATGAAATTCGAATCCCAAATGCAAGATCGTGTTAAACTGAAGACCTCGCCAACATTCCCGATCGTCCTCGACGTGAGGCAGTGGCGTTGTTCCGGTTAGTGACAGGACATGACTGCCTAAGTGAACATCTCCATAGAATTACCATTTTTGACTCCCCTCTTTGTTCTTTATGTGACCTTGGAGAACCTTTAAATAGAGGTCATCTGCGTGGATGCGGGGCACTTCGCGGTTCTTCCGACTCCGAGACTACCCTGTATTGGAGAGCCAGAGAACGCCTGAGGCCATGACTTCAGTCAATGTTACTTTTGTTGCTTGTACAGTTGTTCCACAGTTGTTATTTTTATAATTGTAACTTGAATTGCCATTAGAAATAAAAAAAGCCTTATTGCTTATTGAATAGAACTCGTATATACTGTTTATTATTTTCAAAAGGCGAAATATATCAATGAAATCGAGTATGTGTTGTAACTTTGAGCACAGTGTGTTGTCAAAGAAAGAACTTTTTTATTTTATAAAAAAATAATTTTTCCTGAGACAAGGTAAATTCTTGAAAATACTCAGATATGTGTTGAGAACAAATGCTGAAAATTTAAAGAGTTTGAACAGTAATGAAAGAATATGGTAAACCAAAAAACAACATTTTTAAATTTTGAAGTTACTTATTTAGTATTTACTTGACTTTGATGGTTTAGGAAGTGTTGTGAATTATAGCTTTAAAAAATTTAATTTTCAACTGTTTTATTTAATACTGGTACTGATTCCAGAAGTGTATAATGCTCATAGGAATGAAGCATCAGATGTATGTTAATTAAAAAAACAGAATGCAAATAAAGTACATTCCACCTAAGGCATTATTTTTGAAGGCACGCCATAGTCAACTTTTGTGATGAAATCTATGTCCTCATTTTATAAGGCGATTTCACGCAATAAGGCAAATTCTCAAATTATGACAGTTCTGGCTTTAGTTTCAAACGGAAGGGCAGTTTATTGTTTGTCTATTGACTGTTGTAAACATGAAAATGAATGGGAAGGGCATTTAGTAGTTCGTGACGTTGCGACAAAATGCTCTATACGATATAGTAGTGCTTCAAACCCTTTTGGAGAAGTCTGATACTTGATAGCATAGCGTAACATATTGTATTCCTCTACGCTTAATAGTACTCAAACAGAATAATTCAGACGAATTAATAAGGCAATTTGTCGCAAAGTCACGAATTACTATAATGCCCTTCCCATTCGTTTTCATGTTTACAACAGCCAATAGACAAACAATAAACTGCCCTTCAGTTTGAAACTAAAGCCAGGATTGTCATAATGTGAGAATTTGCCCAACTGCGTGAAATCGCCTTATAACTATTTCAGACACTATAGAGAAATTCACTGACGTAGTGAGAATTGCAAAAGTAAACAATAAAAACTAATAGATAGGCTTTACAAATGAATTTGAAGCAAGATTTTCAGAATTAAATCATTAATAAGGAATTTTTCTATATTGCCTACAATTCACTTGGTAAATAGAGTTGATACTTAATTATATGCAAACATTAATGACTGAGATCCATAATAAGTCAGATTAATTTTATCACTATCACATAATAAACAGGTTGAAAATAACATTTTTTTTCTAGCATTATGACGTCATTCCTCTCATTGAATCATTTCTTATTTTATATTATTTAAATATCGTCTGCATTATTTTCAGACGTTTTATAACTGAACTGAGATATGACGTCAATAATTTTCTTCTCTATTTGGCTTAAATAATAGCCTAGGTACATATGTGATCATTTTAAATTGAATCATAGTTTATTTTTTGTTGCAAGGTAATTCTCAGACAAAAAACAAACCATTTTTTTACTTGCCTCATAGGGTACTTTACAATTCTGGAAACTTAAAAAATTTACTGGTTCCGTCATATGACGGCCTATAGGCTAGTATATATATATTTTTTTCATGTATCTTTTAATAAACCAAAGAACATTCATAAACGAAACACTTGTATTTTTGTCGTTAAGTGACTATGAAACTGTTGATAACGAATAATCACTTTCTAGCCGTAGCTCACTTTTTCGATTTTATTTTGATAGAACTGCTCACTATATCTGAGTCCTAGTTAGATAAATTTGGACATTTCTTTTATATATATAGATATATACAAACACATACACACGCACGTATATGTGTAAGGAAAAGTAAACTGCATCGGGCAATTAGTGTAGGCATTTTGAAAAAACCTCCTAAGACATCCCGAGAAAATTCTCAGGGGTTTTCAATTCTTAAGTCAAGGGCTAAAAATTCCCGCGTTCTTTTGCTTTCCCCTTTTTAACCCCTAAACTAAATTGATACACTTGTAATTTTTAAAAATTGAAATATAAACAAAACTGTCTAACACATGCATATTTTATGTTGGAATCAATTATGTAAAACTCAATTTTGAGAACAATTTTGGTTTTGGGAAGTTTACTTTTCCTTACATGTATATATACATCATGGAACCAGCAGCCATCTCTGAAGGCATAAATCCTGGATAGTCTTCCAAAGTTTTGGTAACCATGCAAATTTATCTGGAAATTAAATTAAACTATCTCAAGTTTAGTTCGTTTGACGAAGTTCAGCATGGATAATGCAGTCAATGGACCGATTATTGTAAACTCTCACTTTATTGACGTTAATACTTAGATAAGAGAGTAACTTTGCTGCGTATGTCCATCAGTTAAGTCGGGTGGGGAAAACTGGCGCGCGACGAACGAGTGTCTTTCCAACAAAATATTCAACTTAGCCTTCTTGTGGTTTGCGGGTGGGTGAGTTGGTCACTTAAAACTGCTAAACCTGTGGTCAGGATCTGAATTGCGCAACCTAATCCCGACAGATGAAAGTAAATGCAAGTTAAAATTTTACTAATGGGAAAACGGAACAGATTTCGTTCTCGAATTGAGATTTCTTTCTTCACAATCAAATGGAATTAGAACCAGTGAAAATAACTGAGATAAGTTTACAGTAAATTAGCAGTATATTACACTGACAGACACACATCTTTATATATAAAATTCTGTGTTTGTAATAGAACTCCTCCTAAATGGCTGGACTGCTTTTGATGAAATTTTGCGTACGTCGTTGAGTCGATTCGAGAATGATTTAGAATCACAATTGGATCAGATAAAAAATGTTTTTTTTTTACTAAAAATCCAGAATGACGCACTTATAGAGATTATTATAGTGCCTCTGCCAACGTATCTGTGGAGCAGAGGTCGGCTCAACGGGCTTCGGTACGAGAAATCCCGGGACGGAATCCCAGTACAGGCGATGCGGTAATTTTAATTTAATCTAATTACTTTTATGATGACTGTACGCGTGGTTGAGCCACGTATTTTAAAAGTAATTTATAATTTTCCCCTTACTTTTCCATCAAAATGGTCCAATTTATAATTTATATATTTGAAAACATTTTGCAATTTTTGGATTTAAAGCGCTATAACAGGACAACGTCTATTGGATCGTCTAGTATATATACATAATAAAATTCTATTAAAGTAAAATTCTAACTTAAATGTTTTTTGTTTTCCATTTAAAATCTAGATTCCCTATTAACAAATTCTAAAACACATTTTTCATAATAATGGCGGCGTACACTCTTTTCCTGGCTCCTCGAAATTAGAATCGCAACCCCGTTGATTCATTTTTCCCGCTCATTGTGACCTACTGTACTTCTAGAATAAATTAGAAGTAATTAAAGTGAAGTGATTGGTTACCGGAATGACATCATTCCAAACGTTAATAAAAGGCCTAGCACACAGATTTTTATGTCTTTTCCTTTGAGATAGCGATGTAATATATCATGAAATATTTTCTGTGTTCTTTTTTCCTTACAGAGATTTGTGTGTTATCTGGTGTTCTAAATAAAAGATGTTTTTATAAGTGAACATTTGTATCGCTACTCGGCTACTACATTCTACAGTATTTTTAAAATTATGTGGACGTTACTATTTAATATATATATATATATATATATATATATATATATATATATATATATATGCGTGTGGTTCAGCCAGGGATGCTGGAGGCCAGCTGTATCGAGGATTTTCGAAGTCATCATGTGGTCATCTAAGTTAGTCTGAAAACTAACAAACCCAAATTTATTTTGCTGGATCTACACTCAGTACAATCTTAGCTACAGTCTACTTTGTCATTATTTAATTTCAACGCCCGAAATAATTACCTAAATCGTTTATTTAACATTTCATTTTATTAAGCTAAAAACTCAGACGGCATTTAGCGCACATCCACCTACTAAAAGAGTTGACATCAAACTGCTAAAATCTTGACTGGACAGAGCGAGACATACGCACTTTCCCTGACATATTCGTTAATTCAGCATGCCTGAGGTTTATTAACAGAGCCGAATGGGTTACCCGATTTTGCAAAGTCAAGGCTCAAGGTGATTGAATAATGAGCATTTCATGTGATTACACATGGACAAAGGAGCAAAATATGAAAGATTGGTCATTTTCATGGAAAAAGGGAATCAACTGCCCTCCTATGCTGAGCCTCTAACACCACAATATAGAATTAAAACTGAAAAAAAAATTAGCTACGTTTAGGTTAAATATTTAATATATTATACACACACACTTTATATATAACGATGTCTGTAAAGCCCAGAATTTTGTACGGCTTTGTAATGTGATTCGAAACTTATTTTACAATTACTACAAAGTAAATAGTTCATAAATTTGAAAGGTTTGGTTACTTTTTTGGGAGAGATATGGTAATTTTTTGAGAATTGAAAGGAACGGTATGGATTGAAATGCAGATGAAGCTTTTTAAATATTAAAAAATACGAATGTTATTTTAATAGAAATAATTTTTTATAACAATTCATGATATTGAAATTTTCAACTTTCCGTATTTGAAAGAGCTTGATGTCAACTTAATCGCTGATAATTTTCTGAACATTTCTCTTTTATTGTTATAATTGTTAAAAGTGGAATTATTTTATTCTATCCATAGAATCATGGAACTCCTGGACATGTAGAAAAACTGGTATTTTTTGCATTTCTATGTTGTTTCGCTTCTTGTATTATTTTTTAAGGACATATGACTTCTTGAACATTCTAATCAAAATAGAATAGAAGCATGAGCTAAATAATGAAATAATTTAATGTTATGCTGCAAGAAGTCTGCCAGGTTTAGTTTAGAACGCTACGGTCTCGTGTTTTGCTACACAATGGCTAATGAGACCGGGACCTACAGTTTAAAGCCGATTCCGAACGGTTACGAAGATTCATGCAATCAGCGAGATTCGAATCTACGAACTTCGGTACTGAAGAGCAGTGCTCTTCCATTCGCCCATCGTCCGGCAACGATGTCTGCCAGATATAGTTCTTAACGTCTCGAAGATGTCAAAGTCTACCAATAAAAAAGGACCGACATCTTCCATACCTCATTGAATGTCAAGGGGTTAATGCTAAGTAATTCTGTAGACCAAGTAGAAACTACAACTGTATTACTGAGTATGTGTAAATATCGAAAATCTAAATGGGAAAAAAATCATGCATGTCAAAAATACTTCAGGTTTGGATCATCCTTAGTGGAACAGAAACAAGAAAGAAGCAAGCAGTCGATAAAAGAGGAATTCAGATTGATAAATAAATAAATACATCATTTGGTTTTTTTATTCTGTCGACCCACTTTCTCTTTACGCTTTTTTACATGTTTGGGTATCTTGGTCTGCTGTTTGGCTCTGCGGGCTTCTTTCAGGGCCTTCTTCCTCTCCTTCTTGGAATTAGGGGACTCGTCCCGCGGTCGCCCTTGGCTTGTCCTCTCACCCTCTTCTTCCGACTCTCCTTCAGAAGATTCAGAACTCGTTCCGGAGTTGCCGGTTCTCGCCGCCGTCAGACTCGGCTTGAGTCCCGTGACGGAGTGGTAGAGGACCTCCCTGTCTCCCGAGAAGATGTCGTTCTCGACGTTGATCACCTCGTTCAGTCTCTTTGGGATGTAGGCTTGCTTGAAGACCTCCTCGTCGATTTTCGCCTCGTCGGTCATCTCGTCGCAGCCCCGGCCGGCAGCCACCTCCTGCGCCCTGGTCAGGTACTCGTCGATGTTGTCGTCCGTGATGTTGGGATCGGTGACGAAGTCGAACAGTTCCCGCACGGTCATGACCGGCACTCCGGACTTCTTGAAGTAGTCGGTCACATTCGAACAATCCTTGCGCAGGAACTCGATGGCGTGCGGGTGCTCGTGCTCCACCGACTGGGACACGTCTATAACGAAGAGTTTGCCGTTGTGGTACAGCAGGTTGTACTCGCTCAGATCCGCGTGGATGAGCTTGCACTTGTGGAACAAAGTCCTCATCATCACGACGCAATCTAAATAGAGCTCTCGCGCCTTATCCTCGGACAGATTCACCTCCTTGAGTAAGGGGGCCGGCCAACCGTCCTTGCCTATGAAGCTCATCACGAGCACGTGACTTTTCAAGATGATGGGTTCGGGACAAGGCAGGCCGGCTGAATGGATTCGGTAGAGGTTCCTCATTTCCTTCTCGGCCCACGTCTGGACCATTTTTCTCGGATTCCTCCTCGAATAGCCGTTTCTGAATCTGAAGTCACCGGACACGTACTTGTCTCTGTCTTTAAAGGTGAGGATGGACGTTTTGTAGATCTTGACGGCCCTTTCCTTGCCGTCTGCAGAAGGCGCGTAGTACACATTGGCCTCCTTGCCCGTGCTGATGCAGCCCTCGATTTCTGAAATGACCCCCCTGTTCAGCAATTTGAACAAGATGATCCTGGTCCGAGGGTCTAGCACCTGCTCGACGGTGGCCCGCTGCTCTTTGTCTTTCGCTCTGGTTTTCATCTGATCTTTCCTTCTAGAATCTTCGTCTAGGAGTTTCATTGTCGGACATTGATACTTGTCAACGGATATCTTATGGATGTACTTTTGGTACAAAGGTCCACTCGGCTGGAATGCATTCTGCTGAACATTTCTCCCGTCCTCTAAAGCTGAATACTCTTCAGTACTGTCCTCCTCTGACTCGTAATCCGAAGCGTCATCTAAATCGATATTTTCTATTTTCTCTTCTACTTTCTCCATTCTTTAACATGACCTTGAAAATAAAAATAAACAACAATTAATAACCTTATGAACATCTCTTAAGAATGTTACCAAAAACGACACTGAAATATTCATTAAATTTTTTCCGCAGAAAATTCTTTTAGAATAGTTAATTTCTTCGAACTTCTAAATAACTCGTTTATCCTCGTTAAATAAAAAAAATTACTTAGTAGATAATTTTAATGCCGAATGCCGAATATTCTTTTTCACCACAGATTAAATGACATAACAAAAAAACCCAGACAATAATATGATTCAATTACACAAATATCTTCTTTCAATGTTGGCAACATTTGGGGTTTTAAATGCGTATTTGAAGAGAAAGTAATTTAGCAACGCTGCACAAAACAGGGGAATCGTTCAAACAAATGCAAAAATACAAAACAAAGCCAAAAGAGCTTTGTTTGACATAAGAAAAATAAATAAAATGTGAAACGGGAGCTCAAAATTATTTTTCGTCTAGATTAAGAACCTGATATGTCAGGTGGCAGAAACTGAGCCACCAGCGTTTAAATTATGGAAAGCAGTCTTCACAGAACAGTAATTCCGGCAGTTTTGATAAATTTAAAATAAATACCGTATTCATCAGTATCAAGGATAAACATACATTTTTTAAATAATAAAGCTTCGAAATTAGTGTTTTTATTGAAACAGTTAAATAATTCGTTGCTTAAAAATATTGAAATAATTGTGATTTTTTTTTTTTTTAAATAAATAGTTTACATTAAATGAATATTTAATTTTTTCTTTAAATTTGCATCTTATTAATTTTTCACTATACAATTTCAAAATAATGGAATGTATTTAGATGAAAATTTATATATTTAATTTTAGGTAATCGGTGTGTAGAATATACTACATAGATAAGATGTTACTTCTTATAACAAACTATTCTATGTATATTGCAAAAAACATAAAAACAATTAAAATTACAGAAAAAAATCAAAGAAATCCGATTTAAATAAAAAATATGATTTAAATCAAATATGATTTTTTTGATTTTTTTTAAACATGATTTTTTTCCAACCCTGATTAAAATGGTATTCCTTCCACACTTATCCAAACCAAAGACTAAACTAATAACTACTATGTGTGGCTCTTTTTTATACTTTTTGTTTAACAGGATGTCAATTCTCATGACAAAAATTAAGATCCTTGTAATGTTTATGCCACTGTAGGCATTTTTGCTGTTACGATTATTTAACAAGCCACAAAAGAATCACTACTCAAACTCTCTCCTATGATAAATAAGCCATGTCATTACTCATCTCTGCAAGTAAGGAATTTTTGCAAATCAGTAGAAAAGTTTGGTTTCTTATACAGTATACTGAAAAATTCTTTTAATAAAATAAGTAAAAAAAAGAATGAATGTTTTAAATAAGTATTAAAATGTTAGAATTTGTAATACTTAAGAATAGGGTGCCCCTTGGCAAGTTTGGCAATGTTTACTAAAATACAAAGATATTCCATTTGAACAATGTATCAATATAAGTATTACAAGTATTTAATAAAAAAAAAGGTTGCATGAGGAGGGCTGAATATCAATATAATATAAATCAAAATATAGATACATGTTGTTTCAACATCGTAAGATCAGTAGAAAATGTTAGGTTACCATGCTTTGAACTTTGTCGCCAAGTTGACAGGGCACCCTGTTCTTATATGAAACCGTTAGAACTTAAGACATAATAAGCTGATAAAATAATGTTAACAGCAGGGTTGGAAAAAAATCATGATTTATTTGATTTAAATCGTATTTTTTTTTTCTGAATACTAATTTTAATTGTTGTTTTTATGTTTTTTGCAATATACATAGAATAGTTTGTTATAAGAAGTCACATCTTATCTATCTAATTCTGCACACTGATTACCTAAACTTAAATATATAAATTTTAAACTAAATACATTCTATTATTTTGTCATTGGATAGTGCAAACTCAATAAGATGTCAATTAAAAGAACAAATTAAATATTCTTTTAACGCAAACTATTTATTTAAAAAAACAAATCACAATTATTTTAATATTTTTTTAAGTACCGAATTATGGATTTAATTGTTTCCATAAAAACACTCGCTTTGATGCTTTATCCACTCCTAATGGGTTACGAAGTCTAGAATGAATAATACCAAAAAAAAAAGAAAACTGTCTTTCTAATCCAACAGACGAAGCCACGGCTATTGTTATTTGGTCTACAAACTGGATTTCAAGTTCTGTCATACTCTCTTTAACTCCCTTGACATAAAATGAATTTCACCAATCATAATCAATCATTGTACTACCCCTGCTACATACTTTCTGATAACAACCCCTAAATTCTTGGAAAGCACATCATGCTATCTGCTTACACTTACTGGTATTACTGTGCTGACTGATTCCCAGTTCTCATGTCTTTGGAGTATAGGTTTTAAAAGAAGTGAAAAAAATGATTTAAATCAATGATTTAAAAAAAAAAAATCAACTGATTTAAATCATGCCAACCCTGTCCATAAGTAACTGAAATATCTACAAACCCCCAACCTTCACGATGAGTTTAATTAAAATCTGCATGACTGTTAGCTATTAGGAAAGGGCAGCTGACTTTATACTTTAAACCTTTTCAGTACACGAAAGATGATTTATTTGTCAAATAAGTAAATAAGAAAAAAATTGTCACATAAGAAAACTGATAGGAAATCATATGACGATGCCGGATCTCGTCGATTGAGAAATGGATCACATTCCAATTTAAAAATGAAGGAGTTTTTAAGGACCTTTGACAAAAATTAAGTAGTTTTAAGTGCCCTTAAACACAAAAGCTAAAATTAAGGATTCTTAAAACCACTGGTTTAACCCCCCCCCTCCTGGTTAAAACCGATACAACCCTGGCCCTTCTTTTAACAATATTAAATAAATATAAAGCAACATTGTTGAGTAGTAGTCTTCAAAATCTACCTTTAAATAACCTTTAAAAAAGTTATTTTTCTACTTTCTTGTTTGTTCATACATTTAAAATGTGCAAACAGTCCTGAGCATCAAAAATGTATTTTAAATCGTAAGCATTTCCAACTGTTTTAAGCAACAAAAATGACTAAACCTTTGTTTTTAATTAACCTAATATATTATTTCATACTGGTACCACTGTTCTATCTGCAGAATTAATGAAAACTGGCTAATTACAAAAGTGCAGCTCGCAAACCTTATGCAAAAGTGCATAAGGTTTTTAATGTGGTCCTTGAGCCCCCTTACAATGTTATATTAGATATATTTGTATCAGGATTGAAAAAAAAATCATGATTTTTTTTTTTTATAAAATAAAAAAAATCAGATTTATTTGATTTTTTCTGAATTCTAATTTTAATTATTGTTGTTTTTATATTTTTTGCAATATACATGGAATAGTTTGTTATAAGTAATATCTATCTAGTATATTCTAGACACTGATTACCTAAAATCAAATCTATAAATTTTAATCTAAATACATTCTATTATTTTGTAATTGGATAGTGCAAACTGAATAACATGTCAATTTAAAGAACAAATTAAATATTCTTTTAATGCAAACTATTTATTTTAACCCTTTCGCGACGAGTATTTTCTTTTTACAAAAGAACAATATTGGTAGCATAAACAATGAGTAGGGCACACTAGAAAGCGTTAGTGCCATCTATGTTCTGTGGATGAAAATAAGTTAAAAAATATTCGCAGGACTGGTGGGAAAATCACCCATTAGACAGAGAAGCGTTTTTGTCCCAAAAGAATTTTTTGAAATTTGCTTGGGACGTATGTGTCCCGTTAGGCGCGAAAGGGTTAAAAAACAAAACTATTATTTCAATATTTTTTAATCAATGAATCACAGATTTAATTGTTTCAATAAAAACACTAGTTTCTATGCTTTATCCACTCCTAATTTGTTACATAGGCTAGATTGAACAATACCAAAAGAAGAAAAGTGTCTTTCCATTCTGGCAGATGAAGCCACGGCTGTTGTTATTTGGTAGACAAACTGGATTTCAAGTTCTGTAATACTCTCTTTACCTCCCTACATAAAATGAATTCCACCAGTCATAACCAGTCATTGTTCTACAACTACTGTATACTTTCTGATAACAACCCCTCCATTCTTGGAAAGCACATGCTATCTATTGGCATTTATTGGTATTACTGTGCTGACTGATTCCCAATTTTCTTGTCTTTGGAATATAGGTTTTAAAACAAGTTAAAAAAATTATTTAAATCATGCCAACCCTGATTTGTATTTAAATATTTATTACTTTTACTATATATCTAGATAGAGGTTTCAATCATTACTTTTAAGTCAGGTTTTTTTATTTCAAATTAAGATATTCACAATTAATTATATATTATAAATGCCATGGAATCATTCAAATATTTCATACTCTTAAAACATTTTATAATTCCAATTAATTTAAAATTTATTCTCTGATTAATTTTTATTGTACTATAAATTTTCTATGATCAATATTCTGATCAATTCCTCCATTTATAGTTTAATAAATACTAATGATTTCTTTTTCAGTGAAATCACAAAACTAAAAAAGAAAAATTAATTAAAAACAAAATGCTTAATTTCTGTTAAATTTTTTCTTTTTTTAAACCACTTTTATATTTAAAATCTAATAAAATAAGTGATAAAAAACCCTAATAAAATGTTACATGAAGAATTTAAAAAAGTGCTTATATTAATTCTTTTTGTTCTTTGCTAAAATTGTACAGTATGGAATTTTAAGATTCATTTCGTAAATTGAATTTGATAATCTGTTTAAAATTTAAAACACTTTTTTTCGGTGTTTTGTACTTTTAATATAGGTTATATTATATGCAGGGTTGGAAAAAATCATGATTTTTTTTTATTTTTTCTGAATACTAATTTTAATTGTTTTTATGTTTTTTTGCAATATACATAGAATAGTTTGTTATAAGAAGTAACATCTTATCTATCTAGTATATTTTACACACTGATTACCTAAAATTAAATATATAAATTTTAATCTAAATACATTCCATTATTTTGTAATTGGATAGTGCAAACTCAATAAGATGTCAATTTAAAGAACAAATTAAATATTCTTTTAATGCAAACTATTTATTTAAAAAAACAAATCACAATTATTTCAATATTTTTTAAGCACCGAATGATGGATTTAATTGTTTCAATAAAAACACTCGCTTCGATGCTTTGTCCACTCCTCATTAGTCACAAAGGCTAAAATGAGCAATACGAAAAGAAGAAAACTGTCTTTTCATTCCCGCAGATGAAGCCATGGCTGTTGTTATTGGGTAGACAAACTGGATTTCAAGTTCTAATGAATTCCACCAGTCATAATCAATCATTGTACTATCCCTACTCCAAAATTTCTGATAACAAACCCATGCTATCTATTTACACTTATTTACTTATTGGTATTACAGTGCTGATTGATTACCAATTTTCCTGTCTTTGGAGTATAGGTTTTAAAAGAAGTGAAAAAAAAAAATGATTTAAATCAATAATTTTTTCAAAAAAAAAAAAAATCAACTGATTTAAATCATGCCAACCCTGCTTTTAATATATATATATATATATATACAGTTCAAATACAATGAAAGTATTTTAGAAACAGCACTGATATAGGACCACATATATGGCAATTTGTATTAGAATTTTTTTTTTTTTTATCTAATTTTGTACAATATAAATTAAAGAAGAATATCATAGGAAGAATAGCATGAACTTATAGATCCAAATATTATAGATATATTCTAAATTTTTCCCAACTTAGATCCCTTATAATTTTAGAAACAAATGTCAAAAAACCCCAAATGTAAAAAATCAGCAATGAAGTCCCATACTAAAGCCGTACCGTTTGCTTTAATGGGTCCAAATGTTATTCAACTTTTTACTTATATGAAATGAAAACTCAATAATGCAAGTTCAGTTAGCCATGTTCTTGGTAATGGCATTACACAAAATTTACCAAACTTCATTAATTTCGACAATGGTTATTCATCAAGTAAATCAAAGCAATAAGTATTGTAGAAGAATAAGAAATAAATTATCAGTATTTTGGTTATGATAATGAGTTATTTGCTTCTATTGTTGGAGTAATATAACCTAAAAAATGAAATTAAATTTTGAAGTAGAATTTTATTAGGGAACCTTAATTTCCCAGTCTGAAGGTTTGATGCAAAGCTGTTATTATATACACACACACACACACACACATATATATATATATATATATATATATATATATATATATATATATATATATATATATATATACACACACACACACACATACAGGGTTGGAAAGAAAATCATGATTTAAAAAAAAAAAATCAGATTTTTTTATTTAAATAAGATTTTATTTATTTTTTTTCTGAATACTAATTTTAATTGTTGTTTTTGTGTTTTTTGCGATATACATAGAATAGTTTGATATAAGATGTAACATCTTATCTATCTAGTATATTTTACATACTAATTACCTAAAATTAAATATATAAATTTTAATCTAAATACATTCCATTATTTTGTAATTGGATAGTGCAAACTAAATAAGATGTCAATTTAAAGAACAAATTAAATATTCTTTTAATGCAAACTATTTATTTAAAAAAACAAATCCCAATTATTTCAATATTTTTTAAGCACCGAATGATGGATTTAATTGTTTCAATAAAAACACTAGCTTTGATGCTTTATCCACTCCTAATTGGTTACGAAGGCTAGAATGAACAATACCAAAAGAAGAAAACTGTCTTTCCATTCCAGCAGATGAAGCCACGGCTGTTGTTATTGGGTAGACAAACTGGATTTCGAGTTCTGCAATACTCTCTTTACCCCCCATGACATAAAATGAATTCTGCCAGTCCTAATCCATTGTTGTACTACCCCTACTCCATATTTTCTGATAACAACCCCTCCATTCTTGTAAAGCACATGCTCTCTATTTGGGTTGGTCATTTTGCCAGAAAAGTGGAAAAAACTGGAAAAATGGCAAAATCTAGAAAAATTGACCATCCGGTCAAATTTTAAAAATGTACAAAATAATTAATAATTAATAAATAACAAAATAATAAATAATTTTGTACATAATACAATTGAGACTTAAATCAGAATATTAATTAGGTATTTCATTAGTATTAATTTGACAATTTAAACAATTTAAAATAATTTTCATTGATGTTAGCAATCAAAATACAATATTCTATTTTTGTAAATAAATTTATATGATGGAGGCATGGGATAAAAAATGTTTTCTTTATTTATCAATTTAATATAGTAATGTTGTCTTTAATTGTAATGTTTATATATACATATATAAGATATATAAGTACTAAAAACGTTTAAACCTATAGTTTGTAGGGGAAATAAGCTAATAATTACATTAAAAACAACATTGCACATAAAAACTTGCAAAATCAATCTTCATTTTATCTTTTTTTTTGTATCTCTAGGTAGTATAACTTTAGATTTAGATTACTGTTTTAATAACGCATTGAATATTCTATGTTAAAAAAAACATTATGTATCTTTAGATTAGAGTTAAAATTAGTAAAAGTTAAAATAGTTACATCCCCGTAAATAAAACATATCCATTTTTGCCAGGACTTTTTTTTTTTCCACCTTTGGCAAAAACTTGCCAACTCTACTATCTATTTACATTTATTTACTTATTGGTATTACTGTGCTGACTGATTCCCAATTCTACTGTCTTTGGAATATACAGGGTATCAGCCAAAATAAAATTTTTCAAATCCATGACTTTTCATGACTTTCCCTGATTTAGCGGATCATTTTCCATGACTTTAAAAAGCTTTCGTTAAAAGTATATATGAATAAAACCTCTGATGTACATACAAATAAAATATATGCTTTTAGAGAAATTACAGGAATTTTATCATAAAAAACTATAAACTTACTTTATAATGTTAATAAACTCACATACATAAAAATAAATTGTTGTATCTACATACCTAAGCTTAATCATATAGCAATTTTTCAATCAAAATGTTTCCAGTTTGAATTCAGGGTATACAATATCCCTAGAGATAAACTTATATTTTGTGCAAAAATCTTAACTAATTTTTATTAAAATATAATTACTATTATATTAATAAAATTTTAATCTACAATTTAAGAAAAAACCAGAATAATATACATTTATCCACCCATTAAGCTTTCTTGCTTTGAGTTTCCTTGGTGAACAAATTTTACTTGGCAATAGGGTCAATAGGATAATACATAAATACCAAACTCAGTAACTTCAGCCAAATGACAAGTAAAAATAGAATTAAACAATTCAATGCTTTTTTTTAATCTGTAGTTTAGCGGATTCATGACTTTCCATGACTTTTACTCATTTTTCTTGAAAAACAAGACTTTCCACGACAAAATTAATCCATTGTCTAAATCCATGATTTTCCATAACTTTCCAGGTGTGCGGAAACCATAAATATAGGTTTTAAAAGAAATGAAAAAAAAAAAAAAGATTTAAATCATTGATTTTTTTTCAAGAAAAAACAACTGACTTAAATCATGCTAACCCTGGATAAAAGAATGTTTATTAATTAATGAACTTATTTATTAACAGAAAGACACAGAAGGGCACTGATGTATATTCTTCATAAAAAGAGGTATTAGACCATTAATTTGGTAAAAATCATTCTTACTTTTGTTTTCTCTGATATGACTGTACCTTTAGTCAATATTAAATAATTTTAAGTTTAATTGTGACTCATGTGTTACCCAGGACTATGCAAGGTCCCATATTAACAATACTAAGAAATTTAACTGTGAGATATGATGTTAAGATGACTGTAACAGGTTTTGCAACTGTTGAGGTACTTTCAAAAAGGTGAGAAAAGTGACAAACAATACAGAATTAGTGACTAAAAAGTGACTAAACATTGAAAAAAAAAGTGATTTTTTTCTCCTCTTGATTACAGATGCTATTGTTAAGATTTTTCTATTTATTTTAACTTTAAATCAAATGATTCATGCAAGACATGATTTTAGCGTCGAATACAAAATGGTTAAAAATTTTGTTTAACACAACTCAACATTACTTTTTATTCAAGAAAATCTATAAATTAGATTTGAATACATACAATACATTAGTTTTATAATCACAATTTTCTGCATATATTAATGATGTTTTAAAATATATACATAGCTAGAAACGTGTGCTTTGACGTAAATTACTTTAATGTATTAAATGTACATTTCAGTACAAATGTAGATTTCAGGAACTTCTTTGTGACTTTTTAAAATCACTAAATTCTGGAAACCATATGACTAATTACATTTTAGTAAGAAAAATAAGATTAGAGAACCCCATTTTTGATCTTTTATTAAAATATTTTGTTATTAATTCAGATTTTCTTTTTCCAACAACAGACTTTTGCTGTGATACACCATGAAACAAGTGATCAATTGTAAAAAAAGTGACTAAAGGTGAGAAAAGGGACAGAATTGCAAGCCTGCTGTAATAAAAATTAGTTTAGAAAAAAGAAAATTTATAATTCAGGAATAACCCAATCTTAGATTAGTGGTAAATATATAACAAAATTAGATTACCTTATGGTAGTATGCTGATTTAATTAGACATGTAATAATAAACCTACAATAAAATTTAAAATGGCCAGACATTTTATTTACAAAAATAAAATATACAAATTGCAAGTGAAATAATTCTTAGATGGTTTTTTCAAATAAAGATTTTATATAAAATCTAAATATCTCAATCACTGACAGAACTCAATACTATAAAAATAAATTATTAGGGACTGAAACATTCTTTTTAGCGAATGGCATCATAGCAGATCTGAAATGACATTTTTCTTTTAGTCCCTAAAACTAAAACAAAACTAATATTTTCATAACACAGGTTTGAACTTAACTTACTACTCAATCCGTATAATCACACGCATGAGGATGATAAATTCTTGTAAGATTTTTGAAAAAAGATTTTATAAGAGAACGAGAGTTATCAATATGTGAACGTCTCCACAAGTACTCCGCAAGATGCAAAATAAATATATCATTCGGATGTGAACCTCTCATTAAGTTTTTTACTGCAGTAAATATGTTTTCACTTTTGGCTTTTTTGGAAGGATGTTCAAATGTCAAATTCTGGCTTACTTTATATTGTTTGAACTTTTTATCGTTCAAACAGCCAAAATTTTTCCATACATCCGATATGATTGTGGAACCAGGTACAATCCAGTCTTTTAAGATATCAAGCAATGTTTCTTTATTCTTATTTTTACAGACTTTAAAAAAGTATTTTTTAGAATCTTTTTCGATACCTATGACTAACCATTTACCATTTTCCCCTTTGAAGGGAAGGTTTTTGCCTTGTGTAAAGCGTGTCTCATAAATTTCAACTGTCATGCCCTCACCACCAAGCATATCACTCTCTAATAGACATATTTCTACACATATTTGACGGCAGAAATTGAACCATTCATTGATTGTTGTAAATGTTATAGTAAGTTCATCTGTGATAAAAACATGTCCTGCTTTTTTAATCCACAAATATGTGATTAGCAGTATGTTTAAAATACTCAACCGTCTGTCATTAAACCATGAAAAGCTTCTCACTGATCTCTTAACGTGATGACCATTTGCTCCTCCAACACGACATACCCAAGAATATCCATCAGCTACACCTCTGGCAGTTATTTTCATATTCTTACTACATTTGGGACATTTATAGCTACTGGGTATTAATTTCATCTTCATACACCAGTTTAGAAGAGCTAGCTGTCCTTTATTATGCAACTGGTACAAAAATCTCAAATCAATTCTGTCATTTTCCTCAACATCCATTCTGAATATTATCAAAAATTCCAGTATATGGATTAATACCTATGACAACAAACATAGATAAGCAACCTCACCCATAAAAATTTTCAGAAAACGGATAGAGCATGCGCTCTAGTTGAATGCACAGAGCACGGAAACCATCTATTGGCGATATTCGCACATTTGGCGCACAGTACCCTAGCACTAGAATTTAGTTCTCATTGCATAACCGTAATTAAAATTACCATGATATAACAACCCTACTTGAAAATCCCATGATGACATTGAAATAATTTTAACCGTGCACATGTCACTAATAAAGGGAATATTTTACAATGAAAACTCCAATTCGTACTGCTTGTACGCATAGTTCAGGATAAATTGCTTTTAATAAATACAAGGATATAAGCTTTTAAATACAAATATTTTACTTACATATAAATTGACCTTTATTTCTTGAAAATTGACGCTAATAAATGCATTCGGTTACTAAAATACAAAACACGTTTTATCGTCAAAATAAAAATAAAAGGGAGCCTGTTGCCACAGAAGAATTATTAATTAAGAAATTTAACTATGGAGTTAATAGAAAGTATCGACTGTTCATATTAATATAAATGTAATATTTGTTTAGTTGCAAGGTAAGTTGTAAATTCCAAATAATATCAATTATGCTGATCTCATTGGAACTTAAAATTTCTAATTAAAGTTATGTTTGCAGTTCAGCTGTGCAATAATCACAGAAACACCTTTTCCATGATAAGACTATTTTAACAATTTTCTAAAGGTCATCTCTCAGTTTCGAACTAAGCTATCTTTAATGTTAAGACCCGGTGCTATCATAGCCTCTCTCTCTCTGTGTGTGTACAACCATCTATGTAGCATTTAATTAACGATTAGTTTTAATCGGCGTATTTCATTTAGTTAATGCTGGACTGAAGTATAAATACATTACCTTAAAATTTTTTTGTGGTACTTACTGTTTCTACAGATGTTCTAAATTAAATTTATGATATTTTACGATCAAAGAGTAAAGCAGTGACTTCTTTGCACTACCAAGTACTCCGAAGCATCATTTATCTAGACCAGCCCCAGATCTAATGAATTGAAAGTACAGGTTTGGGTTCTTGTCACGTGTTTCAAATTCAAAAGGTAGCAAGTCCGATTACTAGTGTTAATAAACTTTAATCATAATTATAAAGGGCGTGCGAAAAAAAATGAAGTTTCGAGAGCGAAATAAAGAAAAAGAACTTAAGGTGATACTGAATAATGAAAACATATTGTAATTAAGATGAAAAAATGGTTGCGATAATGATCAGGCTGGGCTGCACCTTCAGAAGGTTTTAAAGATACTAGACGCTATCATTTTTAGGAACCTGCATGAGCAATATTTTTCATCCAAACATTTTCTAATAGTTTACGAGAGCTAACTAAAAAGAAGTTTTTTACACTGTCTTCAAACGATTAGCTGTAGGATCTAAAAGCAGGATACAGAGAATTGAAATCCCCCTCATTTGGATGTGCAACAGGAATATTATTGATTTGACGTAACCATTTAGTTGACCAGTTAAAATAAAAGATCAATCAGTATCTATCTAGCTGTATTTCTTAGGTGCCAAGCTGTTTCATTTGCTGAAAATCACCAAAAATAATAGAATTAAAGTTCCCCTGAACGAGAAGTCTCTCCGTTGGCATTTTCAATGTGGTACAGATCTTTGGCAAAAAATAAAATGATTATAAGATATTAGTTTTTATATTGCAGGATAGGAAAAAATAGATGAATATTTTTTCAAATCCAGGATGTGAAAAAAAAAATGAATATTTTTTCACATCCTGCAAGAAATTCTAGATTGCAACAATTGTTATACTGGTAGGGCATCGATAAAAATATTGAGCCATAAATTCACACTTAGAAATAAAAGACAAATACTACACACTTTATGAATGCTGTATTGTATCTTAAAAACGGTCTTTCTTTTTGTTGGTTCTATGAAGTCACTGGCGATTTTATCACAGATTGTCGCCAGCCAAGTCAAGGTGACTGATTGAATCTAATTTCGGAAAATATGATTCAATTCTTAAATATCAAATACCACACTTTTAAACAGACATGCATTTACCTAAGACAATACAAAATGAAATGATTTGCATAATGTAAAACACAGTTCGAAGTAATATTTGAAACGGTATCAAAGAAATCAAATACTACACAATAATGTTCCACTGCACTCCAGACGTGTCGTACGCGGATTCGACTAATTAAGTGATTTGCTGCTTTAAAAATGTGAAATAAAGAAAAGTTTTTATTGATTTCGTATAATTACATGGGAAGAATGGAAAATACATTTCTCAATGGATTATGGAAAAACTGACAGACAAAACGAAACAAAACACTCTCAACTCCGGCCAAACTATATTGTTTGAAAACGCTTGTTTGAAGGAGGTAGAAATCCCTTTAGTTTTAATACACGGTATAGTTAGTAAAATAGGTTGCTAAGTTAGCTTATTCAAGGTGAAGTCCCATTTAAAAGCTCCCAGATAGAGATAGTAAACACTCACATACACTGTTTAATTTGCTTTAACTCTAATTTCTAAACAAGACGCCTTAAAGTTAGTGAAAAGCAAAAATAAATAAATTAAATTAACAATAAAAACAAAATAAGTAACAGTTAGAATTCAGAAGTAATAAAAGAGAAGTGGGAATTTAAATGACTGAAATATTTTAATAATATTGATTAAATTCTTATTATGATCAAACATATTAAAAAGTTTTTAGGAATTCGACAGGACTTTTGATTATTAATTATATGAAAAACGATGATCAAGGGATAAAAATGGAAGAAATTGACGTTTGATGATTTGCCATGTTCAATCTTACGGCCGGTATATTAAAAAATCAAAGCAAAAATTACAAAGAAATGAGAAGTTCATTTCACGTTTATCTCACATCTTGTGTTTTGGCGGTATACACTCTCCTTCACCATACCGGACGCTGTTAACCTATTTGGAATTTTTCAGAAACCATTTCGTCTTTTAGCCAGACCTACTAATAGATGGTATATTACAAAAAATAACCAAAACTGACTTAAGCAGCCAGCTTAGAGGGTCAGCTAAACATATGGCTGAGAAAACCTTCATAAATGTCGTTCCGGAAATAATTAAATCCTTGGAAGAAATTCAAAAACTTTTTCTTACTGTTGAATGAAAGTACGACAGAAGCCATTTGCTACATGCTGCGGGGAAATTTAAATTAATTCTCAACTTGACAATTTGGGCTAATTAAAGTATCTGGAATATATGATTTGAAACAGCAATATACTTCAAGTTCTTAGAGGATTTTTTTGTGCTGGAATTCCATTAGACATAAACCACATTTCTCTTTGAACATCCTCCAATAAACTAGGAAGCGTTTGTTCCAAGAAGATAAGGGTATGTTAAGGCTGTCCAACTGTCTGGTAAGATGTAAGTGTTCTATTCTCTAAAAAAGTCTTTGGGAGAGCTTTTTAGTGTTCAAAAATAATACATCCGACATCAGCAACAACAACCATTTTATTTTTCTTTCTATCTCTTTTCGAGTTGCCAACGGCCGAAAACAAAAAACAGCCGATCTCGCGACAGTAAGAGCTACTGCGTGATCACCAAGATACCTGCCTAGATATGCACGGGAAATTTATTTACGGTAAATGCTTGATCTTCCCGTTTGGTGTTACCACATTAATGGGGGTGAGTGGGTTTGCGTGTGTCTTGGAGCTGTTGAACAGTGCCATCAGTAGCTAAGGGTTTACAAGCGTAACCTGTAAAAAATCCTTTTTTTTTCCTACGAAAACTCAAGAAGGAAATAACTCTAGACTGAGTCCAAGGGAAAGAACTGGAAAATAATTAAAGCCCAGAATAAGACTTTTTGAGTCTTAGAATTAAGAACTGGAGGCCATAAGCGAAGCTAAATTTTTCTCTCTGAAGAAGTTTTTTTTGAGAAGGTCAAGGCTTACCCAGGTTGTTGAGCTATTGAGGAGGAAAGGAAATGATTGATAGTTTGCTAGAGAGATCTGTTACGTACGCAGGTACAAAATGACGTCAGAGTCGATGACTTGTTCATACTCGACGTGTTTCGAATTTATTCTTATTTGCTACCTGTCAGAGTATATTGCATTTAGGAACAGATGCATTATAGTCGCCGGTCCGTCCGCCATGTTTCAGAAAATGATAAGAACAAAAACAAAATGTTCCAAACCAAAGCATCTTGTTTGGCTTAGAATATTTTGATACTTTTTAACAATTTCAAAACCGAAATAACTTACCCGTCATAACTAAATTAACTAAATCCCAGAAAATGATAAGAACAAAAACAAAATGTTCCAAACCCAAACTTCTTGTATGATTTAGACTATTTTGATATTTTTTTTAACAATTTCAAAACCGAAATAATTGATACTTTTTAAAAATTTCAAAACCGAAATAACTTTACTTAACATAACTAAATTAACTAAATCCCAGAAAATGATAAGAGCAAACACCAACCCCTTTTCCGGTTAAATTTTCATGTTTTCCCCACATTTAGGACAAACACAACTACTCTTTAACAACCCTACCTCCCTTAAAAACTTTGAAATAGCTACTTTTTAGTAACCAAATACATAAAAAAACCCCTTAAATTCGGAATTCCATCATCCCCACAAACGTGCCGTTTTGAATGTAATGCAAATCCAACCCCAGGTCTAAGAATTTCCTGATATTTCTTCACAATGCTACAAATAGTTAAAACAGAAATAAGAACATCCGCCATAACTAAATACCAAAAATAACTTACCTACCTACGAGACAACCTACTACTGGAACGAAAAGAACATTTAGTACAGAAAATTTGTATAGATAGCCGGGTAATGACGTCAAAAATCACGTGCACCAATAGGATGCAACAACATATAGAAGCTTCCATATTCCCCTATCAAAGTTAGGGCATATACAGCAACCTAGTCATCGCCCCAAAAATCGCCAAGTTTGCCACACAAAATCGCCAAGTTTGGCGAGAAAAAAACATGGCGGCTATAATGCATCTGTACCTTATATACATATAATTTATAGATCTTTAAATTTGTGTTTTATACAGTGATCTCTCATTTTTCGCGGTTAATGGAGACCAGAACCTTTCGCGAAAACTGAAAAACTACGAAGTAGGATTTGCCCCTAGGAATTTTCGTGTATGCGGGTACACGAATGTTTTGAAATATGCAAACAGTATTTATACTTTACACTTTTAAGATAAAAATTACAACAGTATACGTATTTACTTAAACGTGTCATTGCTCATTAATAAGGTTAATTACAAAACTTTATAGAGTAATGAGCATTAATCAACATTGCTTTCCGAGAGAGGCGAAGAGTCTTGTTGGTGTCGGAGGAGAGGTTCTCACTGGACTCGTAGAAGTTTGAGGCTCACTCGGAGACTCTTCTGCTAGAAGCGCTGACTGTAGAGCCAGGGGGATTTGGCTTTACCTCGGAGAGAAACAAGGTGATGGGTAGTTGTCTTTGTTTTTCCTTTTCCTTCAAAATCCCCCTGTACAAGGACATAACCTCGTCAACCCGATGGCTGAACTCGACAGCTCGAACCATAATGTCGTCAATGTGTTGTGCTAATTCTTGCCATGTTGCACAATTGTTGTATGTTATCCAGGGTAAGGCCAAGCTTTCCGGTTTGTTCTTCGTCTTCCTCTTCCTTTTCCGCTAAATCCGCTAAGCACTGAAGTCGCCAAACATGAAGCGCAAAGTGGCGAGGGAACACTGTATACACAATGTATAGCACATAGACAAGTTTTAGAATTTATTTAACCTTTTAAACGTAGAAAACTATTTGTTTGTAGACCATTTTGTCGTTCAACAGCAGTTCTCCGACTGTGGTGCATCAACGTCGATAAGTGCGACTTGTGTTCTGATTTCTTTTACAAAGAAAGGGGTAGGGTACATATATGAAATATGGTCGTTTTAGTCAAGTGAGAGGGCACTCTCTGTAGACGTACTGTCACTCTTTGTCAATTATTCGAAATTTTCCGAGTGATGTAGCCGCTTGTATAATGTTATAAAGTATAATGTATATAAAGTATAATGTGTATAAAGTATGAGTATAAAGTATGAGTGTATAAAGTATACAGTATGCTAGTATGTTGTATGTAAAGTTTCATAAATTTAAATTAATAATTTTCATAAATGTATTGAAATGTTCGCTGTTTCCTTAAAACATGTCTAGTAATTCTGAAAATAATCTATGAAATCTGAACATTCTCTTAGTTTTGGACACCAGTGTATATGAAAAATTATTGAATGCTTTACTATCCAGGAACTGTTAGCATAGTTAAAGAACAATTTCTGTGAACCTAGGTCTAAGGAATTTGGACTCCACGACCAGTGTTTCGCATATATGTGCTCTTCTTGATATCTGCAAAATTGTCCTCATTGACCACTTCCACCAGGCGTTCCTTGGGGAAATAGGAGCCTGCCGGCTACGGGCGGGGAGGGGGGTTGATAATGTTTTTCGGATGTGTCGCTTGTTTGTGTTTTTGCAGGCCGGTAGCACATCTGGAAGTCAGGATTTCTCTTTTCGGAAGGGATCAAGTTTCGAGAATGCTGCCCCCCCCCCCGAAGAAAGGAGAGATTTTCTGCAAGAGAGGGCAGTCGGATTCGGGTCTGCGACTTGGAGACGTCTCTCTGCTTTGCAGCGAGATAATGTTATTTTGGATATGAACGGCTCGGTTAATCCTTTCTGATTTATACAGGCTCAGAGACGACGAAATATGTCAATTTGATTGCCTTTAATTTCTCGTCAACTTTTGTAAATAAATTTGTGTTGTTCGCCAAAGATTTGGAGAAATTATTTAGGTATCGATCCCAGCGACGATCTGCGAACATATCTGCCCCAGTAAAGTAGGCGAACAGGTCACACACGGTAGTATAGCGCCTCCAGAAAGCTGGTGATATTACACTAGGTAAGTCGGTAAGGGAAGCCATCTTGTAACCTGAGGGTAACGGTATCGAGGCTGGCAACGGCTAATGATCCACCTTGTTCATTAATGGCGACTAGGACACGTAAAATAGGTTCACAATGTCTTTTAAGTTCTCAAACGATACCTTTGTAGGTGGCAGACTAAACCGGAAGAGTCTTCTTCTAGGTTCCTTCTTCTGAATTACGAGAACCCATTTATGAGGGTCTTCCAGGGTCCGACTTACAGAAATGGTAGCCCATGGCAAACTCATTCATCCGGGGCCCCCTCACTCTGCTATACACAGGTGGTGAATGTTATATGTAATGATGTTTAAACTATGCCGCAGAGCCTTTAAAGTGGACTCACCATGTAATTAGTAAAATAAGATTAGTTTAAAATAAAATGAAAAATTATAAAATAAGTAAAATTATAAGAAAAGTCCCCCCCCCAAAAAAAAAAAATCCTGGATTCCTTATATTAAAATTTTGTAAGTCCTTATCCGAGGAATTTTCCTGCCTAAAACAGAATGTAGCTGCTTATTCTACATTTTTTGCCAGCACTTACATTTGTGAACTCTAATGCTCTAGTGCTCTCTAATGATACTGAAGAAGTCAAACTAAAACAAGAAATTGTTGATAATTTAAAGTGAATTTCGACATAAGCATCCTATTTTTAACTTGAAATGGCAGTTAATTTGCGGGGCCCCTTTTAATTGGGGGTCCGGGCGCTTGCCCCGTCTGCCCTGTCGGAAATCAGGCACTGGGGTCTTCAGCCCTCGTAGTTTAAAGGGAAGCTGCCTATTACCCTTCGTCCTGGACTAGCCGCGGGATCTATTGGACCTGGATGGAGGTTTTCCTACTTCAAAAGGAAGAATAACAGTAATTAAATTTCTGTTATGTTTGCAGTATACGGTGAAAGAAATATTTTTAAAAGCTCCACGGATGTGAATAGAATTTATTATACAAGAAATCTATAAATAATTCATCTACAAGAAATCTATAGACATTTCATCTACAATAAGACTGTTAGACAGACAGTCATTCGTAAGTAGTATTTTAACGATGAAAACGATGAAATGATTATTTTCCGATGAAAGTGGTTAAAAAAACATTTAAAATTCGATAAACGCATATATACATATTCTTCAGTTCGACACTGGCAGTGTATTCGTCGAGATGAACGTCAAGTTCTCCTGTTTGCTTTATCACAAGAATGGACGATGGAGTCTTTATTTACAGGCAGATATTTCTCGTCGACGTCATACTTTCCGCTCGTCTACGGCGCCGTAGCTCTGCTGTATCTGCAACGATTCGGACTGCTCCAGGACGGTGTACTGTGCTTCCTGGGTGGCCCACGGCTGCTTCTCGGTGGTGACGAACGCTATGAAGACGACGCTGGTGGTCAGCATCATCACAATGCTGATCGCGAACACTATGTGCCACTGGTGGAGGGTTTGCTGCAAAAGAAAAACAAGCAGAATATAGAACTGCAAACGTTCTTCAAACTAGGGATGCTGCAAAGGTTATCCGGCCATCATACTGCATCCGGCTTGTCCGGTCACAATTATCCGGCAGTAAATCCGGCCAAACATACACCGAGAAATAAGAGAAATATAACAAAAAATGCAACATGTTAAACGATATACTCTATGAAACAAGGTGTATAAGTATTTTGGAGCGTTATGTATTACTGAAATAACTAGAAACCAGGAAATTAAAGAGGAGACAGTCGTAATCCTGGACGTCCAGATCAGCTCGATGAAATCATTCCAACTGACTTTCATAGGTCCACCCTGCGGAGCCCCCGTGCCCGAAAAACACTCAACGGGGTCTCTCAAAAACTTCGAGAGTGAGAGAAAGAAAAGAAAAAGGAAAAGAAAAAGCTAAAAATGGGCAGTGGCCTCCACCAGGGAATAAGTCCCATTGCAACGCTGCGTGGGCTTGCCCCAAGGGTCACAATCCACGACTTAAGCTGACCAGGATTTCTGCCCAGGACTGAAGGGAGACCTCAACTTAGGTGGCTCGACTGTTTGGAATCAGACTTAAGACTTGTAAAATTTACTAACTGGATGTCCATGGCCAGGGACAGAAGAGCCTGGAATTGGATTCTGAGAAAGGCAAGGGCCCATCCTGGGCTGTCTGGCCATTGAAGAAGATGAAGATATGGCATATTTAAACATTATTTTACTTTTTTTGAAAACTCGAGGTACTATCATCAAGCCTTCTTTCATCAAAGTAGGTCCCTTCTTGGGGAAATTCAACGGAAGTGTCTTTACTTCCCACTATGACATCGAAGAGAATGAGGACGAAAAGAAAAGGGTGTCATATTGCTCAAAATTCAACCAGAAATTTGCTGTTTCATTCTTCAATTTTAGAAATAGTGTTTAGGCATTCCATTTCGATCAGTAACTGCTCCCTCTTCACGTGATAAGACCTGGAGTATCCCCCGTACCAATTCCCATTGTGTTCCTGGAACAGCTGCAACTTAGACTTTGGACTGGATACTATTACCTCCATGCCCATCTTTACCGTTTTAATCAAGGCTTCGATTCGCAACTGAACCGAAAGCCAGAAAAAAAATGTTGTTTTGGTCGGAACGGAAACCGAATAAAAATATCGGTTTATTTCGGTTCGATATATTTTCAATGTATTTTAAATCCAAAATATTCCCATTTTCGCAAGAAATAAAAGTGGTTGCTCCAGATTACTCGATTTTTTATAGGAAAATTTAAATCATGCGATATATTTTTGGAATCTCTAAAATACATACTGAAATCAAGAGAGTTTAAATTTAATTCAAAAATATAAAGAGATTTACTTACATATTCTTCCGTCAAACTTCCGACCACCTGTGGAGCCAAAAAGCCCGACAGGTTGGATATGGTGTTTGCGATTCCCATTAAAGTTCCTGTAAGAAAATAGATACTGTTAAACATCAAATTCTTGGAAAGGTCTTATAAAAAATTTGAGTTTTTTTCATCAAAACTTCTTTTTGCCAACGTTTGAGAACTTGAATCATATTTTTTTTGTGTACGTAGAGAAAAATGTTTCTTATTTTATTATATTGTTGCATAAAAAACTTATTTGTATGGAAGAGGATCTGAACTTTCAAGAAATATTTTCAATGTATGTGTTACGGCCCAAACCCGAAGTTAAGCCAGTTCTCGAATTGGCCGGCCAAATCGCACATTGGCCAATGTCCGATGTACTGGAAATGAATAGGTATATGCGACTTTGGCCGGTCACTCCCCGAAGTGTCCGGAAATCCCTGGCCACTGTTCGATGTGCTGAAGCAAGGTCGCGGTGATCCACGAAGCGTCCTTGCAGATGTCATGTACATTCTAGGACTCTTTCTACAATCTAGGAACAGAACATGGTGTTCTTAAACAACTGTACCCCAGAAGTGAGTTTACCATTTTGCAAGAGAAACTAGTTCCATTCGCATCCGTGGGCACAGAGGAAAAATCATAACAAACCGTTGCCTCTTCACAATCACTGACCGGCGGCCAAGGCTACACTCGATGCAGTTACACTACCACGTGCTCAACAAATCGCTGCAGATAACAAACTGCTGTGCAATTCGTAATGTCATAAAAGTTCATCCTCTTGTAACAAGTGATGATACTGATAATTTCCTGTAATAAACTAATTCAGTAGACAATGTGATTATCGTTTTGTTTGTTTTTCCCAAGGGAGAGGAATTTTTCATCAGAGACCAGGAGGTTTCTGGTACTGTGAGATCGTTACTCACTACAACTTCTCCCTTCAGACCACAGCCCACCTAGGGCCACAATACCTCCTTGGCCTTTGTTCCGAAGAATGATCCTAGGCGCTTGAGAGGGGCGGATTCGTCGGAAAACTCCTCTGTGGCAGCTATAATGTGATTATTATTAGCATTACGTATACTAACACCCAAAATTTGCTCGTGACCTTTTTCTTCTGACTTTGGTAGATCGCTCTACGCCAGTTCCCGAATTGGCTGGCCAAACCAAGAAATCAAGGAAAGATCGGACATTCGCCGGTCATTATGAAGCAGTATTTCGCGATTTGGCCCGCCAATTCGAGAACTGGCCGAACTCCGGGCTTTGGTCGTCACACATGCATTACAAGATTTTTTTTAACTTTTTAAAGTTTGTGTAAAGCACCAGTTTTTATTGCAAATATTTTCAACCATTGAAAGAGTATAAACATTTCTTCGCTACAGAACTGGTCACAAGAGGCTGAGAAATTCAACATTACTTTCGGTACATAGACGCAGTCACGAGCTGGAGATTGATTAGGCTGTTTTTAGTTTTCCGGGTTTGGCAATGTAAAAAAAAATTGAGTTGAAAACAAAATGGAGCTGATGTTGCCGCCGACGATTTGAAGAATTTTATTTGAAGAATAAAAACTACTTCCTCTAGAATCGAAATTAACCCCAACTTCTGGTTTAAGACTTAATATATACATTTGGAAAATTTATATATGTCAGGTCTAAAAAGGGGGTAGTTGGAAATGACGTGAGTTTAAAAAGAGAACTCTTTTATAATAATAAAATAAATGAAAAAGACCCACGCTCGCGTAAGCTTTTGGGATCATCCGGTCAGGCGGAAGCATTTTTGAGCTATTTGATGAGATTGCAAACAGATAAGATCAGTGAACGAGTGGACATGGAGCGGTCAACACCTTTTTCACGCATAGCTCCGCCACGAACAACATAAAAATGGCACAAGTTGCTTTCCTTAAGAACGATGAGTTAATAAAACTTATTATTATCAAGAAGACTGTTTTCCACTCGCTTTAACTCTGGATCACGACATGTCATATATATGTGTGTGTACGTCAGTATGTGAATAAACTCTACAAAAAGCTCTCCGAAAGCTATTCATTTAGAGAATAGAAGATAAGCATAACTTTAAATGCTAATGAAGGTTTGAAAAGTTGGCCTTAAAAGGTTGTAGAAATAATCTGCTGCTATGAAACGGTACTTTATATTATGCCAGGGTTGGCCAAGCTCCTTGATTGTCCGAGCTATTTTTCAAAATTTGAAATATTTCGCGAGCGGCAACTAAATACGTATTTAAAAGGTATGCAAAAAATGTATTAAATTTTTTTTACAGAACTTATAATTATTGAATGTCATTTGGAAGTTATTCGTTCTTTCATTTTTCAAGGAAATTTTTGAATAGTCGATGATTTTTTGCTTTGGTGCGTATGCAATTTAGAATGTGTTACACTGTTTTCATAACATTAGGATATTTGAAATATTTTGTAACGAGATGTTCTCGGTGAATGATGCAGCGAATCGGTATGAATTGCGGAATTTGAGAATCATCTCTTAAAAGAACAACAAAACCGATTTTTTTTACCTAGCATTACCGGGGCTCCGTCAGTTGTAATAATTTTTTACAATATAATAAGACAAAAATGAAAAGGGTACATGTATCGAGAGCCACAAATAATCCTTCAAAGAGCAGAATGTGGCTTGTGAGCAGCAGGTTCGCCACCCGCGGCTCACCTTGTTAATCATACAAGGTACAGGATTTAGCAACGCAAAAATAAAAAGAAATGTCATAATTCCTTTTTCAACACTTTTTTTATTTTTCTAGTTATTTACAAAATTGTTTTAGTTTATAATCGTCTGTTAAATAGTCAATTAAATGTGCTCCAGTATTTGCTAGGGAAATTGAAATCTGGAATAACTTCGAGCATAAGTTAAAATACACAGCGTGGTTTCAAATATATTTTTCGAGACACGATGAAATGACGTACAGCGTTGATGATCTGGTTTATGACGTATTTATGTATGTATGCAAACCTATGGATGTATGTATAAGACTTATCTATGTATGTACTTTGTATGTGTTTGTAATGAAACTTCTTTTATGAGATGGAGAGTTAACTGTACTTTGGATTAAGGTATTTGTAACCTCCCGGAAAAAAAATCTGGCTACATCACTGACATAGTTTGTCACATTCCTTTATCGATCTTTCTAGATACTTTTGAAGTCAGGGATTCCTTTACCGAACATCCTGTAGTTCTTATGGAAGTAAAAGTAGCAGAAGCACCGTTGCTGCAAATTTTAATTCGTCCAGGGTGATCTAATAAGCCTTTCTGAATGGACGTAGTATTCCTACTGTTAGGTTACGTTTCCAAAAGCTTGGAACTGACTACACTTGTTTTGCTTACTGTTATCCTTTACCCTTTTTATTTTTTAGTTTTACTATCATGGCTCGTCTTGAAAATTATGACTATAAGATGACTGAAAATAATAGAGGAATTCAAGTTTTTATTCATGTTTCTAAATTTCTCTATGGTCATAATATCTTAAAATTCCAAATTTCTTAATGGTCATATGATCACAATTTCTTTATTTCTTTATGGTCAAATAGTTAGGTCGCTGATCTTCGGTACCGGAGGTCGTGGGTTCAAATACCAATGTGGCATGGATATATGAAGCCTTAATTACGAACGGATACAAACATCCGTGCCCGCAGAGGGATTCGAAGCCGCGAACTCCCGTTCTGGTTGCGTATTTTGAACTCGCTTGCGGCACGACATAAAAGAACGATGAAGGCCGTACCTGCGTACTCCGGAGACAGGTCGAGGTGGGACAGCATGTAGCCGCACGTGCAGAAACCCCCCAGGGCCAGGGAGCTGGTGAAGAAGGCCACGTGCAACCTCACGTCGCATCCAGCAAGGCACACCCCCATCAGTCCAACGGCCGTGCCCACGGAAGCTGAAAAGGGAAAAAAAGAAGTTTAAGGCGTGTCTGATCTCTTGTTCGTCCATGCTTTAGAGATACTGTGGCAGATCTGAGCATGCGTGAAAAATTTGCGTTCATTTAGAAAAAGGAAAAAGTCTGTCTCCCACGATGAGGAGTTACATTTAATACGATTCAACACTAGAACGCCTAGATCCTTGCTCCTTTCTCTGCCAAGAATGCCGATTGGTATATAAAGTGTGTATATATATTGTAACTTACTGGAGATATGGTAGGTGAAGCCGTCAATGAATCAGGCTAGAAAACTGTTTAATCTAGATTAAATATTTTATTCAGGTGAATAAATTATGTACAGCTATGTACAGGTTCAGTAGATTTCTAAATCTTCTGGGATCTCGTGCTGAGATATCATTCACACAATTACGATGCGTGGGTACTGCGTACAATGTGGCTAGGGCTTCTAAATCACTGGAACAGTTCGCTAATTAGTGCCGGTACGGAACGCTGACACTATCACCTCCGGGCTGACGATTAGTACAGTCGGCTTTCACACCAAGGTTCAAACGCTCAGAGTGCGTATCACGCTGGAGTTCGTGGAGGAAACTCGGGATGCAAGACGATCCAAAATGAGAGCAAGGGTCACGCTCAGCGACCTACTTCTATGCACGAAGTAAAACAAAATAGTAAGATAATGGGAGTGGGATCCCAAAGTCGAAAGTCGACTTCTTAGCAAACAGAGACGCTGGCGGTCTCTAAAACAAGCAAACTCCGGAAATCGGAGAGACGAGTGGATTCCTCTCGAGCTCCACACAACAGCTCCAAAAGCAACTCTCAAGAAGAAGCCTCAAGAAGAAAAAGCCCCCGTCTTGGCTCCGCCACTCTTCTTTTATAGCGGTCCCGGTTCCCTTCACCCGATTCTTCTGGAACCTTCCAGAACCAGGATGATGCAATCTTGAGGTCACTTCCCGCCTGAATCAGCTGTTTCGTTTCCAGGTGTGGCCGAAAAGCCGTCTTTAAATCAGCCGACCCAAACAACTTAATTTCCTTTTTCGCTACCGCTAATGGACGCACATGTGGCACTGTAATAATTTACAATCCTTTCTCCGAGTCTTTTCACTCAATAGTCTCACAAAGTCTCAGACGCGCTGGCTCCAGCACACGGACAGTTTTCAATTAAGTCCAGGACCTAGTACACAGCGTGTATTGTTAGGCACTCCCGTTTCTACCTGCCTCTAACCGTAATTGTCCGCTGCGTAAGGTCACCTTCCGCTCCTCTTTCGTTAGGGTCGTGTAACGGATCGTTACAATATCTATGTATGTATGTATGTATGTATGTATGTATATATATATATATATATATAATATATATATATATATATATATATATAATATATATATATCAAAGTTATTTCACTTTAATATGTTTTTAAACCTTCCTTTCTCCCATTCTAATTCCTTCAAATGTATTTTCCCAGCCACAAAATGTCATAATCAAAGGAGTGCCCTCGACTTAAAATTCTTCCAACACATTTCCCAAAGCTCTCCGTGTAATAGATTAGATAGATAGATAAATCTGTCCCTTCAACACATTTCCCAGCTGTCTCCGGTAAATGGCTCATTTTTCCCCCTGATCTAACAGTCAAATTCACTGACTAAGTTTCTTGTCCCTTGGGAAAAATCTATCTGTCTTCGTTCTTGGGTGCACCTCTGTTCGAACAGATAAAATTTTGTGTTCTTTTTCTAGTCTGCCGCTGACTAGTGAATATGTCCATTTTTAGCAGCTCTTAAATAAAATTTCGTTTAGAGTTGTACCGTTCTCTTCAATGTGGGCCGACGGCATTTTTATTACTGTTAGCTGATTAGGCTTCTCCTTGCTCGGACAAGTAAAAACTATAGGGGCTACATAATTATTATGTTTGTTTTGCTTGGAGCGCTACGGTCTACTTTTTGCACACGAGGGCTAATGAGACCGGGACCTACTGCTTAAAGCCGATTCCGAACGGCTACGAACATCCATGCCACCGTGGGATTCGAACCCACGAACTCCGCTTCCGAAGGCCAGCACCCTAACCATTCGGCCATCGTTCGGCCATAATTAATATGACTAGAGGATATATATATATATATATATATATATATATATATATATATATATATATATATATAATCTCTTTCTCTCTTTCCCCCCTCTCTCTACATATGTATGTACATACATCCATAATGCACAGATTCATATATATATATATATATATATATATATATATATATATATATATATATGTAAGGAAAATTCTCAGGGGTTTTCAAAACTTGAATCAAGGGTAAAAATTCCCGCGTCATTTTCCATTCCCCTTTTTAACTCCTAACCTAAATTGACCACTGTGGCTACAGTTGACGCCCTCAGAGAAGGGGCCTGTCCAATTATAAACGTACATGGCCCTAGCGGACAATTTAGAAAAATTTCCAAATAAAAAGGAGATACACGCTGTCGGAGACAGATTTTTCTAGAGATATTTTCCCACATATGTCGACCCAGGTATTACGTGTCTTGTACAAAGAACTTCATGCTAGCTGACCCTTCCGTTTCTCCCGTCCCTATGATGAAGTGCGAACCCGTCCTTCAGCGTTATCTTAATAGAGGTCTTTAGCTGCGACGATATCATTTTTATGGTCATCACTGCAACCACCCATCGAGAAGTCCGTCTCATTACACACACACACACACACACACACTCTATATATATATATATATATATATATATATATATATATACATATATATATATATATATATATATATATATATATATAGATATATATATATATATATATATGATATTAAAGGTTTTACAATAGAATATATATTGTCAGTATTCGAAATGACTCCAGCGGGCATTGTGGCGTTAAACAGCGGTGAATTTTCATGACCATCTGTACTGACAGATTATTTTTAAAGAATTTTCAAATATCAACTCAAAGTTAAGCTTGAAGGACAATCGGTATCTGCGAGTGCAGTGCAAAATGCATCTGAAGTTTTATATTGCCGCATTGAGAAGCACCCATAGCCGAATGGTCATCACACTAGTCTCGTTATCAAAAGGTCGTGAGTTCGAACCCCGGTAGCGACGAAAGAATTTATAGTCCACGTAAATATTAAGTCATTTATTTATGTTCTACTTTATTTCGTGTTCCAGTAGATTCTGGACCTTTCTTTAGTTTGTCAGAAAAGTATTCTAGAATATTTGCCATCTCTCTGCGTTGCGCAGTAAAAATTTCATCGTCTTCCCAGACAGATTTCTGGAACTTTCCCTGGTGCTATAAAAGCTTAGTTCCGGAGAGTTCTAGGTTCAGAGTCGTGCAGAACTTGCTATTATCCTTAGCTCGTTTAAATTGAATTAATAAAGCAGGTTAACTCTACTTCCTGCATGTGTGTGTGTTATTGTGTTGTACCTTTGCGTGATAATATTGCCACATTTCAAACGAAACTACCGAGATAGAAGTCGTGGGCTACGACAGGACAAATTTGATTCCGCAATTCTATGTTCGATTTCTTAAGTAGTCAAGAAGACTTCTAAATTATGCTAATTTTCTGTTACATTAAATAATTCTAGAAGGTTCTGTTACCATATAAAAGCCTCGGTAAAAACTGCGAGCGGCAGTTGTAGCTTGAGTACGAGCTAGGTAGCTTGAAAGCACCGTTTATTAAATATAAACAGTGTTATTTCTTAAGCTTGACTTTTGATTGTGTTCCACCTGTACTTTCATCTATGTGACAATATGAAACTCAATTCCATTCAAAGCGTCAACAAATAGATAAAGAAAAAGATAATAAAAAATGCAAACTACTCACAGACGGTGTTGCAGAATTTTCTGACAAAATTGGTGGTGGTGACACCTTTGCGCATGAGCATGTCTGTGACGTAAGCGACCAAGGTGCCGACGGCCGTTTGCAGCAGGTAAGGAAACGACGAAAGGAAACCGTTCTGTGGGGAATAAAATTCAAGAACAAAAAGTGATTACTTAGTGAATCCATCTAAACCATTCACCTATTGACAGTTTGTTTTAGTTTGTGAAATGTGATCAAAAACAAAAACTGAAACCGTAACTGAGATTAGATTTTTGGAAACAATATTTATAGTGAACAAATTTATATGCATGCATGTTCCACAAATCCGCATGAAGTTCGAGTGACTAACTATATGTTCTAATGGATTATACAGTGGATGTCTAATGGATTATACATCCGCTGAATGTGATCCGTTTGGGACACCGTGATTTTTATAACAATAAACGATTGATAACAATAAACGATATGCAAAATTAGATAAATTTACCCCCCTTTAATTCACACGTACTAAATTTCAAAACAAAATGAAAAACACACCTTATATTTATCTGCATTTATGTATATTATCCTTTAAAACATAATTGTATGCATAATTAAAAAAATTGATCCATTGTTGAGTGTCTACCATTTTTTCTAAGAAGCTCATGGATAAATGGTTCGTCATCATCATCAACCTGTCATATCGGTTTAAAATTTCGATCTTTTGGTTTAACGTTCAATCGTTTCGCTTTCTGGCTTCCCTGTCGACAAGCTGCAAGTAAGCGAGCAAGGCATCAAACGGGAAGACGCTCCTTCTTATTTCCGATAAGAACGGGTTGCCTCCTGCTTACCTGACAACCACTGACCACCGGCAGGGTGTGCGTATTTCTGAAATATTCCAGGAACGTGTAACATCCCACTCCTTTGTTCAATTCCGATTTCCCTAGGTTGAAGAGGAGAATTCTCGAAAATTCAAACAACAGCGAAGGGAAAGAAAAGAATGGGTTCCTTCTGAATACATTGTGAATATTTCTTTGCCAGTTAAAATGAGGTTCGAAAACTGATAACATCATGAACCTATGTAACGATTCCATAAAGCGATCATATTAACATATAAATGAATAAAGAAAATCGGGACCCAGTGATTTTGATAACATTAAGCGGAGTTCACTGTATATTATTACTTATATACATATTATATATAATAAAAATATATATATATATGTATAAAGTAACAAAATATGTATATGTATATAAAGTAAAATAAGATATATATATAATGTTAAATGTATATATATGTTATATATGTATATAAATATATATATATATAATATATATAATATATATATAAAATATATATATTTATATAGAATATATATGGTATATATTTATGTGTATATATATGTATAAATATGTATTATATATGTGTATGTATATATATGTTATAAATATACACACATATATATTATATATATACTATATGATATGTATATATATATATATATATATATATATGTATATACATATAAAATGTATAAAAGTATATAATAAGTAAAATTATAAGTAAAAAAATTATATATATACATAAGTATTAAATATATATATAATATGTAATATATATGTAATATATGTATATATATATATGGATGTAAATACATGTAATATATATATGGATGTATATATACATTATTTTAACATATATGTATATATATATGTATATATATATGTATATATATATGAATATAGTATAAAAATAAAAAGATATAATATGTATATATATTACTATTCTGATGAATCTAAAATTAATTTCGTTTCTCAGAGAGCAAAATAAAGCAGTAAAAAGAAAAAAGAACAGACTCTCACCTTCTCAACTTGCACGTGAAGAATGGTGGCGAAGAAAGTGGGCAGGTCGTTGACGATGGTGTAAAAGGCCCAGTCGTTTCCAATCTGCGTTATGAGGAGGGCCCAAAACGGTACAGATTTCATGATCTTCAACCAAGGTATGGGGGGTAGCTAAAATTATTAACAAATCGACTCAAAACTTTATATATATATATAACTCATTTTCACTTATATATCATTAGGTGTACAAGAAATATGTAGTTAATAAAATAAGATTGGTTTAAAATAAAATGAAAAGTATGAAATAAGTAAAATTATAAAAAAAAATCCTGGAAGGTATACCGTATAATAGAATATTGTAAGTCCTTACCCGAAGAATTTTCCTGCCTAAAATAGAATGTAGCTGCGTGTTCTACATTTTTTGCCAGCACTTACATTTGTGAGCAAGCTCTCTAATGATACTGAATAAGTCAAAAACTAAAAGAAGAAATTGGCGATCATTTAAAGTGAATTTTAGACATGCGCATCTAATTTTTAACTTAAAATAGCAGTTAATTTGGGGGCGCCGGGCGCCTGCCCCATTTGCTCTGTCGGAAATCAGGCCCTGATTCTACGAGAGTAGTAGAAGCAGTAGTTCTTTTTAGTCTAGTAGAAGTAGTAGTTCTTTACAAGTCCTTTACAGTCATTCAGACGATTCTTTTCAAAGAATCGCCAAAAAGAAAAAAAATATCCACCCAGCTTTCTTTAGAGTCATTTGACGACTATTTTCAAAGAATCGCCAAAAAGAAAAAAAATATCCACCCAGCTTTCTTTAGAGTCATTTGACGACTATTTTCAAAGAATCGCCAAAAAGAAAAAAAATATCCACCCAGCTTTCTAAATGAAGTGACACCATCTTAACATTATACAAATAACAGGCACTAACGAAAATATTAAGGTTATCATCCCGATTAATCATTGATTTCAAAAATGGCTCCTTACCTCTACGTTTTGTTCTATTTTCTGATTCGAAGCTATGTACTTCAATTCTGCCTCTGTGATGTATGGATGAGAAACTGGCGAGTCAGATACTAACAGACACCAAGCAACGAACCAAAGGCAGCCAAATATTCCTAAAAGAAAATGAAAATGGTAGAAATTTCATGGACAGAGAAACCACCTGTTACATATTTTCATTATTTTTAAAGGCAAATAAATGATTTTTTTCGTTTTTTATATTTTTGACATATCAAATTATCAATAGACGGCAGCGCGACACTTAATTAAATTTTTCCTTTAAATTATACGCGTTTAAACTTGTTTTACAGGGAAAAATCAGGAATTCTATTTTTCTCCTTTATGACCTCAAATAAAAATACCTACGCAAAACAGCTATTTACTTACTGCATCATTTTAACGATAATTATTAATTATTTTCTCAATATAATTAAAATTTTAAGAAAATATTTTCCTGCTATATAAATGGAGAGTATTCCAGTTGAGCCACCCTCCGAATTCGAGCTTCCCGGAGGAATATAAAATGTTTCCCGTATATTTCACATTTATAAGGTTTCTTTGATAATATTTATAATCTAATTCTATTGAATAGCTAAGAATTTTTAATGGTGCACTTTAAAAAGTAAATGTACTTTTATATGTAAATGTACTAAAAGTTTGCTCGTTAGTTGTCGCCAAATAGTTACTCCAAATAGTTTTAAGTTTTTCTTTTAAACTGGAGATAGAGGTTATGAACTATATAATAAAATTATAATCAGAAGCGGATATATATATATATATATATATATATATATATATATATATATATATATATATATAAATGAATTTCTGTCTGTCTTTACTCGATAGACTCAAAAACCATACATCCAATCACCGTGAAAATTTGGGAAATTTTTAGGTACATCCTTCGGAAGGTTTTTGTAAATTTTTAACGTTCGAAATCTATTCCTTCCCCCATTTTCGAGCGTTTATGTCATTATTCCAATCATTATTTTCCCCGGTTAAACGCAAACGATTAACTTTTTAATTTATCTCATCATAACTAAGTGAAAGAAGCAATAATTTCTAGCAACGTGACGTCATCCCAAGTAATTGTTTTAAACGCAGTTTTCCTCGGTTAAAAGCAGAAGATTAAAATTTTCAATTTATCACTTCATAAATAGGTGAAAACGATATTTTTTTTTTATCATAATGGCGTCATTCCTTTAAATATCTCAATTATTCATTTCTTATTTTATATTATTTAAACATCGTCTGCGTAGTATCCGTTCGATTTGACCAGAAATTTAGGTATAAAGTGATTCACTTTCATTTCTGTAACGTAATGTAATGCAATTCTTGTAACGTAATGTAGGACTGTAACTAAGTTCTGGTATAAGACCTGATTTCTTTTTTTCCTGTATAGCAATATGTATGTTTACTCTAAGATACTATTTTACTTTGCTTATTTTTTGTAATTTATGAATAATTCGAATGTGTAATTTATAATTTGAATTTTGAAAAAAGCCAGTGATTCGTCACTATATCACATTTTTTTTATATAATTTTTTACTATGAGCTGTACTAAAGTATTCGCAATGTAATAATATGGTAATTTTTTAAATAAAATATTCTTTCTCAATTGTAATATACAAGAAATGCTTTACAGTTGTCGGTTGCTTTCAAAATACTTATTGCTTAAATAGTTAATAAGAGTGAAACAATTGCTGCTATATTTTTAGATTGTTCCAGTTGAAACCAACAGATGGCAGCACTACCCATCAGGAGTACATGCTGAAATTTAAAATCTAATCCTGTCAATAGAAATAAACTACCGGTGGCAGAAAAAAAAAAAACCACGAGTCATATAATTAAGTAAAACTGAAAGCAGAAACATAAAAATTAAGATTAAAAAGTAAAATAAAATAAAACACAATAAAGAGCAGACAACAAATATCAATGATAAAGTAACTGTATGATTTGAAGCGCTGAAATAACCGAATGAGTAACTGAAGCGCTCGCAGTGTTCTGTAGCGCGATCTATTTGCGAGAATGACGTCACATTTTGTAGAAAGATTAAACAAGATGGGGGAAGAAGGATGCCACGTAAAAACAAATTAGTTCCAAAAGTCACCGCTAGGGAAATATTTGGCGCTGTGTTATAGAAAATAGAGTGTTAACAAATGCAAATTAATACGGAATAAAATTACCTTCTATTATGCACATTTTCCGATTTAGTTCAAGAGCAATAGGGCAACACTTTTAAAAAAGAGTCAAATCTACATAAACACCGATAAAGTCTCGCGATCTGCAATATCGCGTACGTTGAGCAGAAGTAGTTCTTTATTCCAATTTCACGTTACATCCATTGGCACAGTTAAGAAATTAATTTCCGTATTGATTTGCATTTGTTAACACTCTATTTTCTATAACACAGCCTCAAATATTCCATCCTAGCTGTGACTTTTGGAACTAATTTGTTTTTTTGCGGAATCCTTCGTCCCCCGTCTTGTTTAATCTTCCTACAAAATGGGGCTTCATTCTTGCAAATAGATCGAGCTACAGAACCCTGTGAACACTGTCAGTTTAATTATGGCTACCCGGTATTTTCAACTTTTCCTTATTTCCACTTGGGACGAATCGTCTTCTTTCGGATCCCATTTTCCTCTCGATGTGTCACACCTTTGAGTGATGCGTCCGAGGCAAATGCCACCTTTGCACGCTCTAGTTACGGCCCTGCTAAAAACTATAGTTGAGAATATTTTTTCTAATAGAATGTTTTCCACTTAAAAATGATGTTAAAGTGGGAGTCTAAAAATCAAACCCATTATAAAACCAGTAAGGATAAAGGTAAAGAAACAGAGAGAGAAAGGTCACTCACCGACGACGTAAAATGCGGACGGCCATCCTCCCATGAACTCCGACCTGCAGAGCAGTCCGGCCAGGGGCATAGTGACCACCGTGCCCATGTTGATGCCGCAATAGATAATGGCGGACAGCAGGCCTTTCTCGCAGTCCGGCAGCCATCGGCCCATCAGGGAATACATCGCGGGCATCGTCACGCCCTTTTCAAAAACAAAACAGGAGACATTCACTTTTTGATAAGTAATAGCATTACTTGAAAATGAGTTAAAAATAATGTAGGGGAACCTGTCGTACCATGATATGTATAAGTTTCTAAATCGGTACTAGCATGTAAGGTAAATTCTCAGGGGTTTTCAAAACTTAAATCAAGGCTAAAAATTCCCTCGTCTTTTTGCATTCCCCTTTTTAACCCCTAACCTAAATGGACCACTGGAACTACCGCTGAAGCCCTCAGAGAAGGGGTCTGACCAATTATACCTCCACATTGCCCTAGCGGACCATTTAGGAAATTTCCAAACAAAAAGGAGATGCACGCTGTCGGAGGCAGATATTTTCCCAAAGACGTTGACCCAGGTGTTACGAATCTTGTACATACAACTTCATGCTGGATGACCCTTCCGTTTGTTCTGTCCTTGTGATGAAGTGGGAACCCGTCCTCCAACGTTATCTTAATAAAGGTCTTTAGCTAAGACGGTGTCATTTTTATGGGCCACGACGGCAACCACCCGTCGAGAAGTGCGTCTCATTACAAGCATATAACCCGTTAAGGTGAATGATGACTGACTCCATTTAATTAATAAACATTTATTCATTCACACTTAAATAGAAGTAGAAATAGAAGTACGCGCGAGAGCGTCCTCATCTGACCGATCCAACTCTTTGTCTGTGGTAAGCTTTGCGCGCTCGTTAGAGTTGAGTTGTAGAGATACGTGGGAGTAGGCAGCTCACAATGGAGTCGCAAAGTCTGGACACCACACCGTCACATGACGGGATCAGTAAAAGTGTAAATTTTCCAGAATTGTAAAGTAACCTATGAGGAAGGTAAAAAAAAATGGTCTGTTTTTTGGCTGAGAATGATCTGGTATACGCTCCATAATTTATTTATATTTACTGACCGCATGTTAGTTGTCAACTTTAATTAAACTTGTTAAATCACGTGATAGGATGGACAGTAGAGGTTTCAATATGGACAGGGATTATTTGGCGGTATATAATGAATGATGTCCAAAATGGAGAGAATCGACCGCAAACCACGTGGTTATGTATAAAAAACAAACACACAAACGAACAGACTTCTTAATTTTCAAATATATATAACCTAAAAGCTAGATATTTATGAGACCGCGAAGTAGACTTTTATGAAAAGAATTGGTTGTTAATACCGGGGATAAAATTTTCATTGCAACCCAAAATAATCGATGATTCAATTTAAAATGATCTCTTATGTACCTAATCTATTATTTAAGCCAAATATAAAAGAAAATGATTGACGTCATATCTAAGTTCAGAGATAAGAACGTATGAAAATAATGCAGACGATAATTAAATAATTTAAAATAGGAAATGATTAAACGAGATGGTTAAAGGAATGACGTCATAATGCAAAGAAATGTTATTTTTACCTATTTATTATGCGATACATTTAATCGCCTGCTCTTAACCGGGGAAAATAGGGCTCGAAATAATGGCATTATACGCTCGAAAAGGGGGGGGGGAAGAGGGATTTCGAACGTTTAAAAGACGACAGTATTTTTTGCTGTGATATGAAGCCTATTTATACCAATTTATTTTAGAAATGGATAGATAGTATAGTAGAAGATAAACTTTCCTCGCTTTGAATTTTGCTAACTCTCACTCATCAAGAATCCAATATGGATGCCTGTATCCATTCCAGGTCCAACCGCTTCATAAATTCGAGGACAGATAACTCGGCCTATTATTATATAGGAAATTCTTGGTCACTTTGATTTGTAGCGCTACATGAGGGCTAATGAGACCGGGACCTACTTCTTAAAGCCGATTCAGAACAGCTACGAACATCGATCCCAGAAACAGGCTTCAAACACACGAATTCCGACAGCGAAGAGAACCCCCCCCCCTTCCACCGTCGTTCGGCAACACTCCTTTGAGAGGCGGGAATTTGAAGGGTGATTCAATTGGGAAATCCTCCACTTGTACAGACAGAAAATAATATTTTCTTAAAATGTTAATGAGGAATTTTCACGTTTTCTAATTTTGATTCTAAACGATAGAAGACAAAAAAGTAAGCAGGACAGTAGCTATTTTTCTTTCATTTGGGGACCTAATGAGTGATTTCTAATGGGTTTTATAGCGGACTCTTTAACGTCTCTCAAAAACGATACTTTTCCCTCCGCCGAGTTTGTGACGTCATCGTTCATGTCGACACCGAGCGCCTATGCTGTTTACATGTTAAAAGGCGATTTTTAAATTTGATTTTGTGTAAAGTATCGCATATAATAGAAATTTTTTTGTTATGTCTGGCAGTAAAAAATCATACTCTATAGCATATAAATATCGAAAAATACATAAATATCTAAAGCATATAATTATCTAATAAATAACTCGGGGGAGGGGAAGGTTATGTATTTTCAAGGTATTATAAATATTTTCTTCAGAGATGCATACTTTCTTGTGTATCAAATCACAGTGATATTTTTCGATTAAATTGGTGACTAATTTGAAAAAAGTATATAATATTTTTAAAATACTTAATGATATTACTTTAAAAATTAAATTTAATTTGAGAAATTTTATACATTTTTTAATTTGACATTAATATTAAAGGCAATAAAATTGTATTGCTATTTAAAAATGTATAAATAATTAAGTGAAGCCGTTTAAAGATTTTAAATTTCTTTTCATCATATTTAAAATATCTAAGAATTGGTTTGGTTTTGGAGTGCTACGGTCTACTTTTTGCAACACGAAGGCTAATGAGACCGGTCTCACAATAAATACCTCCTCTAATTTTTATTTTAATATTACATCCGTCTCTATTTATAAAAAACGATGCTACTACAAATGTGTGTGTATATGATATATGTATATTTATTTGACTTGTTTGTGTTTACAAACAAAAGAGCTGTGTTTAACATGAATAAAGTATTAATACATGTTAAGTAAAATTGGAAAAAATATATAAATGATTTTACACACCTTTGGGTTTTAATTCCTCGTATTTCTGCTCCCATAAAATCCGGGTTTTTTGCCAAGAAAGAAAACATTGACATGCTGTCAATTTTCGGGAGGTTGTCTGATTGGTAAATCCAGGTAGAAGAGACATTTATGACAAATTGAGATAACTAAGCTATCTAGATCGATAAAATAAACCTTCAGGTTTAAATAAAAATAAATTTTGATAGCTAGAAAATTTCAGGAACTTGCAAAAACAAAATCGGAAAATAGTGCGCGCTTAAAAGCAATACAAAAATATTGGTCTGCATGAACGATGACATCACAACCAATCACGGAGCGTTTTGATGTCACGTGATTTTCGCTTAACTTTAAAATTCATTTTTTAAATGATGGACCCAGTTTTTTACATTTTTGAGAACATTTTTGGAATCTACGAGTCTGAAACTATCAGAAAAACACTAAGTTGTTCGAATCCCCCACATGTGCAAATTCCTCATTGTTTTGGGAAAACAATAGATAATTATCTTTAAAATGAAATAATAAATAAACAGCTAAACAATTTATAGAGGTTGTTTTCTTTAGGCATTTTCACTTGGGATCATAATAGAGAAAAATCGAATTTCCGATGGAATTTTCGAAATTCTAGCTGAAATACGTATATTTGAAGAAAAACTAAACGAAGTGCAATTTATCTTTGAATCGGATCTACAGCTTAGGAGAAGATTCGGCTTTGAATTTTGCTAACGGTAACTCCTCAAGAATCCAGTATGTATGCCTCTATCCATTACAGGTCCAACCGCTTCATAAATTCAAGGACTCACGGACAGATAACTTAAGATATTATTACATAGGGGATTTTTATTGTTTCCATTTCATAAGCATTGCGTCATTGCGTCAGGGGGCAAAGGATGCGTAAAACTGGTACATGTATCACAGTTTGTTTTTAATACAATAAAATTTGACGAAAATTTGACACAGCTAAATCTCATTTTTTAAGTTTCCTAAATCACTGTTAGATTTTAAAAACATTACCTATGAATTTACGAGTTAAAAAACTACAAAAGAAAACGAGGCCCAACGTACATCATCACATTTTACCTGTGATTCTGAACATTGCATAATATTTTTATTAATTATTAACTCTGATTTTCGAAATTTTTCGCACAAATAAATAGAATTACAAGTATATCAACCCCATTCAATTTTTAAAAAAATAAATTAACACTTCTGTAATATCCATTTTTTATAGAATTTTTGTTAATCTCTAAAATGTTCTTCATTTTTCATAAATCATTACAAAATGTTTAACAAACAGTCCTAATTAATCCCCGACATAATAATAGTCTAAGTTATCTGTCCGTCTGTCCTCGAATTTATGAAGAGGTTGGACCTGGAATGGATAGAAGCATCCATATTGGATTCTTGATGAATTTCGATTAGAAAAATTCAAAGCAAGTCAAGTTTATCTTATCCTAAACGATCGATACGATTTAAAAAAAAATTGGCATAAATAGACGTTACATCACAGCAAAAAATACTGTCGTCTTTAAAACGTTCGAAATCCACCCCTTCTCCCTTTTCGAGCGTTTAATGCCATTATTTCGAGCTCTCTTTTCCCGGTTAAGAGCAGGGGATTCAATTTATTAAGTAATCCCATAATAAATAGGTAAAAATAGCATTTTTTCTAGCATTATGACGTCATTCCTTTAACCATTTAATTTCTTTCTTTCTTATTTTAAATTATTTAAATAGCCGAACGCTGGCCGATTGGTTAGGGCGTTGATCGTCGGTACCAGAGTTCGTGGGTTCGAATCCCACTATGGCATGGATGTTCGTAGCCGTTCGGAATCGGCTTTAAACAGTAGGTCCCGGTCTCATTAGCCCTCGTGTGCAAAAGAGTAGACCGTAGTGCTCCAAACCAAAGCAAATTATTTAAATATCGTCTGCATGATTTTCATAATTTTTATCGCTGAACTGAGATATGACGTGAATAATTTACTTTTATATTTGGCTTAAATAATAGATTAGGTACATATGAGATAGTTTTAAATTTAATCATCGATTATTTTTGGTTGCAATGAAAATTTTATTACCAGTATTAACAACAAATTGGAAAATTAAAATTTTACTGATATGATCGGCTATACGTTGATATTACAATAAATCTGGTGATTTATTTTACATTTCGACCTTTTTAGACTATTAAAACTCTATTTAAGTTTCGAAAGCCCGAATTTTCGATGAAAATTCTACATAAAATATAACAAAAATATAGGCATAAAAATATAGACATAAAAGTATTTCCCGTAAATTAACTATTATATATATATACGAAATAATACTCAAACATGATCGAAAGATACTTTTAAGCAATAACAATACAAAAAGAAAAGAAAAAACATTCAAAATTAACTCAAATTTAAAAGTGCTTTTATAAACAAAGTCTTAAAAAATTGAAAAAGTAACATATAGAATTAACGTACGACCCCCCTCTTAGAGGACCGGGGTAAAATTATCGGATTAAGTTGACCGGCGATAAAAAGAGAACAGATGCATTATAGACGCCGGTCACGTCCGCCATGTTTGTTTTTTGGCGACCAACAGAAAAACGCATGTTTTGAAAAATCGCCAAGTAGAAAAACATGGCGGCGGTCACATGGCATAGTTGAAACACAACGTTAACAAAACTAAACTTTAAAGAAGAAAAAAATAGATTAACAATTTAAAGTATTATTAAAATAAAATTAGCATAATAATTATCATTTTTTACGTTATTTAAAAAATAAATAACAGATTAGTAATATTTATGATATCTATCAACAGAATAAACACAATATATAGCATTTTAATAAGCACTAATATTATGAAAAATCTAACATGTGAGGGGGCTGTCCCCCTTGTAATGAAAGGAAATAAATTTAATAACAGATGAAAATTGGAAAGGGTAGAACCACAAATATTCTTCGACACTCCTACCTCCCTTAAAAAACTTTAAAATAATTTTTTTTACAAAAACATACAGAAAAATAAAATTCGAAATACCGTTGTTTCCACACACTTTGAGTTTAGAATGAAATGCAAAACCCACCTCACACCTAAGAATATCCTGATATTTTTTATCAATTTCAAAAATAGTAAGAACCGAAATAACTACACCTGCCATAATTAAATTACTAAATCCCAGAAAATAAAAACAAAACAAAAATGTTCGAAATCAAAGCATCTTGTTTGATTTGGAATATCCTGATACTTTTTAACAATTTCAAAAATAGTAAGAACCGAAATAACTTCACCCGCAATGATTAAATTACTCAAACCCAGAAAATATTAAAAAAAAAAAAAACTCTGACCTAGGCGTCTTTAAACCAAAAGAACATCTAAGATGCAAATTTCTCGAATAGTGCCTGGTACTGGTGTTAGAAATCACGTGCACCAATGGGGTGCAAGAACACATTAGAGCTGCCATACCCCACCACGAAATTCAGGGCAACCACACCAACTCACTCATCGCCCCATAAAATCGCCAAAAAATCGTCAAATTTGGCGGGCAAAAAAATCACGGCGTCTATAATGCATCTGTACCATAAAAAGATTGGGAATGGGGAGCACCCATGTAGATGACTTCAGATTTAAAATGCAGAACTGCTCTTGTTCTACAGGAACACTTTACCCTAAATTTCTGTTTGATATTTATCCCTATAGTACATTTTGAAATCTCTATATGTGAAAGGGTTAAGATAAGAGCTTACCTGCGCCAGTCCTTCGAGTGCCCGGATGAAGATGAGCACACCTACGTGCCACCTGGCGGCGACGGGCGTGAGCAGTGTGAGCAGAGCCGTGATGAAGGTGCCTATGCCGTAGACCCACTTGGCGCTGTAGATTTCGGCCAGCCTGCCCCCGGGGATCTGGGTGATGCAGTAGCCATAGTAGAACGCGCCCAATATCACACCTTGCAGGTTGGGAGACCATACGAATTCACCGTCCTGAAAATCACAAAAAGCAATTTGGAGACGATGCAAGCGATTTAGATTCGGATTGTGAGAATGTTTGCAGTGGAATCTATTATTTAAGTGTGTGCGTCCGCGGCTATATTTCCCCATCTCGTTTCTGAACCTGCTCGCCAATTTTTACTGGAGCAAGTATTGTGGGTTCGCTAAAAGCCCGTCTTGCCGACAATCAAATAACTGCAGCTATTAGATACTGGATTATACATTTTATTATCTACAAATTTCATACATTGAACATTGTTAACAACAAACGTGTCTGAAACACCGAGTATAACCAAATAGTGTCGAGTGGCCTGCATCTCTCTCAGTTTCAGTGACTACAAACCGAAAAGACTGGATATCCCGTGACGATATCCATCCATACAGCGACAAGACTACATAATCATCGTTGATAGTGACTACAAACCGAAAAGACTGGATGTCCCATGACGATATTCATCCATACAGCGACAAGATTACATAATCATCGTTGATACTGACTACAAACCGAAAAGACTGGATGTCCCATGACGATATTCATCCATACAGCGACAAGACTACATAATCATCGTTGACAGTGACTACAAACCGAAAAGACTGGATGTCCCATGACGATATTCATCCATACAGCTATAAGACTACATAATCATCGTTGATACTAACTACAAACCGAAAAGACAAGATGTCTTGTGACGATATTCATCCATACAGCGACAAGACTATATAATCATCGTTGATACTGACTACAAATCGAAGAGACTCGATTGTCAATCGATGATAGTGAACCAGAAATTTAAAAATAGTGATCCACAAATTTAAAAGATACAATAATCATGTTAGGTTATATTTGTACTTTATCTGTATGTCAGTGCCTCGTTATTTACCCTACTTCTATGGGAAGTAGATTACCTCAACTCGACTGGAGCGCCACACCTTGCATGGTACTGCGCATGACTTGTTACTCTGCAATGTAGTACTTGGAATGTATGTAATGTCTTGTGTGTAATTGTCCGTGATCGTTTAATTAAAATGCTGTCTATTCTACTGTGCATTTCTTTCATATCACTCTGATTAAGCCCAATAAATCATCCATATATTGAAAGACAGTACGGTCCATCGGTGATATTGATCTACAAATCAAAAGCTAGATGTTTACCGTCTGTCAGAAAGTGCCTAACACAATCTTCCACACTTTTGACCCCGCATAACAGCCTCGTATGGGACAGATAATCAGCCATTTTTTTAGCGAGTACAAAAATTAGTTGAGTTGAAAGTAACAAAGTGAGGTGCTCACCTGGGGTGGGTCGTAGGCAGTGTCGTTGGAGAGGAAGGGAGGTGGGTCGACCTTGCACTCGTCGGAGGAGTTCTGCGAAGGTTTGTAGATAGCCGTGCTGTTGACCATGGCCACGATAGCCACGTTGATGTTCACCCGCACCGCGTACACCGTGAAATAGCCGAAGAAGCCCATCAGGGTGAACAGGTAGCGAATGCCCTGGAACGCTGAGAACAGAAACGAAAATATGAACTAATGGACGGGCGTAAGTAATATATGAGTGAGCCTAAGCTCGTATACATGTATTTATATACATTCTTAAACACCTATCCACCGAGACGCATACAAGCATATAAATAATATCCAGGCGTATATATGTAAGAAAATGTAAACTAGAACGGGAAACAAATGTAGGCATTTTATATAAAACCCCTAAAACACCCCTAGAAAATTCTCAGGGGTTTAGAAATCTTAAATCAAAGGCAAAAATTCCCGCGTCCTTTTGCTTTCCCCTTTTTAAATCCTAATCTAAATGGACACTGATTACCGTTTACGCCCTCAGAGAAAGTGTAATCAATTATAATAATTGCCATACATTTAGGAAATTTCGAAACAAAAAGGTCATGAACACTATCGGGGGTAGATTTTCTTAGAGATTTTTCCACAGATGTTGACCCAGGTGTTGAGGGCCTTTTACTTATAACTTCGTGCTAGCTGACTCCTCCGTTTGTCTTGTCCCTGTGATGAAGTGGGAACCCGTCCTCCAACGTTATCTTAATAAAGGTGTTTAGCTAAAACGGTGACATTTTTATGGCTATGACTGCAACCACCCGTCGTGAAGTCCGTCTCATTACATATATGTACATGTTTACATGCACATACCTACACACGTCGTACTAAGTTTGTTAAAAAGTGGAAATTTTTTTAATCCAATTTCTGTCCGATCTTATATTTCTTTAACTCACACTCTTTATTTTGTTTATCGTATCTAAAATTACAAGCCTCAACGCCTTTGCACGTTGAAAGATTCGCTGTTTTCTTTAAGGGCGTGTGAGGCACATAAATAGGTTTGAGATCGCAACGTCCACCCAGTTCCCAAGACCAATCCTGCGGGAGGGATTGCTTGGTCCGTGCTTCTAAACGACGATGACCCCTTCCTGAGGTGAAGTCCGTCCTCAGACAAAGCCGTCTTAAGCCGTTCTAGCCTCGGCCTGTGACGTCACGAATGCGTGTGTCTGGCTTGGAGTCTTAAGACGGCTTTGCCTCAGACCTCGAGGTTGCTCGCTCAAAGTACAGCTGCATGTTTTTACCATTAGCCATGGACCTATCGCATATTGCGACGGAGTGAACTGGACCCAGGGTCGTATCGGTTTTAATCGGCTGAAACCTTCCTGGTCAATATCCATTTTGACCACTGAAATTCACTTTTCGATATATTTAATACTAATCGAACATAGTTTACTAGCATAGGATAAAGGCAAGTTACATTTGTTAAAAATGTCATAATATAAATAACACCAGCAAAAAACAAATATAACATAACACCAAGACACACACAAAAAAAGTTTTACTTATTTTTTTTATACAAGTTGTTTTATATGTCATTGATGTTGAATTCAAAAAACGGTTACAAGAAACAAGTTTTGTAGTTTTCTCTCTATATTTAAACGATTTCGTAATTTGTTTTGGATCACTCCAAACTTTGAAAATAATCTTTCTATAGATTTCTAGTTACAGTTATAACAAAATTATGGGGATTGCAGTTAAAATGATTATAAATTAATAACAATTTCAATGGTAAAATGTCATGTTATTTGTTTTAATTTTCAAATTTAGGCTTTTAACTACAACTTATGCTTTTAACTTCAACTCATGTTTTATTTTTTAACTGTAACTCCTATTTTATGTTTTTTACTGCAACTGGATTCCATTTTTATAATTGCATGTGCATGGTTCATTTTTAAAATTCGAACATTCTTATTATACTGTATAAGCATGTTCAATCTCGTGAACTCGTCAGTGTCCTATTTTGTTTAACTGCACTACTATTTTTATAGCTTATTAAAACTATAGACTAATTACCAAACTAAACGCCTCGGCACAACATCTCCTAGGAGGCCAGGGCCTATGGTGCTAATCTCCATTTCCAAGACCAAGAGCCCTGGGGTGCGAAGCATATGTTCTGGTTAGGTGGTCCACCTTACGCGGATGTGTTAGTTTAAATTTTTTTTTTAACTGAATAAACTGAGTACCTGACATCGAACTATGTGTCATTCGAATAAACTACCTCAAACCACTTTTCAAAGTGTAATTACAAAATATTATATTAAATTAAGAATAAAACTATAATATCTCAAATGAGGAATTTTCACGTTTTCTAATTTTGATTTTAAACGATAGAAGACAAAAAAGTAAGCAGGACAGTAGCTATTTTTCTTTCATTTGGGGGCCTAATGAGTGATTTCTAATGGGTTTTATAGCGGACTCTTTAACGTCTCTCAAAAACGCTACTTTATCTCCGCCGAGTTTGTGACGTCATCGTTCATGTAAACACCGAGCTCCTATGCTGTTTACATGTTAAAAGGCGACTTTTAAATTTGTTTTTTGTGTAAAGTATCGCATATAATAGCATTTTTTTTGTTATGTCTGGCATTAAAAAATCATACTCTAAATATTGTATTGTGCCACTCTGTAAAAATACAACAACTAATTGCAATGAGAAGATATTTTTCAGCGTCCCAAAAGACCCACATACACGTAAAATCTGGACAACTGAGATGAAAAGGGATGAGAAATTAAACCTCAAATTATCATATAAATCATCTCTATGGGTTTGTGAAGACCATTTTTCGGTAAATAAATGCTTGCATTTGTTTAAATATTACTATTTTAGAACAATTAAAGTATATAAAATACATCTATACCTTTAAAAGGATTGTTGATTAACCACTGCTATTTAACTTTTAAAACTGCTAATTTTCGAGTATTATCACAGAGTTCAAGTACAATAAATATTTTATAAAGCATATAAATATCGAAAAACATATAAATATCTAAAGCATATAATTATCTAATAAATAACTCGGGGGAGGGGAAAGTTATGTATTTTCAAGGTATTATAAATATTTTCTTCAGAGATGCATACTTTCTTATGTATCAAATGTAACAGTGATATTTTTCGATTAAATTGGTGACTAATTTGAAAAAAAAAGTATAATATTTTTAAAATACTTAATAATTATATTACTTTAAAAATTAAATTTAATTTGAGAAATTTTTATACATTTTTTAATTTGACATTATTAATATTAAAGGCAATAAAATTGTATTGCTATTTAAAAATGTATAAATAATTAAGTAAAGCCATTTAAAGATTTTAAATTTCTTTTCATCATATTTAAAATATCTAAGAATTGATTTTGTTTTGGTTTGGTTTTGGAATGCTACGGTCTACTTTTTGCAACACGAAGGCTAATGAGACCGGTCTCACAAAAAATACCTCCTCTAATTTTTATTTTAATATTACATCCGTCTCTATTTATAAAAAACGATGCAACTACAAATGTGTATGTATATGATATATGTATATTTATTTGACTTGTTTGTGTTTACAAACAAAAGAGCTGTGTTTAGCATGAATAAAGTATTAATACATGTTAAGTAAAATTGGAAAAAAATATAAATGATTTTACACACCTTTGGGTTTTAATTCCTCGTATTTCTGCTCCCATAAAATCCGGGTTTTTTGCCAAGAAAGAAAACATTGACATGCTGTCAATTTTCGGGAGGTTGTCTGATTGGTAAATCCAGGTAGAAGAGACATTTATGACAAATTGAGATAACTAAGCTATCTAGATCGATAAAATAAACCTTCAGGTTTAAATAAAAATAAATTTTGATAGCTAGAAAATTTCAGGAACTTGCAAAAACAAAATCGGAAAATAGTGCGCGCTTAAAAGCAATACAAAAATATTGGTCTGCATGAACGATGACATCACAACCAATCACGGAGCTTTTTGATGTCACGTGATTTTCGCTTAACTTTAAAATTAATTTTTTAAATGATGGACCCAGTTTTTTACATTTTTGAGAACATTTTTGGAATCTACGAGTCTGAAATTACCAGAAAAACACTAAGTTGTTCGAATCCCCCACATGTGCAAATTCCTCATTCTGACCACTTACTGTAATTTTGACCATTTTCTGACCACATTTAACTGTTTTGGACGGTTAAAACCCGGGCTTCGAACCGGAACTGAACCGTAAAACCGGAAAAAAACCGTTATTTGGTCGGAACCGAAAACCGGAACTGAACCGCAAAAAAAAAATATCGGTTTATTTCGGTCCAATATATCTTCAGTCATTTTGTTACTGTAACAAACTGATCAATATGTTTCTTTTTAACGTCAACTTTATAATTATCATTACAGTATGCTGCTTCTCGATTTCCTATGTTTGATATTCACTAGTATTTTTCTGTTTTCAGTTTCGCATGAACAACTAAAATAAATATTTTTTAATTAAATAAATGATATATTTTTTACTTAATTATTGCAAGGCCAAGTGCACGATGTGAGAGTCAAACGACGAATGTGGGTAATCATGAACCTAGTTGTCAAATGCGATTTTGATAATGGATAACAATGCCAATGCTCGCCGCTCTTATCGTACCTGCTGTTTGTATCAATTCACATAGTGTACCAATTAAAAAAAGAATAAAATCTTCTAAATTTTGATAGAATTACATTTTTTGTTTATGATAGAATTATATTTTTAGTACAAATAAGAATATACATAAAATGAAATTATTCATTTGGAACTGAAACGAAAACAGTTATTTTTGGCGGAGCGAAAACCGGAACTGAACCGATAACCGTTATTTTTGGCGGAGCGAAAACCGGAACTGAACCGATATTAATTTTTTAGTTGAACCGGAACGAAAACCGGAACAAAAAAAATTACGGTTCGAAGCCCTGGTTAAAACCTCTTTTTTTCCAGTGTCCTGGTCAAAATCAGTTTTATGGTCAAAATTACAAACCTGACTGGACCTCGTCTAGGTTTCCATACACAAGGAGGGTGAAAAAACGAGAACTTAATATCTACTTAATCTAAGTTAACCCCTTCCGGTATGATTTAATAATGAAAAATTGTGCATGAAATAACCGTTTAATTTTTATTTAAAAAAACTTGTTTCATTTTACAATTCTTACATATTCTTAATTAAAATCCACTTTTTACATAGTGTTAAATAATATCAGAAACAGTAAAATTAAGAAAATATCAAAGCAAAACATTAATAAGGTATACAGATAATAGTCTTCAAGCTAGTGGTACTTTTCAAAACACAGTGCAAAGGAATTCTTAATTGTTTACACCGCCAAGTAGTCTCACTTTTAATTTGATTCTTGTAACACACACGGCATTTCTTAGTAGGTTTTCTTTTATTCTGAATCATTAATTTGGCAATGACTTGTACTAAGTAAACAATATGCAATAGTGACTTGTGATTTTCACAAGTGATAAAAGTGTTGCCAAATTCAGTACACTAGAAATTTTAAACTAAATTAATTATCATATTTAACAGTAACTTTAATCGCATGACGAGTGTAGCTCGTCATTGTGCGGTATGGAATGAAAAACTAATGACGAGCTAGACTCGTCATTTTTACGGAAGGGGTTAATGAAGGATAACAATATTAGGAATACACAGGATATATTCCTAAAAGAAACACAACAAAAGACAGGTACTCACTTAAGCGCTGAGGGTTTTTTCGCGCTTTGATGCCGGTATCCATGTTTTCCTTTAATGGATTTAACTGCATCGTCCGGTCGGGGAAACGGCACAGAAGTCTGAAAATAAAAATAGCCAGTTTTAGATAATTATTTTTCTTTTCAAACCATATACACTAAAAACAAAAAACGAAGTTAGCATTCATTAAAAGAATACGTAACCATAATTTTCAGATAACGTGGGTTTTTTTAGTTTCAAAACGAACTAAAAAGAATAAAACGTTTTTCTCTTGATTGACTGACTTTAAGGAGTGAAACTAACTTACGTTAAGGCGGTTAAATGAGCTAAGCAGAAATGAATTTGGTGTTCTCTTTGTATATTACTTTTAATGAACGATTTTCTTTTTAGTATATTAATCTGTAAATTCTCCAAAGATCTCTCGAACACAAAAGTTATATACCATATAACTGTCCAGTGTATCCCAAAATTTCTTGGTGTCCTTGTCTTTCTACTAATTTTGTTAAAAATAATTCTTGAAAAATTAAAATTCTTACTTCTAAACAAGCCGTTTGTCATGTGATAAATATATTGTCAGTCCTAACACTGGGAAAAGTATGAATGTTACCTAAAATCTATATCGTAGCCATCTTTCAAAGAATTTCAGTCATCCGGATTTTTTGTTAGTGGAATCAGTTGTTATACGTCACAATTTAATATATTACAAACGGTATATTAAGAAGTTAATTCTTGAAATTAAAAAAAAAATTCTACAGCTTTAATAAAGCGACATGGATAGCAATAGGTGGTAAAATTGAAAAAAGAGTTATATGATATAGGAACATGGGGTAATATTTGTCACATCGTCTGTTAAAATTGATGTTCTACCCGCATATTATCTTTATTTTTTTTCTTTCTAAGTTACGAATGGCAGCGAACGATACTTTTTTAGAAAAAACATGGTTGTTCTTTCATATGCGAGAAGAAAATGGCTCTTAAGTTGCCTTTGTGTTTTTGAGAAATTAATATTATTTACGTCATAAATTCTGTGTGATGTTTTCTGTTTTTTTAAGAGCTTGTATTCGAAATATAATAAGAGATGTTTTATATTAAAAGTGCGTTATTTCTAGCAGTTAAATACGCTATTATTAACAATCATACTTCTGATTTCGAAACAAACACTGGGAAAAGTATGGATGTTACCTAAAATCTATATCGTAGCCATCTTTCAAAGAATTTCAGTCATCCGGATTTTTTGTTAGTGGAATCAGTTGTTATACGTCACAATTTAGTATATTACAAACGGTATATTAAGAAGTTAATTCTTGAAATTTAAAAAAAAAATTCTACAGCTTTAATAGAGCGACATGGATAGCAATAGGTGGTAAAATTGAAAAAAGAATTATATGATATAGGAACATGGGGTAATATTTGTCACATCGTCTGTTAAAATTGATGTTCTACCCGCATATTATCTTTATTTTTTTCTTTGTAAGTTACGAATGGCAGCGAACGATACTTTTTTAGAAAAAACATGGATGTTCTTTCGTATGCGAGAAGAAAATGGCTCTTGAGTTGCTTTTGTGTTTTTGAGAAATTAATATTATTTACGCCATAAATTCTTCTGCGTGACATTTTCTGTTTTTTAAAGAGCTCGTATACGGAAATATAATAAAATGTGTTTTATATTAAAAGTGCGTTGTTTTGAGCAGTTAACTACGTTTTTGAGAACGAATCATACTTCTGATTTCGAAACCCAAACACTGGGAAAAGTATGAATGTTACCTAAAATCTATATTGTAGCCATCTTTCAAAGAAGTTCAGTCATCCAGATTTTTTGTTAGTGGAATCAGTTTCCGGATAATCAGCACTCTATAGTATTTTCTTCATTTGGCTATAAAAATTGTCTAGAAACGTTATTTCAATATCATGAATTTTGTATATAAATCTCTTACCTTTTGCTAAAAATATGAATTCAGAAATGTGCAATCAGAGTTAAGATCATTCTTAATGTCATTAAAAATTTTACATAATCCTTGCACATGTTCTTTTTTCGCTCATCCCTCTTCGTCCTTCCTGAGCGGCCCAACTATTGTCCCGTTTCGGTTTCGAAATCAGAAGTATGATTTGTTCTCAATGACGTAGTTAACTGCTCAAAACAACGCACTTTTAATATAAAACACCTTTTATTATATTTCCGTATGCTAGCTCTTTAAAAAACAGAAAATGTCACATAGAAGAATTTATGGCGTAAATAATATTAATTTCTCAAAAACACAAAAGTAACTGAAGAGCCATTTTCTTTTCGCATACGAAAGAATATCCACGTTTTTCTAAAAAAATATCGTTCGTTGCCATTCGCAACTTACAAAGAAAAAAATAAAAAAAGATAATAAGCAGGTAGAACATCAATTTTAACAGACGATGTGACAAATATTACCGCATGCTCCTATATCATATAACTTTTTTTCAATTTTACCTTGTACTGCTGTCCTTGTCGCTCTATTAAAGCTGTAGATTTTTTTTTTTAATTTCAAGAATTAACTTCTTAATATACCGTTTGTAATATACTAAATTGTGCCGTATAACATAAGTTACTTGCAACAAAGAATCATTTCAATATCATAAATTTTCTATGAAAGTTTATTTGATTTGGCTAGAAACATTAAATGGCGAGAACAATCCCTTCTTTCTTTTCACACCAATCAGAAATCCTGAGGTAGGCCACATTTTTAATATCAGCTATATAAGTATGAATTTTTCAGTCTTATATTTTCATATCACGTGATAGCATGGGCGAAAAGGTATAGCGATAATACTTATTTCTCGATATCAAGGAACACACCAGAAAATGTATTTCCTTTAAAACTGACCGGGTGTATGAAAATAAGATAAAATGATTACTTTCCTTGATATACATAAATATGCAGTAAGATACATACTTATTTTCCCGTGACTTTATTTCAATCGATTTCATCTTAAA
>CM063507.1:84805937-84810937 GCA_032207245.1 Pardosa pseudoannulata | reverse complement strand
GGTTCATTATATCTATATTTTTTAAGCATTACGCGCATTTAATATATAAGAAATGGGTTCCACAAGAAGAGCTGGATACAAATATAATATAAATTTTTGGACATGGTGAGATCAGGAGAAAATGTTAGGCTACCATGCTCAGAGCTTTATCGCCAAGTTGGCGGGGGCACCCTGTTCTTCAGTCAAGCCTAAATCAATAGCAGTTGGTGGGTGGTACACGAAAAATAATGGTAGGCATAAAAAGTTCTAAAAAATTAAATAAAAATTAAATAAAAAAATATCATACAGATTGAATTTTACAAGTGGAATTCAAACGACACTATTTTTAGTTAAGAATTGATAAAGAATAGGAACAAGTTTCTGCGAAAGCTTCTAAACACACACACACACACACACACATGTGATTACACATGCAGTGATTTTAAAATATGGCATCACGTTTAGGGGTGTTTCAATATAATTTGTCTAGTAATGTGATGGGAATACATGGCCACCTATAAAATGTATAATACAAATAAAAAAAAAAATTTTGCAATAACACGTTTCACGATATACAATCATTTTTACAAAGTGGTACAAGTGAGCTTGGCAAATTTGGAGAAAATATTGGCGATATTTACTAAAACACAAAGGTATTCCATCCAAACATTGTATTTCTTGCTTTTTCTGGCAACTTTAATGAATGGACAGTGCGCCATAGTGATAGAATTATGTACTCTTAATTAATTAAAGAAACCGACTCGAAAACCGAACATTTGTATATATGGGCAATGAATCCATTAACAGTTTACAAACGCGACTGCTCCAAATTATAAAAAATCAGCCATAGTGAACCATTAATGGTTTGTTATATAGAATTTGTTTAAGCATTTTGCACTTTCAATAAATAAGAAAAGATTTACACAAGGAGATTTGGATGCAAATATATACATTATAATATAGATACAGATTGCTTGGACAAGGTGAGATCAAGAGAAAATGTTAGGCGACCATACTTTAAACCATTATCGCCATGTTGGCGGGGGAACCCAATTCTTAAGTCAATCCGATAGAAAAAATAAATGTGTATCTCATACGAAATGTGTCTGGAGAATTTAGAAAATGCTTTCAAAATATAAAAATTGTTTGTTGCTACACATCTTATTTCTCCTAATTGTGAAGAATTTACTTTATATTTCATAATTTTGTTTCATAAATATTTATAAGTCACGTGATTTGTAAAATTATTCTTTTACCTGGTAGGTAAACCTACTTTTTACCTCCTTGCAACGTTAATGTATGTTTTAAAATGTAAATTGTCGCCGAGCATAACTTACTATTCAGAATCTGGCAGCAGTTCTTTTCGTTGTTTTTCCACAGAAAGAAAAATAAAACGATAATGTTAATACAAGCTAAGTTTATGACTTATTCCTTTGATTAAAGTTTGAATACATTTTATATAATTACGTCTACAATTATGATGAGTTTTATGTCACCGAGCGTAACTTACTGTTCGGAATCTGGCACCAGTTCTTTTTGTTTTTGTTCCACGGTAAGAAAAATAAAACGATAGAATCAATACAAGCTAAGTTTATGACGTATTCCTTTGATTAAAGTTTGAATATATTTCATATAATTACGCCTACAATTTTGATGAATTTAAGTAAGTTAAACCTTGAATTAATAAAGCATTACGAGTGTTTACAATTCAGGAAAGGATATTTTTAATTTTAATAGAATCTAACATCAATACTCACTTTATAAATGTAAATGCAATTAATCGATGAAAAAAATATATCCAGAGATAATTTAAATTAAAGACGTAAAATAGAAAGAACCTGAAGAAAAAAATAACTTACCAAGCTTAGAAATTGCTCTGAAAATATCCATGCATAGAAACACTATCACATCTTTAACCATCAAATGAAAAGTGCCTTTGATAAAACATGCTGACCATTATCTCTTCTGAATCAAAACGTAAAAAGCACGTTAGTTGGCGCAAATCTTGGCGAGTGTACGCCCTCCCATGTGATTTTAACATGGCGGGAATGTTGATTGACCTGCGTTTTGAAAGAGTGAAGTCAGGGAAACCGGGTGAATCCGGAATGTACGGCTACGTCCAGTTTCGAAAACCCAAAAACTATGCTGCAGTCTTAGAAGGCCATTTATTTATTCATCGAAACGTCAAGGCTAATGCCACTCGGATGTGTTATTTTTCCGCCGACCGGCAGACGATAACTGCTCATTATTTCTCCGATGACACGAGTGGCTCAAAAAATTTAGAAAAAGGAAACAAAGAAATTGAACAGTTTTTGGGGTGCAATGATCTGATTTTGAGGGTAATGATCTAAATAGCGACACAGTTTTGGGTTTAGTTTATACTGGATCAAGTTGGATTTCGTGTTAGAGAAAGTTCTACACGAGATGGGATCGGAATTTTTATCGTCTGGCTTAATACGATTGAAAAATTTATTAAGAATACACGTTTTTCATTAAATTAAGGAAACAAAGTATCTTTTGAGATTTAAAACCGTCAGTAGGCAAATGTTTTTTCGATTCATCATGAAACAAGAAGTTTTGCTTCTTTAAGAATGCATTTTTTAAAGTTTTTTAATTACTTTCTAGCTTTGAAATAAAAAATTAATTTTGTAATTTCAATAGTAATGTCTATAAAAAATTATCAAATCATAGAGAAAATTTAAAAAGTTTAATTAAAAAATACAAAATTTTCATCTATTTAGTTTGTTGAAACCATTTTGAAAAAGTGTTTGAAATTTCATTAATAATTTTTGTGATTTTTAAATTCTAAATTTAATACGGAATTAAATTGAAGAATTTCATTGATTGCATAAAATTAAAAACATATAGAACGTTTTTTCCTTTAGAATGAATATATTTTTTCTATCGATTTTTTCCCCGTAGAATGAATATCCTTTTTTTTTCTTCATATAATGTGTTTTTATTTAGAGTGAATAAATAAATTTTTTTCTATAGAATGTTTTTCTTTAGGAAGAATAATATGTTTTTCTATAGAAAGACTGTTTTATTAAGAGTGAAAAATATGTTTTTCAATATAATGTTTTTTCTTTAGAATGAATAGTACGTTTTTTCTATACGGTGAATAATTTTATAACAGGGTGAACATTTTCCCATATAATATTTTTTCTTTAGATTGAATTATATGCTTTTAATTGTATGTAATAAATAAAAATCTTTAACGTAGAATTAGATCGTTACAACCATATCAAATTTAGAATCTAAATACCATCAAAATTATTAATAAAATTTCGAACACTTTTTCAAAATGAGATCAATTAGCTAAACTGATGAAAATTGGAACAAAAAAATTGAAAAAGGAAGTGATAAGTGAATCTCTACTTTTATAACTTAGTGTATATATTTTATATATTTATAGAATAATATAGATATTCTCTTATGCGTATAGAATTGTTTCCATCGTCTAAAAACTATATAAAAAAAATTAGAAGAAAAGGTATGGCTTAGCATTTGGAAGGGTCGGGATGGCGAGCTTGTCGATTCTAAATTCCTAAATCATCATTTTTTCAAAGTAAAAACAAAAACTCATTACGTCAATCCATTCAGAAACCAAAATATATTACAGAGAAGCTTTAATTTACACACAAAGATACATACATCGCCTTGAACTTTTCTAATTTTTTTCAATACAGATTGCAGCGCCACTCAGTGGCAGTTCGACAATATGCGTCATAGAACAGAACTAAATAACTTTTTATGTAGCCTCCACACTATGGCCAGTTGTTCCCCACTTCCTGATGGTGACCTCGAACGGTGGTTCACGGGTCGCATCCACACTCTGGGCCACTAAATGAGCTGAGCACATTGATTCGTCCATAGGGTCTACTGCGCACTTTAGTTGCGCATCTGGCTGCCTTTGATCTTTGGAGAAAAACCGCCTCCGAAGCCATCGTCCGCCAAGGCTATTTTATCGTCTGCCGCCATCGGCCACGATAAGCCAAAGCCCCTCCAGATGGTGGTGATGGCTTGCAGTGGAACATAGTGGGGAGGCGCCTTTATAATAGTAAAATTCTTTTGGCTGTCTCCATATGTTATGTTATACATTAGATTTAAAGCTTTAAATTTCATCTGTCTAACTGAAAACTATAACTAAATGTAAGATGAGAGTAATGTTCTGCCCCAAATTTTCCGCTTAAAACGTAGATCATTGCGCTTCACGTGTGATAAACAAGCTAATAAAGCAGTACATGTGTATTTCATGTGTGACGTAAAGGACAAGCTAAAAGTTACTGATCTAGGGAAAAAATGTATTCTAGACAGAACAGAACTCTTTACTATATATTGAATGAAAAATATGCTGTTGTACTAAAGCCCTTAAAGTACTGTGACCACTTAAGAACATGTTTGATACCTAAAGCAAAGCTTTGAAAAATCTGCTAACATTATGGGATGGAGCGGCATTAACGTTTTGGCCACCGTACGCAAACTCACAAAATAAAATAACCACTTTAACCCCAACGTAAATGAGCCCATTTTGGAAAGCTCTAAAAAACTGTCTCCGTTATTCTCCATCCAGATCTATTCGACGCCAATCCTCCATCGGTTACTCCCACATCCAATAACCATTTCTCCACTCTGTCTAACCATCTTGTTCTTGGTCTACCTCTCCTTCTCTTTCCTTCATGTTTAAAGTCATTCTAAGTTCTCCTCATCATATCGGTAGATGCCCTAGCCACCTTATTACTTTATAATTTTACTAATTTGGGCTCCCTGTATTTTTTAGTTGGAGTTCGTGATTATATCGAATTCTCCATACATTTTCTTCGTTGTATAGATTTTCTTAAGATCTTTCTCTCAAAAGTTAGCAGCTTCTCCTCGTCTTCTTTGTTGATGGTCCAGCATTCGCTGCCATAGAGTACTATTGGTCTAATTAGTGTTTTATATAGTTGTACTTAGTTTTGCTGCTGATGTACTTAGATTTCAACTATGTAAACCATTGTAGCATCTATTAGCCATGTTAATTT
>CM063507.1:84773437-84780937 GCA_032207245.1 Pardosa pseudoannulata | reverse complement strand
AATTATTTTTATATTTACTGATTTAAGGGCTGTACCTTCCTTTCTCCATCAGTAAAATAACTTAAGAAGTAAAAATATCTTTATCAATAAAAATAACTTAAGTAAGAAGACTTCTAAAAAACTTGGGACTATGCAATATAGTTTATAGTATACTTAAGACACATTTCACGCACATCAGTATGGTTTCTGTTATGGTGCATAGGATCTATATTCCGTAGAATGTAAACCATTTCTTACCGTCTGTGGATGCACATTGACAACAGATGTTTTCTTTTACTCTCTTACTATCTTTACTGCAGAAATTGTAGGTTTCTCTTTAACAAATCTCAGTATACGCCTCTGTAACTGAAGCCCTTACTCTGGGAGTTGCGGTTCGTACCGAACGTTCGTTGTGACGTCACCTTGACGTCAGATTGCTGAAATTTTGAGAGCAAACGATACTTCGGTACTCTGGGGGTTACATGCGGAAATTTACAGCAACCTAAACTATCGGTAACTTTCCGCATGTAACTCCCAGAGTACCGAAATATCGTTTGCTGTCAAAATTTCCGCAATCTGACGTCAAGGTGACGTCACAACGAACGTTCGGTACGAACCGCAACTCCCAGAGTAAGGCCCTGAGGCAAAAAAAAATCTTTTTGGTCCGAGCCCTTCCATTTGGTCTGTGGAAAAATTCCATACCTTTTATAATTATTAATTACGTAATTCCCTATTGAATGAGGCATTTTCTCAATTTATATAATATATCTTTACTTTTCTTTTCTTTCCATAGTTTCACAATTAATTTTTCATATCTATAGAAGCTTGATTTGTCTCCATTTCCTAAAATTTAAACCAAGAAAAATAAATTTAACACTAGATTGCCCAAGGCAGTCATTTTGACTGTTTTTTAATTTCAATTAGAAAAACAATTATGAAATATAATGACACAATTTCTTAGAATTTGGTGACTTTTTCTATAACATATAAATCGGTTTATGAATAATTGTAGTTACTTCCGCCCTCCTTTATTATATAATATTAAAAATTAATTTTAAACAAATTTCTTTACATATTTGTTATTTTTTCACAATGCAGTCATTTTGACTGTTTTTGGGCAATATAGGTATACAAGAAATCTCGGGCAATCTAGTGTTAAACAGTTCAGTCTTAAAGCTCCGACTTGGATTCGTGCCAAAAATCCAACAGTGTCTTAAAAATTTGCATAAAGCAGTGTATAGTGCGATTACAATAAAGTTTTTTTAGCTGTGGAAATCTCAAAATTTTATCTTTAAATTATTTTAAAATTAAATGCAGTGTTGTTTTATTGAATTTCAAAAACCTGGGGTGGGGGTGGGGGAGGGGGAGTTGGGGGAGGGGCCGTTGTAAAATCACTCGTGCGTCTCCGCCTGCACTTTCTGAAGTCTGCACGCCTCGTTCTATACCTGCCTGCTTTTTTTTTACTAGAGCAGGTATCTTGGGTTCGCTTAAAGCCTATGTGGTCGACAATTAATCACAGCAGCGACAAAACTCTTGACTAAACATTTATTAAGAAAATTTTCAAAAAAAAAAAAAAAAAAAAAAAAAAAAAAAAAAAAAAAAAAAAAAAAAAACATATGTACACTTTAATTCATATTCAATCAGGGCTCAAATAAGATCGAGGACAAAAATAAACTGTGCCGAGCGGACAAACACCTCTCTCGGTCTCTCCTTTCAGAAGAATGTCCGTTCCCCGTCGCTCCGACCGGGCATCTCCTTTTCACTCCTCTTCGTGAGGGCCGGGGGGGAATCCCCCCTCGGTCAAGTTTTCGCCTCCACGGGAAAATGTCCGCAGCTGGCGCGGGCGGAATCGCATCTCTCGCCCCCCTCCTGTAGAACTTCATGGAACATAGCTTGCCCACCTTCTCTCGGGGTGTCCGTCTTCGGCCGCCGAAAAAATCCAGGGGCCATGTAAAACCAACTCGAGTCTTGAGTCTAGTATTACACCCGTCATCCTAATATTGGAAGAAATTACCATTAAAAAAATGTTTCATTTTAAAAGTACTACTCGCTTTTAAAATATTGCACTACAAAGTAGGTTCTGCTTACTGTCCAATTTTTTTTTTGTTCACTCTATAGTAATAAGAGCACAAATTCCTTTTTTTTTTTCCACGGGTGACAGAGGAGCTGGTGTCGAATCAGGTTCCTCACAAAAAAGCTCAACTGTGTGCAGAAAATAAACAACTAATCTCAATAATTGACTCTTTTTTTTAATATATATTTCTCAGGTCAGAAGCGGTGGTACTTGCCGAAGCGGTACATCTTGACGGCGCTCAGCTTCATGGGGATGTTCAACGTCTACGCCATGCGGGTCAACTTGAGCGTGGCCATGGTCGCCATGGTCAACACCACGAGCCCTTACAACTCCCAGAACGGATCGCACGCCACGATGGTCGAATGTCCGAACCTCGTTCACAAGAAGGAAACCTCCGGAGCCGACGAATTCATAGTGAGTGACGTTCCTCGACGAATTTCTTGACCTACTAGTCCACTGTTGTTGTTGTTGTTGTCATATGCCATTTGGTCTAACCAAGCACGATTTAACACTCCCCTATACCCTTCGAGTGGAACACACCGATTAAAAAGAGTCTAAAATACTCTAAAGGTTTATTGCGCCAATGGCCAAAGCGTTCTATACTTCACCCTTTGCTGACTAGAATGGAATACGGGAAACCCACCCTCGTTATTGTCCCTTTACTTCCGGTTATTAATAGATATATAAATATATATTATAGATTGTTAATTTTCAATACACATAAAGGTACAAATAAAAATATTCTTTAAGAGAATTATTTATATTTTTTACGAAAGTTATCCAAGATATTTAAGTGGTGCAGTTAGAGATACATCTGTTACAGCAAATGAAATACTTCGAAATAGAGATTTACAAAGCCATGAAAAGCTATCAGCGTCTTTGTGCCTCAGGGAGTAGAGGTGCATCTCTCAATAAATGTCAGTCAAAGAGTCATTTCTGAACAATCGACCTGACCCTCCTACCTCAAACACTGGCAGAAATGTGGATTACATCCATTTTCAGAATGTTTTTGGGGGTCGAAAATTGTACGTGGCAACCGCTTTGAAGACATCATCGGTTTGGCAGAATTGTACGTGCGAACCGCTTAGAGGGTTAATGCACACTTACTGATTTTCAAAATAAAATGAAAAAGCTCACCTTATATTTATGTACTGCATATTACCCTTTAAAACAAAAGAATTGTATACAAAATTTTAAAAAAATTGATCCATTTTTGACTGAGAAGATCATTGATAAATGGTTCGTCATCATAATGTTTTTTAAAGACCGGAGCGGTGTTGTACTCCACGTTTCGACACTTTTAAAGTATTTCTCATTTCAGCACTTGTAGGGGGTGACTCAATACCAAGAGATTCTTAATCTGACTCATCAGTTCCATCATTCGTCTGTTTTCCTATGACAATCTGACAGACTTCAGATTCTGTTCATGTGGAAGCTACTGGAATGTTTTGACCTACTTCCACCCTTGACTCGAACTCTTCAGAGGTCATAACCGAAGGATTTTCTATTATTTCTTCAGATTCCTGATAATTTTTTTCGCAAAATCAAGGCATAAAATGGGAATACTCACCTTCTCAGTTCTGATAAGAATGTGTTGCCTTCTGTTTGTCTGACAACCTCTGACCACCAGCAGTGTGTGCGTATTTCTGAAAAATTTTCGGAAGTTGTAATACCCACTATTTTGTTCCTTCCCCATTTGACTAAGTGGAAGAAGGAGAATTCTCAGAAATGGAAACAACAGCGAAAGGAAAGAAAAAATGGGTTCCTTCTGAAAATATTGTGTGCCAGTTAAGATGAGGTTCGAAAACGGATCCCATGAACCGATGTCACGATTCCATAAAGCGATCATTTTAACATACAAATGAATAGAGAAAATCGGGAACCAGTGATTTCGATAATAATAAGCGATTGATAACATTAACCTCGATCACGTTAAGAGGAGTCCACTGTATATATATACGACATTATTTACATTTTGTAAATGTGGTGATTCTGTTAATGTTGAAGCTACTGGAATGTTTTGATCTACTTCCATTCATAGCTCGAACTCTTCAGGAGTGATATCCGAGATATTTTGTATCATTTCTTAAGATTTCTAGTCATTTTTGTAGCAAAATCTTGCGTAGGCGCAGCAGTTTCTGATCGTTTGAGTAGACACTCGAATCCAAGAAGCTGTTGAAAGATCCACCGCATCAAGAACGATAGTTATTTTGGCCAAATCAATAGCCCTAAGATTTAATATGTCCTCTATTTCATCCAGAGATCTACATTTAGTGGAGAGAATAGGTTTTCAAAGCCTGATTAATTCCTTTATCACAAATCTGCAAAAGGGAAGTAGTGTTTGCAGGTAAAGAAACAACGTTAACATGCTCCAGAGTGACATTTAAACGTGTGCTGTGCAATTGTGCACGAGGAGAAGAATATTTTGCTTTAGCTAATCGTCACACTTGCGATAATCCTGGATTTCCTGGATGACAACAGTCATCGAAAATGACTGTTGTCATCCAGGAATTCTTGTTGGCATTGTAGCCGACAGGAAGTTTTTTAACACTTTAAAAACAATGCGGATTCTTACTTTTCGAAAACTTATAACATTAACCGCTGTAACGATCCCATAAAGTGATCATTTTAACCCTCTCGCTGCGTAATTATTTTTATCAAAATAGGTTTAAAAATTGTGTATTTTTTTATTACATATTTCAAATCTATAAATATTTTGGAGTTAAAATATACAAAAGAATTTTGTAAAAGAGTTTTTTTTTATTATGGAATTAGGTCATAAAAAAGTGTTCAAAATAATAAAATTGAAGAATAATGACATAAAAGCTAAATTTTGAAAACTAATCTTGGTTAAATTATCATTTATTTTATTAAATATAAAAACAAAACGTATATACTAATGAAAAAAATGTAAGAGGCTTACAAAACATTTGTTAGAAATGAAATCTCGTTGAAACGAGGCTCGAGGCAATGTCATACCTTGCAATTCTTGAAGTAAATTCGCGTTTCTTGTTGAATTTTTTGTTCCACCTTCGTTTTTTTCAACAACAGACAGCACACCATCTACGAGGCTCTTTCTTGGTGGGATTTGGGTGTATATGGCTAGCAAAGTGTCGAGCAGTTAGTCTCATGGGTCTGCTACTCTCTTGTAACTGTTGGTCTCTTTTACTATTATTTGCAACATAACATCGTCAAAATTAAGTTCAAAATAGTCCAAAACAGTTGCATTATTTGCCATAGTGGAATTTAGTCCGGGATTTCTAAGGAAAGGAAATGAAGCAGGGGATGGTGGAATATTTTTCTTATCAATTTTACTCCACTGTCGAACATTTTGAATAGAAAATTAATTTCCAGATTCATCGCTATCAGCAGAGGAATGCGAGAAATTCTCATCAGTTTTGCTGTAACTATCTTCAATATACTTGATATCAGAGTCATAAGTGGTATCAGTGTCGGATATATCTTCAGGAGTATAGGTTATATCAATCGCGAAACGCTTCCTGCCAGACATCTTTCAGCTATGGAAAGAGAGCGCAAAATGCTACAAAAAAGCCATCTGCTAGTTAACAGATAAATAAACAAATAATAAAGCCAAAATGAAAGAACGGGGAAAGAGCGGGTTGCATAGTTAAATAGACGATTAAAATGCAGGGCTTCGAACCGGAACTGAACCGAAAACCGAAAACCGGAAAAAACCGTTATTTTGGTCGGAACGAAAACCGGAACTGAACCGAAAAAAATATCGGTTTATTTCGGTTCGATATATCTTTCAGTCATTTTGTTACTGTTACCAACTTATCAATATTTTCTAATTTAAAGTCAACTTTATAATTACATATCCGCACTTGTATAAGATTGCAATGGTGGTTTTGGCAGCTCCAGTGTTGAAAGAGCGTTTTCAGGTTTGAAATTTATTCTCCGAGACAACAGAAGTAATCTCAGTGAAACCACGTTAGAAGATATATTAATAATTAGAGGCAATTTTCATATGTTAAATAAATAATATATTTTTTACATAATTATTGCAAGGCCAAGTGCACGATGTGAGAGTCAAACGACGAATGTGGGTAATCATGAACCTAGTTGTCAAATGCGATTTTGATAATGGATAACAATGCCAATGCTCGCCGCTCTTATCGTACCTGCTGTTTGTATCAATTCACATAGTGTACCCAATTAAAAAGAGAATAAAATCTTCTAAATTTTGATAGAATTACATTTTTTGTTTATGATAGAATTATATTTTTAGTACAAATAAGAATATACATAAAATGAAATTATTCATTTGGAACTGAAACGAAAACAGTTATTTTTGGCGGAGCGAAAACCGGAACTGAACCGATATTAATTTTTTAGTTGACCCGGAACGAAAACCGGAAAAAAAATTACGGTTCGAAGCCCTGCTAAAATGCATGCCCGCTGATTTCGCTGGTAGCGCAAATTTTGCTACATCTAAGTTGAAATTGGAAATCACGGGATGCGCAGCGAGAGGGTTAACACACAAATGAATATTGAAAATGGCGACCAAGTGATTTCGATAACAATAAGCGACTGATAACATTAACAGCGATTCCATTAAGCGGAGTCCACGGTAGTTCGTATTCTATGTATGAAATCAAGGCCTCAAATGGGAAAAACGATCGAGTTCTTTATCCCTCTCTGCTCTAAACGAAATATCTTACAAGGGGATCTTACAAGGGGTCTATAATCAGTGAGCAAACCTACCCTGTATTCCAAAGATGTACCTCACTATTTCATGTTTTCTGACAATAAATGAACCATTCTTTTATTACAGGGCGAGCAGTACAACTGGGACGCCAAGACTCAAGGCTACATCCTGGGTGCTTTCTTCTATGGCTACATCGCTACTCAGCTACCTGGAGGATTCTTCTCGGAACGCTTCGGGGCCAAGTGGATGTTCGGAGGAGGCATCCTGATCACCGCCGTCCTGTCGCTGCTCACCCCACTGGCAGCAGACTCCGGAATAGCCCCTTTTGTCACTGTCAGGGTCATAGAGGGACTTGGAGAGGTCAGTAAACACTGTAGAGACGTGTTTTACAAGTTATTTAAAGTTTTCTCATAAGCACTTAAGGAAAATATTAAAAGAAATGAGTAGTTATAGTGAAAATATACAATTTTTCGTGCAATGACTTTATAAAATAACTTTTATAAAATTACTTTTATATGGTGTAACTATCCGCTACATGATCCGACCGAAAGAAGAACGGAACCTTTCACAGCGGACCATTATGGTTAGCGGTAAGTAGACACGCGTGGTCCAGACAAAGCCGTTTGTGTACTATCGACTCCGGCACAATGTCGAGGCAGTCGCTTAGGCGGTGGCACATTATGAACGCCGGAGCCAGTGTGTCTACGCCTTTAGGATGTCTACTGCCGTCAAAAGACTCGTAATAATTATTAATCAACTGACGGTGTAATGCACATAC
>CM063507.1:84748437-84765937 GCA_032207245.1 Pardosa pseudoannulata | reverse complement strand
ATATGTATATATGTATATATGTATATGTATATATATATGTATATATATATATATATATATATATATATATATATATATATGTATATATGTATATATGTATATGTATATATATATATATATATATATATATATATATGTATATATGTATATATATATGTATATATATGTATATATATATCTATATATATATATGTATATATATATGTATATATATATGTATATATATATATATATATGTATATATATATATATATATATGTATGTATATATATATATATATATATATATATATATATATATATGTATATATATATATATGTATATATATATATGTATATAATATATATATATGTATATATATATATATATGTATATATATATATATACTAGCATATAGCCCGTCATATGACGGAATCAATAATTTTTTCATTTTCCAGAATTGTAAAGTACTTTATGAGACAGGTAAAAAATATATTTGCTTTTTGGGTGAGAATTATCAGGTACACGCTCAATAATTTTTTTATGTGTCAATCAGACATCAGGATCTGGAAAATCAGATCTTATTGTTAGAGAATTGAAAAAATAAATATTTCAAGTCCAAATGTTAACAAAAGTGAAAGCAAGTTGAATAGAACTTGAAATGAAAAACAAAGAATACACCATTTTTTCAAAGTGTGAGAAAATAATAAAATCCAAACATTTTATTTTTGAATTATAGAGTAAAAAAAAATAAAGCTACGGCCAATCCTAGATTATACATCCCCCCTAAATAAACATTATCTTCCTCATACATCTCTATAGAAAAAGTTAAAAAAGCTGCACTACTGATTCTGCCAATCAGCATTTGAATTGAATCAGGAACATACGATTAAATAATCATGTATTTAAAAGTAACATCATTTCTAATAGCAAAAACATATAAAATGTTTTAAAAACAATTTAAATGTTTATTGAAACACATACATATGAAAAATGTGTACGTTTAAACTTTAAAAAACGACACACTAACAAAATCCATTCCCCTATATAATAATAGAAGTTATCTATCCGTCTGTCCTCGAATTTATGAAGTGTTTCGACCTGGAATAGAGGCATCCATATTGGATTCTTGATGAGTTAGAGTTAGCAAAATTGGTTACAATAAAAATTGAACACAGACACATAGTAATACTAAATACAAAGGTCTTTTTTTTAAATATTGATTCATGTCATTACAGTCGTTTTAAATTTAAATAAATTTATGGGAAAAAACCTCACGATATACAACATTAGCTGTAAAAGAACTTGACTGCTTTTTAATTTTTCCTTGATTATCTGTTTCTTCGATGCACAATTTGAGATTATTCGGATTCCGACACCTAGATAAAGCAACATATAGTTGTCCATGAGAGAAAACAGGCTGAGGGAGATATATTCCAACATGATCGAATGTCTGTCCTTGAGCTTTGTTGATTGTCATAGCATATGCTGGAATTATTGGTAATTGTCGGCGCTTTAAAATGAAGGGTAGATTAATATCACTCGGACGTAAATCAAATCGATTTATGAAACACAATGTCACCTTTGTTACACTCTGAAAGTATCTTTGCAATTATAAAGTTTTCATGAAGTTCCATCACACATAATCTTGAAACCATTACAAAGTCCTTGTTTTGCATTCAAATTTCTCAGTAACATAACAATAACACCTTTCTTCAACACTAACTGATGAGGTGGCATCCCAGACGGTGTTTGTCCATGAAGAAATTCAGGTGGATAATTATGAATATCATTATCATCTTCAGAAACAATTGTATCTACACTGTTATAAGTATGGGCATTTCCTTCAAGACCTAATATTATTTTCTGATTTATTTCAAGAGTCTTCTTATTTGTAGGTGATAAAATGATTCTTTTCGCCATATCTTCAATATCCATGTTCCTGAAATTTTCAGTATAGATAGCATTTATAATGTTTTTCTCTACCATGTGAGATGGAATTTTCACAGAATCATATGGCAATCCTTCTATTTGAGAAAGAGAACCAATATTCAGCAGCCATTTGTTATGGGAGTCTTCGCCAGCACTTCTCATGTTAATTCGGAGTGTGAGTTGAGTAAATACAGACCAAAGAGGACTGGACTTTATACAACTTTCAATAACTTCAGTTCTATTTCCTTTGGACACAACAGGAAGGGTTTGTCTGAAGTCTCCACCAATTACCATTACTTTTCCTCCAAATGGCCTATCATTGTTCATAATTTCTTTCAATAGTAAGTCAATACATCGAATGCCTTCCTTTGTCAACATTGTAATTTCATCAATGATTATGAGCACAGCTTTTTTTAGTAGTTTAGCATCAGATGTATCAGCTGTCATTCTTGAAACTGAACTGTCCAATAGAGGTACAGGTAATTTAAAACCACTGTGAACTGTTCGAGACCCTCTCAGTAATGTTGCAGCAATTCCAGTAGTTGCAAATGGGAGTGCCACTTTTCCTTTTCCTCGAATAAAAGATAATAAAGTGCAATATAAAAATGTTTTGCCAGAGCCACCTGGTCCATCCAAATAAAAATATCTATTCTTTTCACATTCATTCTTTATAGCTTGTAGAATAGTATTGAATGCTTGGAGTTGATCATAATTCAGAGATGCTATTCTTTCATTGGCTTCTTGCTCCTCTTTCAATTCATCATACATTTTATACTCAAAACCAGTTCCATTTGGTACTGGTAGACCAAATGATGCACACGACATTCCATGTTGTTTCAATATTGTGTTAATATCATGAAGAGCAAAGTTTAGGGCTTCATTTTCATTTGAATTGCGGAAGAAATCTATACACATTTCTCTCGAGTACTTATTCCACAGGTTAAGTGCATTTGTTGGATTACAGAATATCAGTATGAATGAAAATGTCTGGCGGAGTTGTTTTGGCATTTGAAGAACGGAAGCTTCTTGCAAACAATTATACCACTCTTCATCAGAGTCTAGTAAGTGAAGATGGAAGGCTGCTTCTTTAAAGGAGTCGTAAACAATATTGTGAACTGTTCGTAGAAACTGAAAGCTTGTAGCAGCAGGTACATGAAGCAGCAACATTCTTAGGTAAAATCTTTCTTCATCTTTCACATTAACTATATGCATTCTTGAAACAATCTTGGATCCACCTTTTTTTCGTTTCAGACAGTTGTTTCCAACATATACATAATTATAAGGAACATCAGTATACAAAAGATCTTTCGCATCTATATCTGTTTTATTTAAATCAAACCAAGCCTCAAGTTTCGTCCTGCGACTTCTTGCAGATTGCAATGCTTCTTCTTCATGACCCTCGGTAAACATTATTCTTTGTTTTTCTGGAAGGTGTACGGGGAGTCTGATAACTGCATGTGATCTGTCATGCATTCTAAATTCTAACAAACGCCACATTGCTTCTGGAGCACTAACATATCGTGCACTAATATAATTAGCAATTTCATTTTGCTGCACTTCCCCTGCACTCACAACTAAATTAGCACAATCATAACCTTTGTATATGTACTTGTAAATATATTTCACAGCCCTGACTGATGTGCATACCTCAACATTTATGTGGGCATCATACTTCATTAAAAGATAAGGATTGTAGGGCACCACAAATCTGTTGTCCATTTGCACCCCTCTAACTAAACTACTTGCACCTACTCTTCGTCTATATAAAGGATAACCCTCGTCATGTATAACAGTTTTTGACTGATAATCCTTTGGAAAGTTTTTATTGCATTTCCCTTGTTCCATGCACGGTGCTCCTACTCTATTGACACCACAAGGTCCATGCATCATGCATCGTGTCACAATATCATACAAGAGTGGATTCTCCTTCTGGTCTGGAATTTCGGCACACACAATCCGATCAATCATTTCGGGAGTAGATAATTTATCTTCAGAGCGTAATACGAGTAACAAATGTGCATGTGGCAAACCACGTTTTTGAAATTCTATGGTATATACATGTGCAACCGAAATGCCTAAAACGCCATTAGTTGTTACATCTTCAAGGAGTGCTTTCAGCTTCAAGTTATAAACTCTAGCAATTAAATCAGGCCTGTCATGTGCTTCTTCACAAATCAGTAAATTTTTCTGTTATTTCTGGCCACTTTGGATTTGCTGTAAATGTTAAAAACACATCGGGTGACCCAAATTTTCCAAATATGGACATGGCATCCACACATCTTTCACGCATATTTCTTGGAGAACCCTCAAAAGATGAAGGTAATATTACTGGAATACCTGGTGGAACCGTACTATTATTTTCTCGCTGTTCAATATGATCTGCCAAACCTTGGTAATATTCACTACGCAACTTGTTCTGACGAGTTCGGATGAAATTTAAATTGTTTGCTTCCACTTGTAAATAAGAATCTACAATATACTGTTGTGTCAGCTTGCCACCATTTAATACTGGATTGAAGTCGCCTCTAATTGCCAGTAATGCAGCTTTATATTGCAGCATAGTTACATTTATTCGAATCTTATTTTTTTGGACCCCTTCATAAGCATCACAAGTCCAATTAGGCTGCCACCCTGGTTCCCCAAAGGGAAAAAATAAAGGGTAACACATAGGATCTAAATTAGGACTCAATATGTTGATATTCACAAACTGTTGTTTAGGGTTTTTGGGATTATTTGGATAAATTCGTAAATCCCGTTCAAAAGGAGGTTCGCCATCATCGTTTACAAAAACCATTGCGATTTCATTATGCGTTGGTTCATTATAACGTCGTCTGTCCGATTGCCTATCTCGCCTGAACACCAAATTCACTACTGGAACATTTTCAGCTGCTTGTCGTGCTTCTTCAAGTGCTTGAGCTTCAATTTCTCGTAACATGTGGTAGGTATGGCACAGTCTGTTTTCTGTCTAAAGAATCGATCAATATTATCAAGAATACATGTCAAACATTGCTCATTAGCTGGATGCGATACTCTAAAATTGGTAGCTTGGGTACTGTCGAGCACATAAAGTTGAGCAAACTTGGGTGTCTCTCCATCTATAGGTTGAAGGTGACTTGTATGGTGATATATCTGTCCATGAACTTTGAAGACATATGGTCCCCGACCACTAAAATTTATCACTTTGGCGCCCATGGAGGCAAAAGATACAGCACTGTTGTAGGAGCGAATATTTTGTTTGAAGTTTTTGTGATGTAAATTTGCAGGGTTTGACATAAGATCTTGTAAAAAAGTTGGATAACTTAACTCCTTTCCTTGAACATCCAAGGGTTTGCTGAGTGCAACTTTGCCTTTTCGGCAACAACTTGTAAATTTCCCATCTTGTGGTTTTTCACCAACAAAATGTTTAGCTCCACAAAACTCACAAATAACATTAAGGGGTCCACAGTTATGTATATTAATATTTTGTGGTTCAAAAGTGTCAATCTGTTGTTCAATTATTTCAAGTTGACGAATCCTTTAGTCTTCGTTTCGACATACGTTTGCTCACTTGCCTCAATTTTATCTTCTTGAATCTTCAATCTTTTTTCACGTTTACGTTCAGCATCTTTTTGTTGGCGAGCCTTTTTTACAAACGCATTTTCTTGAGCCCTTTTTCTTCGTTTATGTGTTGCATCTTTCTCTTTACGGATTATTTGGCGATTATACTTTATTGAATTTGACACAGAATTAACGTAAACGTCAAAATGGCCACTTGATAATTCATTGGAAAAGCGTAGCCGCTTAGTGGGGTTTCCCTCACTTCCAAAACTGTAATAAAGGTTACAATCACGGTAAACCTCAAACACATACTCAAAAATTTCACCTGCTGCATACAACTCGCAAAATCCTCCAAAAGTTGAACATCGTGACATTTCGGAAAAATAAACTGCAGCCGAACTATAATTATGGCCATATTCATTATGTGACATAATACTAAAATGATCCCAATTTTGTACTACATGAGTAACAATTTGTTTTCGAATGTCACTGCTAAAAGACTGTGTTTCAAACATAACATAAGAAAGCGATCGAAATAAACATGACCCATCCCCAACTATTGGAAAGACAGTATGGGGAACCATTTTACCATTTATATTTAATAAATGTTGTTCCATTTTACAATCAGGCTGACTAAAAATTATTCGTATAAAACTTTACTCACTTTGAATTTTCCTAACCCTGATTGATCAAGAGTTCAAAATGGATGTCTCTTTACATTCAAATTTCTGCGGTACAGTATAAAAAAAAAATTACTTGGTTCGTTGGCGCCATCTATTGACTAATATATTAAATAAAAGGCGATAAATTCAGCGATAAAACGTATGAAAATAATGCACGCGATATTTAAATAATTTAAAACAAGAAATGATTATATGAGATGGTTAAAGGAATGACGTCATAATGCTAGAAAAAAAATGTTATTTTTACCTATTTATTACGTGAATAAATTGATAAATTTAATCGCCTGCCCTTAGCCGAGGAATCCATTCCAGGTACAACCGCTTCAAAAATTTGCCGACAGACACCTTAGGCTATTATTATATAGGGGATGTATATATATATATTATATATATATATATATATGCATATGTATACGTACATATATGTATATATATGCATATGTATACGTACATATATGTATATATATATGCATATGTATATATATGTACATATATATATATATATGCATATATATATATATATAATATATATATATATATGTGTATATACATATATATGTATATGTATATATGTATATACATATATATGTATATATATATATATATGTATATACATATATACTATATATATATATATGTATATACATATATATGTATATATATACACTATATACATATACATATATATACTATATATATATATATATATACATATATATATATATATATATATATATATATATATATATATATATATACACTAGCATATAGCCCGTCATATGACGGGATCAATAAAATTTTCAATATCCAGAATTGTAAAGTACCCTTTAAGGCAGGTAAAAAAAATGGTTTGTTGTGTGGCTGACAATTATTTTACAACAAAATATTGCTTTAAGAAAATTATTTACGTAATATCTAAGTTTAGTGATAAAACGTATGGAAATAATGCAGAAGATATTTAAATAATCTAAAATAAATGATTAAATGAGATGATTAAAGGAATGATGTCATAATGCTAGGAACTTTTTTTTATTTTTACCTATTTATTATGTGATAAATCGATACATTTAATCACCTGCTCTTAAAATGGAGCTTGATATAATAATGGTAATACGTGAATTTAATAAAAACAATCATAAAAATTTGAAAAATTGTAAAAATTTAAAAATAATAAAACAACTTTAGGAATAAGAATTCAAAAGAAAAAGCAGAAATTATTATTAAATTAATTCGGTTACGTCGGGGGCAGAACCAGTAATCTGAGAAGTACGACGATCAAATGGGCAGACACTCTACTCCATTCGCCAGCTTACACGTGGTGAAGGATATATAAAGGTCAAGTAAAAACAGTCCAGAAATTTAAATATTGCACTCCGCCCTCGCCATCCTATAATAATGAATTTAGTATAGAATAAGGCTTGAAATAATAGCATTAAATGCTCGAAAAGTAGGGGATGAGGTGGATTTCGAACTCGCTTTAAATTTCACTAACCCTAATTCATAAAAAATCCAATATGGATGCCTGTATGTATTCCAGGTACAACTGCTTCATAAATTCGCGGACAGACAACTTAGGCTATTATTATATAGAGGATAAATGTTGTTCCATTTTACAATCAGGCTGACTAAAAATTATTCGTATAAAACTTTACTCACTTTGAATTTTCCTAACCCCGATTGATCAAGAGTTCAAAATGAATGTCTTATCGCGTATTACTACGATATTAAATTAATTATACACTTAGTTTGAGCTATATTATATTCTTATCCCCTAATCAGGCATAATAATCCAATTAAAAGAAACAAAACATTTTCCAGTCTTATTAGACCAACAAATTTTTATTCCATACTAATTTTTATCAAAACTTTATATCAAAAACCAAAATATGCAAACGATAAACTTGTAACAAACTGCAAACGATTTTTAAACTAAAAATAAATCATTGAGTCTGTGCTACCAGTCTCTTTACATTCAAATTTCGGCGCCCCAGTATCAGGAAAAAATTACTTGGTTCGTTGGCGCCATCTATTCACTAATATATTAACTAAAAAAAAGGTCATATTTCTAATAAAAATATTTCCCTTTCATTCCACCATCCTTTTGTGATGATTTTAAAAATTTGAGTAATTCAAAGAATATTCAGCAATTCTTTTTTACTCTTTACTAAGTGAAATAATTATTAAATATTGCTGTATACTTTTGAGAGGAATAGTGAAATTTAAAAATTTAAACTTTTGAATATTCTTTGATAGAAAAATGTAAGTTCCTACATTATTATATTGAATAACATTTTTTTAAACAATGTTTTATTTTTAAAAACCAGTCTGTTTACTTCCCATTATAGAGAGCTTGAGGTATAGAGTTTATAATAGAAAACATTAATTTTAAAAAATTAAAAAAAAGATAAAAAAAAAATTAAGTAAAAATAAAAATTAATTTTAAAAATTGTCAAAAATGTAAATAAAATATTAGAAATGAAGCAAACATTCTAAAGCTCATTTCTTAGCAAAAATTAATTTTATAAACTTAAAACGACAAAAAGTAACAAAAATGAAATTTAACAATTTAAAATTCAAGCAAAAAAAAAAAATAAAAAAAGGAGAAAATAGAAAATTAAATTAAAATATTGTTAAAAATAATAAAAGAACTTTAAAAATAATAAAACAGCTTTAGGAAAAAGAATTTAAAAGAAAAAGCAAAAAATATAAAATGAATTAGACATACAGAAAAACTTGGTTGCGCCAGGGACAGAACCTTCATGTCGGCTGTTACGAAAATTAAACGGGCATGCACTCTAACCATCATGCCACGCTTTCACGTATGGAAGATTCTAATTAAAGCATATGAGAATTAAACTAAAAGAGTATATAAACTTAATTATTACGCTCCGCCCTTGTCATCCTATTAAGAATGATTTTAGTACAGAAATTCATTTGCTTTTACTTTAAACATCAACTGGTGAGAACTCTTTCTATTTACCGACCGTATGTTAGTTGCCAGCTTTAGTTTATCTTGTCTTATTACATGATAGGATGGAGAGCAGAGATTTTAATATTGACAGTGATTATTTGGTGGTATATATGAATGACATCGAAAATGATAAATTTAATCGCCTGCTTTTAACGGGGGGAGAATAAGGCTTGAAATAATAGCATTAAACCCTAAAAAAGGGGGGATGGTTTAGATTTTGAACTCGCTTTGAATTTTGCTAACCCTAACTCATAAAAAATTCAATATGGATGCCTGTATCCGTTCCAGGTACAACCGCTTCAAAAATTTGCCGACAGACACCTTAGGCTATTATTATATAAGGGATAGTCTGTAAATTATCAATACTGAAATAACGTGCCTTTAGCCGAATACGTAAAGCGTTGTCTTTGAGTATCTGAGTCTGTGTTCGGTCTTGGCACTTTACAAAATATTCAAACATCAAATTAGATGAAAATAGACACAAAATGATTTTAAACAGTGTTCTAATTACTATTGAGTAAATTCAGCCGTTCGAGAAGAATTCGAACATAAAAAGGTTCTCCAGATGTTTCTGAACCTACATATTAGAAATGTAAACATATGACTGGAAATGTTGCGGCAGATGTTTAAAAGTGCTATTTGTTCTGTGCCAAAATAAAATAATACTCACTATAGTTGTAAAGATCATAATGTCTGTGTTATTTTCCAACCTGTGGTACAAGAGTTGCTGGTTAGTGGCAGGCAAAATATAATCAATGATAGTGGACATAAAGAAATAACAAAAAAGAAAATTAAAAATATCATAGGAATGTTTTTCTATAATTCATAAAAATTATTTAATTAACTAGCATATAGTAATCAGTAAAATAAAATCAGTAAAAACTAGATCAATAAAATTTTGCTAACCACAACTCATCAAAAATCCAATATGGATGCCTCTATCCATTTCAGGTCTTTTGACAACCGTGGAATGTCAAAGGTTCAAAGATTTGGGATCGGGAAAAGTTCAACAGCGGTACTTGGAAAGCTATGTCGAATAACGAGGGGTACAGTGTTGAATCCCAAACAGCGAGCGAGTTAGATCAGTGATACCGCGATCAGCTATCGGTTATGGAGCTGTTTGAATGGCCACGATAGTTTTAAACCGTGTGGTTATGTATAAAACACACACAAACGAACAAACTTCTTAATTTTCAAAGACATATAACTTAGTCCCTAGATATTAGTCCGTGAAATAGATCGTGACTCCCAGACTTTTATGAAAAGAATTTGTTGTCAATACCGATGATAAAATTTTCATTACAACAAAAACTAATCGATGATTAAATTTAAAAGTATCCCATATGTGCCTAATCTATTATTTAAGCCAAATATAAAAGAAAATTATTTACGTAATATCTAAGTTCAGGGATAAAACGAATGAAAATAATGCAGACGATACTTAAATAATTTAAAATAAAGGACTAAATGAGATGGTTAAAGAAATGAGTCATATTGCTAGAAAAAGTTATTTTTTAGCCTATTTGATAAATTTATAAATTTAATCACCTGCTCTTAACCGGGGAAAGTAGGGCTTGAAATAATGGCATTAAACGCTCGAAAAGGGGGGAAGGGGGGATTTCGAACGTTTTAAAGACGACAGTATTTTTTTGCTGTGATATGAAGCATATTTATACCAATTTATTTTAGAATAGAATCGATAGTTTAGGAGAAGATAAATTTTACTCGTTTTGAATTTTGCTAACCCTAACTCATCAGCAATCCAATTTGGATGCCTCTATCCGTTTCAAGTCCAACCGTTTCATAAATTCGAGGACAGACGGACAGATACCTCTGGCTATTATTATATAGGGGATATTTTACTAGGGCGTAATTAGTTGAGAGATTTTTCTCTAGCTATTTTTTAAATACGTATCGAAGCATATTGTTGCAGCTGTAGAATTGAGGGTACACCTCGTATTGTTAAAACTAAATTAAAAAAATTGTTTTTGGAGACAAATTCACAGATCTCAATTTATTTTGTTTAATATTTGATTATAAGAAAAAAATTGTTTTTTTTTTTTTTTAATTTTGTGTAATCGAAATTTGACAAAATAGTCGATAAATATAAAACTTTGGACAAGCACATACATGTATGGTATAGTGAGTTTTTAATTTCAGTGAGTTTAGTGATAATGTGGCAGGACGTTTAGGTGTGTTTCAATTAGTGCTGCAACGGTTACCCGGCCACCATACTGCGTCCGGCATATCCTGCCATTATACCTGATAATTGGCAGTAGCCGGATATTAGAATTATCCGGCAGTATATCCGGCCAAAAATTATACACCGAGAAATAAGATAAATATAACAAAAAAAATGTTAAACAATATACTATATGAAACAATGCTTATTAGTATTTTGTAGCACTTGCCAATAAAAAAAAAGCTTTATGGATAAAAATTGTTTATTTCTACATTTCATTACAAAAAATCATAAATCATTCTTTTTTCAGTCTCAACTGCAAAATTGTGTTCTTGCCTCTGAGAACAAATACAAAACTTACTTTTTTGGAGGATAGAAAAATAAAGACAATTTACCAAAAAAAAAAAAGTGGGAATATGTTTTTGAAATTTTTCATACACAAACGTAAGAACCATTAAAGAAGGAAGGCAAAGGACTATTAAAAATGCTTTTATTCCAATTAAATGTCGATTAAATAATGTAGAGTACTTAAAGAAAAAAATTTAAAATAAATTATAGTACATATAGTTGCTTAATTAAAAAATATAAAAGGTGAGAAAAATGCAATTTGTTAAAAAAAAAGTACATAAAGCTGTATTATTTAAAATAAATTTACAAAGCAAAAGTTCGAAACAGACTAATATCCAGCTGGATATCCGGCTTAAACTCTGGCTTGATATTCGGTATCCGTTATCCGGCCAAATTGACATCAGTTGCATCCCTAGTTTCAATGTAATGTCTCATTATGTGATGGGAATACATGGTAACCCTATAAAAAAATAATACAAATAAACTTGCAATAACGAATTTTACTAAATGCATTCATTTTTACAAAGTGGTACAATTTAGCATGATGTACAACCAAGTAGTACGTGAGCCAAAAAAGGGTTGCGAAACGCTGTAGAATAGACACAAGGCTTGTGTCATCGGGGGATGTACACCTGCACTGCTTATGTCAGTTCTTGGACCAGTGCATTATAGACTGCTTCGAAGTGCTCTGTTAAACGTTGAGGTACGGCTGAAAATTGGAAGCATGAAGAAAGAGTAGAAATAACCTACCTCAGGGACGCGAAAGTTCAACCGGGAGGAGGTAGGACTTTCCACCCCCTGCCCTTGCCAGCTGCTGAAAAGAACTCCTCACTGACCGACACCAAATGGGTATTTTTGTTTGGGCCACTACTGTCTAATGTGTCACACTAGGGCTAATGAAACCGAGATCTAATGTTTAAAGCCGTGTACTACCTGTAACCAGCCACCCACCCGAAGTCGGGTGTAGGGTGTTGAATTGCTGGTTCGGTCTGGCCGTCCGGCAACAATGCGTTACGCAGTGTCCAAGTCAGCATTAAGTCAAGAAAGCAAGCCCATAAGATTTAATATATATATATATATATATATAAATATATATATATATATATATATATATAAATGTAGAAAATCTAGACTAAGTACAATTAATGCAGTTTACGAAAGTGCGGGGGATACTCCGCAGAAGTCCTGTCCAGGTTAAAAGTCCGGTTGACCTGGTGTACTGTTTAAAGCCGATTCCGAAAGGCTACGAGCATCATCCCAGTAGCGGGATTCCAACCCGTGAACTTCAGTACCGAAGGGAAGCGCTGTACCATTCGGCCTTGGTTAGTCACCGAAGGGATAGCAGGTCTTAGTTTGAGCTGGCTAACCATAAATAAACATGTTTTTGATGTTAACACATTGTATGCCGACCACATACTAGTACTTTTTCTGACGATTAATTATTGAGCGCGGGTCACGTACCAGTACGGGTTAGTGTAAAAAATGGTTTGTTTGAGGGTACAAAAATAACGGTATATACAGGAAAACGAAGCCGAATTTAATGTTCTTGTCTACCACATAGATTCTGGAAAAATGTAGACCAAAAACTAGTTTTTACATCAGTCGATGCTGAACCACAGAACGGGAAAAAATAAAAACTATATACTACTGTTTCTATTTGATTTTTCATATTTACGATACTATTATAAATTTATCCACTAAAAACATATATTTTTTGTTTACAAGAATATTATGGTTGTTATTTATATATTTCTATTTATATATTTCTTTTTGTACAGTCATTTCGCACTTACAGTCCGCTTCATCAAAAGTCCGCGGGCGCGATTTTCTGTTTAAAAAATTTCATAAATATTTAGATAGTCCGCAAAACCAGATAATCCGTGGACTATACGTACAAAAATATGTATTTTAGTATGACGATATTAAATCCTATATAATGATAGCCTAAGTTATCAGTACGTCTGTCCTCGATTTTATGAAGCGGTTGAACCTGGAATGGATAGAGGCATCCATAGTTAGCAAAATTCAAGGAGAGTAATGTGAATATAAACATTACTCTCCTTGAATTTTGCTAAACTGTAGATCCTAAACTGTAGATCCGATTCTAAAATAAATTGCTTGAAATAGGCTTCATACCACAGCAAAAATACTGTGGTCATTAAAACGTTCGAAATCCACCCCTTCCCCTCTTTTCGAGCTTTTAATGCCATTATTTCAACTCCTATTTTCCCCGGTTAAGAGTAGGCGATACAATTTATCAATTTATTCCATAATAAATAGGTAAAAATAACATTTTTCTAGCATTATGACGTCATTCCTTTAACCATCTCATTGAATCATTTCTTATTTTAAATTATTTAAATTATGCATTATTTTCTTACGTTTTATCATTGATCTTAGATATGACATCAATAATTTTCTTTTATATTTGGCTTAAATAATAGATTAGGTACATATGTGGTAATTTAAATTGAATCTTCGATCATTTTTTGTTGCAAGATAATTCTCAGCCATAAAACAAACCATTTTTTTCCTTCCTCATAAGGTACTTTACAATTTTGGAAAATTAAAAATTTTACTGATTCCGTTATATGACGGGCTATATGCTAGTCATTTTAATAATAAAAACCTAAGTACATTAGGATACCAAAGAGTCTGGATTAGACCCAATTCCACCTTTAAAATTTGAAATAATTTCTTCTGCTATAGCCTGGGAGACTAATTTTAACGGAAGAAACAGAGCGGCCTACATTTCTCTGTTCGAGAACCCAGCAATGTAAACCGCCTTCTAATGCAGACCATTGTATTTTTTCACGACGATTGGGCCATTTTAATGTTTCCTTTTGCTTGTATCAATTTCTTGCTGCTTTCTCGGGTAAACTTTCTGAATTACTTTAGCTTGAAATCAGCTGTAAAACTGCGACGATGTTTTAAAGACGTAATGAATTGCCAATATTACCGCAAATAAAAACTTTGAAAACAAAACATTATGTTACGAGTGATCCTCGCAGTGAAATGACCTTCTACCCTCAACCTTCGATCTTGAACCCATCCACTTGGTGTTGTCAATCGGAGCTGTAAATAGTGACTATCGATATTTTCCCGTACTCCAGGACACAATTTAAGATTGCGGTACTTGCTACTACTGATTAGTTCATCTTCATGGGTTGTATATTTTTTTTTTCATGGTTTATTACCGATAAGACATGATGATTTCTTGCCGTCCCGTGAGTCGTCCCGGGAGTTTTGTTTGTAATTGATCATCTGCCGTTCACGCAATGTGCTTTTTCCCCCTTCTTCCGATTTTGATGATTGAAGCAAAGAACAACCCCAGATAGTCGGAACTGGCAGGTAGTCCGCGGCTGAAGAAATTTGCATTTTTACCCCTTTAACGGACAGTGGTTTCGGAACGACACCACTGTCACCTGTTAAATTCTTTCTCTGTTTTTGAAAGACATAAGATGGACTTTTAGGTTTCCTATGTTTATACCTTTCCCAACTCACAATAGAGAGTATACAAGAGCTCTATTCTTCATTTGAAATATAGGTAGTTAAACTTGCTTTACTTGGAAAAGTCAGTAATATGATTTTATTCACTTATAAACCCAAATAAATGTATATCCAAACAACACTTATAAATTGTTTAAGCTTGGTAAGGTCCACTCTTTCAACACGAGTGAATAAGACCGAGACCTACAGCTTAAGGCCATGTACTACCTGTAACCAGCCACCCACCCGAAGTCGGGTGTAGGGTGTTGAATTGCTGGTTCGGTCTGGCCGTCCGGCAACAACGCGTTACGCAGGGCCCAAGTCAGCATTAAGTCAAGTAAACAAGCCCATAATATTTAAAATAACAAAAGAAATATAAATAGATATATAAATGTAGAAAATCTAGACTAATAGGTACAATTAATGCAGTTTACGAAAGTGCGGGGGATACTCCGCAGGAGTCCTGCCCAGGTTAAAAGTCCGGTGTACTACATGAAACAGCTTAAGGCCGATTCCGAATTGCTACGAACATCTATACCTGCAGTGGGATTTTAACCCATGAATTCCGGTATCTAAAAGCAGCGCTCTATCATATGGCCATCATTCGACTGTAAATTGGTTAGTTTTTCTTTATCATACCCTTTTAGATAATAATCATTGCTCCCGCAGCATAATTAAACCTTTAAAAAAGCATTTTCACTCCGTACAAGGGGCTGGATTTTGCACTTTAACCACTCCTCAAAAAATGTAAAAAAATGAACCACAGAACGGGAAAAAATTAAAACTACTATTTCTATTTGATTTTTCATATTTACGATTCTATTATAAATTTATTCCCTAAAATACATTTTTTTTTTTACAAAAATCTTATAGTTGTTATTTATATATTTGTTTATATATTTGAATATAAAATACGAAAAGTTGGTTAAAAATGAAATAATATTCGGTTTATTGAAATTTAACTGAATAACTGAATTTAAGCTCAAAAAGCCCTCTCCCGGTACAATTCCGCTGCGAAATGTACCCGCACACCATGTGTTAATCGCTGCAGAGCATTGTTATCGGTGAGACTTGTTTCTTAACCCTTTCTGACCGATTTTTGCGTAGTTGAAATTTCGCTAAGTAATGGACGAACGCAAACATAAGTGTACCATTTACAATCTGAAAGTGTTGTCAAGTTTCTTTATAATTTTCTTAATTCCTCGATAACACTGAAAAAGTAATAATCCATTCAAAAATGGGGGGTATTTATCAAACAGGAGATGAAATCTAATATCTGGGACTTATTTACCCATTAGAACCGAAAGGGTTAAAATGAATGTACAGTATCTGCTCCTGTAAAAGTATACGAGCAGCTACGGAAGATGCACTCTCGCCTTGTATGATTGAAATGATACAGTTAAACGAGTCATAAAGTAAAATCATTAGACTACGCTTTCATCTCAAAACAAGGCGGATTGGAGTTCGTTTACTCCATGATACCAGAACTTTTACTACCTTTTTATCCTACGGTTTATTAATCCCGTACCCGAGGACGACCACCTACAAGATGGCTAGACGATGTTGAAATTGACCTCAAATCCTTGAAGATTAAGAACTGGAAAAGAGTTGATCTAAACCGTTTGAGTTGGAGGAAGCTTGCTGTCGAGGCAGCTAGGACCTATAATAGGTTGTTATGCTCATGAAGAAGCATATAGACAGTCCTGTGACGGAATCAGTAAAATTTTTAATTTTCCAGAATTGTAAAGTACCCTATGAGGCAGGTAAAAAAAATGGTTTGTTTTTTGGCTGAGAATTATCTGCCGAAAAACAAACCATTTTTTTTTCAATTCACAGAATGATGTCTTTCTTTTATTTTTGTATAAGTAAACTAGAAGGTTAAGACCTCTTTCAGATCCTAGTAAATCAGAAAATAATCCTTCTTAATTGATTACAAAATATTCAGAGCAATTAATGCAACAGAATCTTCAAAAAAGTTTTTTACGTTACATAAATATCCATATATAGTAATTTCTATGTCAGTATTTTTGAAAAATTAAAATTTTCATTATAGACAATGTTACAAATATTCTGAGAATTATCTGGTACACGCTCAATAATTTGTTTATCTTCTTACTTCTCTAAAGTCTCCCAATACTGCGATTGCTGTTTAGAATCATGTTGAATTAATTTAGAAAGATAATTCAAAGGTTTCTTAGCTACTTCGAAATTATTCTTAAGTTCTACCCAATTTTTTTTGCACAGTAATTAATGGAAGTAAAGGAATGAAACTATTATTTCCACTAAACCCTGGAAGTAGATATAATTTGTTGTTAATACCGGTGATAAAATTATCCCATATGTACCTAATCTATTAGTTAAGCCAAATATGAAAGAAAA
>CM063507.1:84740378-84748337 GCA_032207245.1 Pardosa pseudoannulata | reverse complement strand
AGCGGTGGTACTTGCCGAAGCGGTACATCTTGACGGCGCTCAGCTTCATGGGGATGTTCAACGTCTACGCCATGCGGGTCAACTTGAGCGTGGCCATGGTGGCCATGGTCAACACCACGAGCCCTTACAACTCCCAGAACGGATCGCACGCCACGATGGTCGAATGTCCGAACCTCGTTCACAAGAAGGAAATCTCCGGAGCCGACGAATTCATAGTGAGTGACGTTCCTCGACGAATTTCTCGACCTACTAGTCCACTGTTATTGTTGTTGTCATATGCCATTTGGTCTAACCAAGCACGATTTAACACTCCCCTTAACCCTTCGAGTGGAACACACCGATTAAAAAGAGTCTCCAAAAATACTCTAAAGGTTTATTGCGCCAATGACCAAAGCGTTCTATGACTTTTTACTTCTCCCTTTGCTGACTAGAATGGAATACAGGAAACCCACCCTCGTTATTGTCCCTTTACTTCCGGGTATTAATAGATATATAAATAGATATTATAGATTGTTAATTTTCAATACACATAAAGGTACAAATAAAAATATTCTTTAAGAGAATTATTTATATTTTTTACGAAAGTTATCCAAGATATTTAAGTCGTGCAGTTAGCGATACATCTGTTACCGCAAACGAAATACTTCGAAATAGAGATTTACAAAGCCATGAAAAGCTACCAGCGTCTTTGTGCCTCAGGGAGTAGAGGTGCATCCCTCAATAAATGTCAGTCAAAGAGTTATTTCTGAACAATCGACCTAACCCTCCTACCTCAAACACTGGCAGAAATGTGCATTACATCAATTTTCAGAACGTTTTTTGGAGGTCGAAAATTGTACGTGGCAACCGCTTTGAAGACATCATCGGTTTGGCAGAATTGTACGTGCGAACCGCTTAGAGGGTTAATTCACACTTACTGATTTTCAAAATAAAATGAAAAAGCTCACCTTATATTTATGTACTGCATATTATCCTTTAAAAGAAAAGAATTGTATACAAAATTTTAAAAAAATTGATCCATTGTTGAGTGTCTACAGTTTTTTCTGAGAAGATCATTGATAAATGGTTCGTCATCAGAATGTTTTTTAAAGTCACCGGAGCGGTGTTGTACTCCACGTTTCGACACTTTCGATGCATTTCTCATTTCCGCACTTGTAGGGGGTGGCTCAGTACCAAGAGATTCTTCATCTGACTCATCACTTCCATCCTTCGTCTGTTTTCCTATAACAATCTGACAGACTTCAGATTCTGTTAATGTGGAAGCTACTGGAATGTTTTGACCTACTTCCACCCTTGACTCGAACTCTTCAGAGGTCATAACCGAAGGATTTTCTATTATTTCTTCAGATTCCTGATCATTTTTTTCGCAAAATCAAGGCATAAAATGGGAATACTCTCCTTCTCACTTCTGATAAGAATGTGTTGCCTTCTGCTTGTCTGACAACCACTGACCACCAGCAGTGTGTGCACATTTCTGAAAAATTTTCGGAAGTTGTAATACCCACTATTTTGTTCCTTCCCCATTTGACTAAGTGGAAGAGGGAGAATTCTCAGAAATGGAAACAACAGCGAAAGGAAAGAAAAAATGGGTTCCTTCTGAAAATATTGTGTGCCAGTTAAGATGAGGTTCGAAAACGGATCCCATGAACCGATGTCACGATTCCATAAAGCGATCATTTTAACATACAAATGAATAGAGAAAATCGGGAACCAGTGATTTCGATAATAATAAGCGATTGATAATAACCTCGATCACATTAAAGGTGTCTACTGTATATATATATATATATATATATATATATATATATATATATATATATATATATATATATATATATATATATATATATACGACATTATTTACATTTTGTAAATATGTTGATTCTGTTAATGTGGAAGCTACTGGAATGTTTTGATCTACTTCCATTCATAGCTCGAACTCTTCAGGAGTGATATCCGAGATATTTTGTATCATTTCTTAAGATTTCTAGTCATTTTTGTAGCAAAATCTTGCGTAGGCGCAGCAGTTTCTGATCGTTTGAGTAGACACTCGAATCCAAGAAGCTGTTGAAAGATCCACCGCATCAAGAACGATAGTTATTTTGGCCAAATCAATAGCCCTAAGATTTAATATGTCCTCTATTTCATCCAGAGATCTACATTTAGTGGAGAGAATAGGTTTTCAAAGCCTGATTAATTCCTTTATCACAAATCTGCAAAAGGGAAGTAGTGTTTGCAGGTAAAGAAACAACGTTAACATGCTCCAGAGTGACATTTAAACGTGTGCTGTGCAATTGTGCACGAGGAGAAGAATATTTTGCTTTAGCTAATCGTCACACTTGCGATAATCCTGGATTTCCTGGATTTCGATTTCCTGGATGACAACAGTCATCGAAAATGAATGTTGTCATCCAGGAATTCTTGTTGGCATTGTAGCCGACAGGAAGTTTTTTTTAACACTTTAAAAACAATGCGGATTCTTACTTTTCGAAAACTGATAACATTAACCGCTGTAACGATCCCATAAAGTGATCATTTTAACCCTCTCGCTGCGTAATTATTTTTATCAAAATAGGTTCAAAAATTGCGTATTTTTTTATTACATATTTCAAATCTATAAATATTTTAGAGTTAAAATATACAAAAGAATTTTGTGAAAGAGTTTTTTTTTTATTATGGAATTAGGTCATAAAAAAAGGTGTTCAAAATAATAAAATTGAAGAATAATGACATAAAAGCTAAATTTTGAAAACTAATCTTGGTTAAATTATCATTTATTTTATTAAATATAAAAACAAAACGTATATACTAATGAAAAAATGTAAGAGGCTTACAAAACATTTGTTTGAAATCTCGTTGAAACGAGGCTCGAGGCAATGTCATACCTTGCAATTCTTGAAGTAAATTCGCGTTTCTTGTTGAATTTTTTGTTCCACCTTCGTTTTTTTCAACAACAGACAGCACACTATCTACGAAGCTCTTTCTTGGTGGGATTTGGGTGTATATGGCTAGCAAAGTGTCGAGCAGTTAGTCTCATGGGTCTGCTACTCTCATGTTTGTCTCTTTTACTATTATTTGCAACATAACATCGTCAAAATTAAGTTCAAAATAGTCCAAAACAGTTGCATTATTTGCCATAGTGGAATTTAGTCCGGGATTTCTAAGGAAAGGAAATGAAGCAGGGGATGGTGGAATATTTTTCTTATCAATTTTACTCCACTGTCGAACATTTTGAATAGAAAATTAATTTCCAGATTCATCGCTATCAGCAGAGGAATGCGAGAAATTCTCATCAGTTTTGCTGTAACTATCTTCAATATACTTGAAATCAGAGTCAGAAGTGCTATCAGTGTCGGATATATCGTCAGGAGTATAGGTTATATCAATCGCGAAACGCTTCCTGCCAGACATCTTTGAGCTATGGAAAGAGAGCGCAAAATGCTACAAAAAAGCCATCTGCTAGTTAACAGATAAATAAACAAATAATAAAGCCAAAATGAAAGAATGAACGGGGAAAGAGCGGGTTGCATAGTTAAATAGACGACTAAAATGCAGGGCTTCGAACCGAAAACCGAAAACCGGAAAAAAACGTTATTTTGGTCGGAACGAAAACCGGAACTGAACCGAAAAAAATATCGGTTTATTTCGGTTCGATATATCTTTCAGTCATTTTGTTACTGTTACCAACTTATCAATATTTTCTAATTTAACGTCAACTTTATAATTACATATCCGCACTTGAATAAGTATGAAATGGTGGTTTTGGCAGCTCCAGCTACACAAGTTAGTGTTGAAATTTATTCTCCGAGACAACAGAAGTAATCTCAGTGAAACCACGTTAGAAGATATATTAATAATTAGAGGCAATTTTCATATGTTAAATAAATAATATATTTTTTACATAATTATTGCAAGGCCAAGTGCACGATGTGAGAGTCAAACGACGAATGTGGTAATCATGAACCTAGTTGTCAAATGCGATTTTGATAATGGATAACAATGCCAATGCTCGCCGCTCTTATCGTACCTGCTGTTTGTATCAATTCACATAGTGTACCAATTAAAAAAAGAATAAAATCTTCTAAATTTTGATAGAATTACATTTTTTGTTTATGATAGAATTATATTTTTAGTACAAATAAGAATATCCATAAAATGAAATTATTCATTTGGAACTGAAACGAAAACAGTTATTTTTGGCGGAGCGAAAACCGGAACTGAACCGATATTAATTTTTTAGTTGAACCGGAACGAAAACCGGAACAAAAAAAATTACGGTTCGAAGCCCTGCTAAAATGCATGCCCGCTGAAATCGCTGGTAGCGCAAATTTTGCTACATCTAAGTTGAAATTGGAAATCACGGGATGCGCAGCGAGAGGGTTAACACACAAATGAATATAGAAAATCGCGACCAAGTGATTTCGATACATTAAGCGACTGATAACATTAATCGCGATTCCATTAAGCGGAGTCCACGGTAGTTCGTATTCTATGTATGAAATCAAGGTCTCAAATGGGAAAAACGAGCGAGTTCTTTACCCCTCTCTGCTCTAAACGAAATAATTTTCGTCTACCGCCTGAATTGAGAACGCATAAATTGGGATCTTACAAGGGGTCTATAATCAATGAGCAAACCTACCCTGTATTCCAAAGATGTACCTCACTATTTCATGTTTTCTGACAATAAATGAACCATTCTTTTATCACAGGGCGAGCAGTACAACTGGGACGCCAAGACTCAAGGCTACATCCTGGGTGCTTTCTTCTATGGCTACATCGCTACTCAGCTACCTGGAGGATTCTTCTCGGAACGCTTCGGGGCCAAGTGGATGTTCGGAGGAGGCATACTGATCACCGCCGTCCTGTCGCTGCTCACCACACGGGCAGCAGACTCCGGAATAGCCCCTTTTGTCACTGTCAGGGTCATAGAGGGACTTGGAGAGGTCAGTAAACACTGTAGGGACGTGTTTTACAAGTTATTTAAAATGTTCTTATCATAAGCACTTACAGAAAATATTAAAAGAAATGAGTAGTTATAGTGAAAATATACAATTTTTCGTGCAATGACTTTATAAAATTACTTTTATAAAATTACTTTTATATGGTGTAACGATCCGTTACATGACCCGAGCGAAAAAAGAACGGAACGTGGCCTGTCGCAGCGGACCATTATAGTTAGCGGTAAGTAAACACGCGTGGTCAGGACATAGCCGTTTGTGTACTATCGTCTCCGGCACAATGCCGAGGCAGTCGCTTAGGAGGCGGTACATTAAGAACTGTCAGTACGCCGAAGCCAGTGTGTCTACGCCTTTAGGATGTCTACTGCCGTCAAAAGACTCGTAATAATTATTAATCAACTGACGGTGTAATGCACATACGGGCCCAATTACAGGTGCCTCAAATGAATTGAAGTTGTTTTGTTCGGTTGGCTTAAAGACGACCTTTCGGTCACATCTCAAAACGGATTAGCTGATCTAGGTGGCGGTTGACCGCAAGATTGCGTCACCCTGGTTCTTGAAAGTTCCTGAAGAATCACGCTAGGAGCAACCGGCACCACTTTATAAAAGAATATTTGATGAGCAAAGAGGGGGCTTTTTCTTTGAGAGATGTTTTGTGGAGCTCGAGAGGAGTCCAATTGTCTCTCCGATTGCCGGAGCTTGCTTGCTTTAGAGACCGCCAGCGTCTCTGCTTTTCTCTAAAAAGTCGACTTTCGACTTTGGGACCTCAATCACGTTATCTTTAATATTTTTCTACTTCGTGATTAGAAGTAGGTCGCTGAGAGTGCGGTCACTCTCAGCGACCACTCATGAATACGGGCTGTTATCCGAGCAAAAGTAGGTCCAGCAAAGCATTAATCCTAACTTTCTAAATTCATTGACCAGTGTATGTGTGTGTGTGTAATGTATGTTTAAGCCTATAAATGAACGTGTGTTTATTATGCTTCAGGGCGTGACATTCCCAGCGGTGAATTTGATGATCAGCAGGTGGTCTCCTAAGCTGGAGCGTAGTCGTCTGTCGACGGTGATCTTCACGGGGGCTCAGATCGGGAACGTCGTCTCCATGCCCATCTCGGGGTGGCTCAGCAGCACAGACCTCCTCGGAGGATGGCCCTCTGTGTTCTACGTATTCGGTAAGGCAATTTACCTCTTTTCCCAACCCGAAACTTATACATGTATGTGAACATATGCCCTTACTCTGGACGTTGCGAGTCCGACGTCAGATTGATCATTTGCTCGCATAAAGTCTACAATCTGACGTCAAAGTGACGTCACAACGAACGTGCGAACCGACTCGCAACGTCCAGAGTATGGGCCATATTCCTTTTACCCACTCCTGAACGAAGTACTACAACTCCAAAGTAGCAGAGTCCATCTCTAAGTCATGAGTTCAACTTCCTGATTTGGCAACAGTTGGCTTTCGAAAGAATGTGTATAGAGTTTCGAGGTCTGAATGACGTGTGTGAGTTTGATTTTGGAGTGCTATGGTCTGTTTTTTGCAACACGAGGGCTAATGAGACCGGGACCTACTGCTTAAACCAGATGAACGGGTACGAACATCCATGCCGTAGTGGGATTCTAACCTATGAACTCAGATTCTGAAAGCCAGCACTCTAAATCATTCGGCCATCGTTCTGCGGGACGTGTGTGGGAGAGAGGAATAATCTGATTAATCGAGCCATAATTAATCAAGTTTATACCTAGACCCATCTGCGTATAATTCCCCTAAATGTTAATTAAAGTAATGTTCATATTAAGAGTTGTTCTTCTGTGCCCTGAGTCTCTGTCCTTCAAATGTAATGTACGAGGTTTAAAGCCTCTAAAATTGGCTAAATATTGATGGATGAGCCAAAAAGTAATAAGTAAAGTAAACAACGAATTCATGAGTTTTTAATTCGTATAAACATAAGAAAAATATTGATGTCGATAATACAGATGTAGAAATTTTAATTTACATTTTTGACATTCTCGCGTGGTATTTATTCAAGAGCCAAAACGTTATGACCACCCCTACATCTTGCAATGAACTCGCGTGGATGACGTGGAAGACACGTGATCAGATGGAAGAGGTATTTAACTGCTGCTGGGGAGTCTGAAGAATCATTCTTTCACTTACTTCTGTCTATGATGGGAAAGGCTGCAGATCGAAGCGATTTGGATAGAGGGCATATTGTAATGGCTCAGAACAAGTATTTTCTAAGTTGCACGACTCGGGTTGTTAGCGATCTACAGTTGTTAATACTTATGCAAAGTGGATGAATGACGGTGAAACCAGCAGTAGACGACAGGGTCTTGGACGTCCACACGCTATCAAAGAAACAGGTCTCGCAGGGTGAAGCAAAACCGGAGCCAGAAAGTGTCTCGACTGACAACCCAACACAATGCAGGGCCAAGTAGAATAGTATCGGAGCACACTGTTCGGCGGACACTGTTGGATAGGAGGCTACGCAGCAAACGTCCCACTCGTGTGCCTTGGCTGACCAAGATTCATCGCCAACTACGCAGCCCGGGAACATCGCGACTGATCCATGAATCAGTGGGAGAGAGTTGCCTGGTCAGATGAATCACGGTTTTTCATTCATAACTCCAATGGCCGTGTCAGGATACGCCGTCTTCCAGGCGAACAGTGGCTCCCTCGATGTACAGTAGGTCATACACAGTCCGATGGTGGTGGTATTATTCTTTGGGGAACGTTCTCTTGGGAGTCTCTGAGACCCTTGGTCGTGGTAGAGTAGACCATGAATGCTACAGGGTATCTGAGCATCATTGAGGACCAGTTGCACCCTTACATGACCTCTGTTTTTCCAGCTGGAAATGGAATGTTCCAACATGACAACGCCTCGTGTCACAAGGCTAAAATTGTGTTCGAGTGGTTCCAGGAACATGATGCCGAATTCCAGTGAATGTCCTGGCCGTATCTCAATACTATAGAACCCATTTGGGATGTCATGGAACGGCAGTT
>CM063507.1:84697878-84732878 GCA_032207245.1 Pardosa pseudoannulata | reverse complement strand
AGTGTTGTAAAAATAAAAAAAATCATTTATTAAAAAATAAATATTTAAAAATTAGAAAAAGAAAGTAAAAAAAAAAAAAATAAAAAAAAAAAAAACAAAAGTAAACTACTACAACTTTTTTAGATTTTTAAAAAATGTAAAAAAAAAATAAATGTGTAAATTTTCAATCAGAATGCTTTGACGGTTGCAATGCATTGGTGACGAATCTCCAGCTCGTGCTACTGTATTCAGATGGTTTAAAAAGAGTATTAGGGAAAAAATTAGAGGAACAAGGAATCACACATAGGCCGCCGTCGCTCAAGATAATTACTGCCATACGAAACATACACAAAATTAATGAAGAATTACATATGAAAAAAGTAGTTTACTTGTTCCCGAATCTAACTGAGCACCAAAAAGGAGCGTGTCAGAATCAGTAAAGAAATCTTCAACATTGCTGAATGATGGTCACCACCCTTTAATTAAAAATTGCAACGAGTAATGAAACGTACATACCGTTTTTGAACGTTCCAAGACGTCAAGAAAGCAAAGAATGTGTCTTTGAAGAGGATCCAACGCCGACAACGGTGAAAAGACAACGTGCACTGAAAAAAGGGATGTTAGCCGTTTTCTTCAAAAGCACGGGATTGGTCAAAGCCAAGGACAGAAGGTAGTAACAGCAAACTGGTACACCAATCAATGTCTTCCACAAATTCTACAAGAAGGGAATGTTAGTGGACTCATGCTGCACCATGACAATGTATTTACACATACAGCCGGATGAACAGTAGAGTTTCTTAAACAAAAACAAATTACAGTGCTAGAACATCCGCCGTATATAGCTATGTGTGACTTGGTTATTCTTTCATCTAAAAAAGAACTTTCTTGGACGTCGCTTTCGTTCAGAAGAAGAGATTGATGTGGCTATAAATGCATCTTTTTCATCTATTCCAATGAAATGAATGGCTCGAGGCATTTCACCTGTGGAAAAATTGTCTACAAAAGTGCATTGATGCTGGAAGAGATTACTTTGAACGCACCTAAAATTTTGTAAGTATAACTTTAAAACCCCAGTTGTATCTCAAAAATTTCGGAATGACCCTCGTACAATATTTAATAAGTTAAAATTATGGTACATTTTTATCCATGTATCAAAATATAGTACCTTTCTTGAACATAAAAGCATTTTATTGACAAAAAATGCAATAAATAAGTTTTTAAATATTAAAATAAATAATAAATAAATCAAAAAAGAGAAAAATAAAAATAAAAAAAAAGACTATCAAAAAACACTAAAGACTGTTGTAAAAGACAAATATACAGTCTTATTGTAAAAATAAATAAAGTTTTTTTAAAAAATCCACGAATCCTGCTGATGGTATGGATATTCCTAACAGTCCGAAACAGAAGGACCCGATTTCATTAGTCCTCGTGAGCAAACCAATAAATCATATAGTTCCAAACTAAACCAAACCATCACTTATTCGAGAATGTTCTTAATGGTGGTTTTACTATTTCATTCTCTTCCTCCCCTCTCTCTCTTTTTAGAGAAATCCATTTTTGATACCGATATTTGATGCTGTATCATTTCAAATCCGTTGAGGATTGTTCTTTTTTATGCTCAGGTCTGTTCGGTCCAGCCATATGCCTACTAGGTGTGAGCGCATCCGGGTGTCGTCCCCAGCTCATCGTGACGCTCTTCTCCCTGGCCATGGCTCTCAACGGGTTCGTCTACTCGGGGTTCAACGTCACGCATGTGGACATGAGTCCAGCTTTTGCCGGTAAGTTGATGACCATTAAATGACCTTTAATGTGTCCATTAAAGAGCTTGTTAGTACACTGCATATTATTAACTATCGCTGCTTTAACCCCATTTTAATGTTTGCCCTAGTCACACACATTCATTGATCCAGGACCTGACATAACATCTAGCCAATAGTGAGCCCTAGGACTTCTCCGGCCGCAGACCTCCTTGAAAGTGCCCTTGCGAGCGAACGCGTAATCGCATGCATACGCAATTCTTAGTGACTGGAGAAATGTAGCGTCATGGATATTTTAGAATAAGGTTGCTAATCTATTGCGGTCGAGATATGTCGATATCTAAAATGACGTTGATTGGGCTATGTCACGCAGTTAAGGCTCTTAAAAAGGCATTTATATGGGCTTTTATAGGTATAAAAAAGGCATTTCTAAGGTATAATTAAGGTATAAGAGGCATCCATATTGAATTCTTGATAAGTTAGGGTTAGCAAAATTCAAAGCTAATAAAGTTTATATTCTCCTAAACTGTCGAATCGATTCTAAAATAAACTGGTATAAATGCGCTTGAAATCACAGCGAGAAATACTGTCCTCTTTAAAACGTTCGAAATCATCCCTTCCTGCTTTTTCGATCGTTTGATCACCTTATTTCGAGCCCTATTTTCCCCGGTTAAGAGAAGGCGATTCAATTTATCAATTTATCACATAATAAATAGGTAAGAATAACATTTTTTTAAACTAACAAATAAAAAATTAACAAAGCCATTCATAAGGTATAATTTTGAATTAAATATTCCCTATATAATAATAGCCTAAGTTATCTGTCCACGAATTATGAAGCGGTAGGACCTGGAATGGACAAAGGCATCCCTATTGGATTCAAAGCGAGATAGAAAACGTTCGAAATCTCCCCCTTTTTTCGAGTATTTATTGCCATTATTTTGAGCCCTATTTTCTCGGCAGAGCAGGCGATGATTAAATTCATCAATTTATCAAGTTAAAAGTAGATGAAAATAACATTTTATTTCTAGCATCATGACGTAAAACCTCTCATTTCTTATTTTAAATCATTTAAATATCGTCTGCATTATTTTCATACGTTTTATCGCTGAACTTAGATAGGACGTCAATCATTTTCTTTGATATTTGGCTTAAATAATAGAAAAGGTACTTTTTAAATTGAATCATCGATTATTTTTTGGTGCCATGAAAATTTTATCACCGGTATTAACAAATTCTTTTCATACAAGTCTATTTTAAGGACTCATAAACATCTAACGTTTAAGATATATATCTTTGAAAATTAAAAAATTCGTTCGTTAGTGTGTTTGTCTATTTAGGCATAATTACACGGTTTGCAATCGATTCGCTCAATTTCGGACATCATTCATATATACCGCCAAATAATCACTGTCGATATTAAAACCTCTGCTGTCTATCCTATCACGTAATACGACAAGATAAATTAAAGTTGGCAACCAACATGCGGTCAGTAAAGATAAAAAAATTGAGAGTGTACCAGATAATTCTCAGCCTAAAAACAAACGATTTTTTTTACCTGTCTCATGGGGTACTTTACTGTTTTCGTTGATTTATTAGACCTTTACTTATATAAGTATGTATAAGGTGATATATAAGTAGGAGTAAGGACAAACCGGGGTATATTGACTGCTTAAATGAGAATTTCAAAACGATAAAAGTTGTCCGTTGAAGAACAATAGTTAACCCTTTGACGGTTATGAACGAGTTCAGCTCGCAATCGAATCTTGCTTCATAATGCGCGCAAACGAGTTCCGCTCGTGGGCAAAATTTTGACCGAAATGGTTAGAAACGAGCACTACTCGCTTAGTGAAAATTTTCCCCCAATGCGCGCTGACGAGCTGAGCTCGTTCACCGTTATTATTCTGCATTGATTATGTTACAAACATTTCCGACTCGAAAAATTTTGTTAGTTTTACTGCCTACAGATGGCAGTATGGGTTCCATAAATTTCTTTTCATAATGAAGGGGGATTTTTTATTTTTTTTTTTACTTTCTTCTTCTTATGCGTATTATTTTGGCTCGTGTTTTAGGGTGTTTGTAAAGGAAAATGGCTCAAAAGCGAAAGTTACATAATTATGATGATGATTATGATTGTGATACAGAAAGCTTATCAAGTTTTGAGTCTGATGAAGACTTTGTTCACAGTATATCAAGCTAAAGTTTTACATTAGTTGTATTTATTTAGTCCTTTCAATTTAATATTTGTCTAATATTTATAATTAGCTATTATTATTTATATAATTGATTATAATCATTTATAATTTACTATTTAATAATTATCATTTATTAATTATTTTAAAGTGCGATAAAACTGTTATTTATGTACTACAAATACTTTAAGAAACTTTTAAAACGCGTGAGGCGAGCTATCTACGGCATCGCCAGAGAAGGGTGACATTTTCGGAAGAACGGCTGGGGAAAACAGCTGCCACTTTCGACTACTGTTTACTCGTAATGCTGCGAATTAAGTAAACGAAAACTTCTCGTTTCCCTAAACGTCAAAGGGTTAAGAGTACAGAATGACATGATTCTTGAGAAAGTTCTGGATTACACTGATGTATAAATAGAAGAAGGCAAGAAAGAAATATTGTATTACCGTTGGTTTGGTTTGGTTTGGTTTGGTTTGGAGTGCTACGGTCTACTATTTTGCACGAGGCCTAATGAGACCGGGACCTATAGTTTAAAGTCGATTCCGAAAGGCTATTAACATCCATGCCACAGTGGGATTCGAACCCAAGAAATCCGATACCGAAGGCCAGCACCCTAACCAATCGGCCAGCGTTTGGATGTATTACCGCCGGATAATTAAAGTTGTTTCAGTACCAGGTTTATTTTTTATCATTGAAATATGTTTCATTAAAATATGTTTAACTCCAATTTTTCACAGATTACGGAAAATTGGGGAGTATCCAATTTTAGAAGATCAAAATGTTTTTTATTTATATACCTAATCATTGTCCATGTATTTTATTTCTATTTTTCTCGTTATAGGTACACTGTTTGGCATCACCAACGCCATTTCTAACCTCTGCGGTATACTTGCGCCCCTCATAGTTGGCATTTTCACGAACGAAGGGGTAAGTGGAACTTTTTCATTTCATGTTCTTTCTTTTACAGTGTGTTCCATAAGAGCGTGTGGTGTATTTCTCTGAAAATACAAACGAATGAGCTAAAAATACATTTGTATCGCGTAGTATACATATTAAACTGAGATGCATTTCACCTAATGAGTTGTCTAGTCCCCATTATTATCGAGGATGCAAGAATCGCTTTATCTTTCGATTTTGACGTCGAGCGGCGTTGACCCCGTTCCGGTAGGTCCTCCACATTTTGTACCACTTTATAACGTGCTACCCACTTCTTGACGAACGACTCTTTCTCATGTACCGAGCTACAGCTTCACAAGACACTTTGGGTCCTTTTGGAGGGTGACACTGAAACACTACCTCAAAACGGCACTCGTTTTGGAATGGTTGATTGAAACACAGAAAAACGAATCGAATAAAGAATACAACCATAGAGTATTCTTCTCTAAATGTTTGAAGAAAACGTGCAATTAAGACCTGTTGTAATGTATTCACAACACTAACACCAGTGTTCGTTTACAAAGGGGAAACACAGTAAAAATATGATACCTTATATTTGGATTAAGACATTTATTTTTGTACACTATTTACAAATTTATATAATTGATTATCATATAACATAACCAGCAACCCTTTAGTTGTACGTTATTCCTTAATCAAAATGTTAAATTACTAACAGAGACCTAAATGACCGTTGTAAATATTATTTTTTACCTCCAATACAGGCACAGGGGAGCAGTCAGGGGCTTTCCTCGTGTGGTGTGTCGGTCTGGACGTTCAGGCGCCCGGGACGTCAGTACTGGCGAGCAGGGCTTGGGATTCCGATGTCCAGCTACCCTTGAATCCCAACTTCAACTCCTTTTCTTAACTCTGTTTCAAAACTCCTCACCTCGGTTTTAACGCCCCTTTTTCCTCTTTGCCAATCGCTTGTTTGGTGAAATTTTCCCACATCTGCACCCTCTTCGTTAGTGCAGGTGGGCTCATTAAAATAGCCCCTTTTCTGAAAGCTGACATTATTTTCAGCCCCTGTTCCCATAAATCTCAGTTAATCTCTGTGTGAACTAGACCGTTACGCTGTCATTCCGCGATCTTTACCTTCACTGCGGGGGTCCTTAAACTCGACGTGAACATTCGAAGTCCTAAATTCCTCTAGGAAATTTTTTCCCACAACTGTGCATGCACGTGCAGATCATCGTGGAAAAATACCTCGGTACAAAGCCGGTATCTGCGCGCTATCTATTGACAATATTATGAGGTTTGGTTTTGTTTGGTTTTGGAGAGCTACGGTCTACTTTTTGCAACACGAGGGTTAATGAGACCGGGACCTACAGCTTAACCCTCTAAGTGGTTCGCACGTACAATTCCGCCAAACCGAGGATGTCTTCAAAGCGGTTGTCACGTACAATTTTCGACCTTCAAAACGTTCTGAAAATGGATGTAATGTACATTTCTGACAGTGTTTTCCCCTATGGAGTTTTGAGGTAGGAGGGTCAGGTCGATTGTTTAGGAACAGCACACCTACTCTCTGAGGCACAAAGACGCTGATAGCTTTTCATGGCTTTGTAAATCTCTATTTCGAAGTATTTCGTTTGCGGTAACAGATGTATCTCTAATTGTACCACTTAAATAGCTTGGATGACTTTCGTAAAAAAGACAGAAATCATTGTCTTAAAGAATATTCTTTTTTGTACTTTTAGAACCCATTATTTCTTATAGGATGATATCGAGACTTGACGAGCTTGATGTGTATTAAAAATTAACAATCTGTAATGTCTATTTATATATCTATTTATAACCGGAAGTAAATGGACAATAACGAGGGTGGGTTTTCCGTATTCCAATCTAGTCGACAAAGGGTGAAGTGAAAAATTATATAACACTTAGGTCACTGACACAATGAGACTTTTTTTCCTCGGTGTGTACCACTCGGAGGGTTAAAACCAATTCCGAATGTCCATGCCATAGTGGAATTCGAACCCACGAACTCCGGTTCCGAAGGCCAGCACCCTAACCATTCAGCTATTGTTAGGTCGAAGTTATGAGAGACACGCTCTTATGGAACAAACAGACTGTATATTGAAGATGTATTTACATATACACACTGCTCCCTCTAGTGTTCCTGCTTATTTTCCATGACTTTTCAAAGAAAGAAACATTGAATTCTATAGAATTTTTTTTCTTTATCGCCTCTTCTTCAGGCCACGCTAGCGAACTGGAGCAACGTGTTCTACATAGCTGCTGCGGTCTACACGGTGACAGGTCTCTTCTACGCCACTTTCGCCTCGGCAGAGCTGCAACCCTGGGGAGAAGGTCGCAAGGAGTCCACTGACGACGTTTCGATGGAAAGTGCCTCCAAAAACGAAGGCGGCAAAGGTTAATTAACGGAAAAAAGTCCAATTCTCGTTGTGGATCCTCACCTCTCGGAAAGCTCGAAAGTTCCGTGATCGAAGATTTTACCCTATTTGTCAAGAGTCTGCTTTGCAGAGATGGATTTTCCCGAAAAATGCAACTTGACTCAGAACACTTGACCAGGAAGGTATACTGCATGGGATTAAAAATATTACTATAGAACTGTTACAATTTTTAGAAATGAAAAATCTGCATTATTCTAAAACTAGCATATAGCCCGTCGTAGGACGGGATCCGTAAAATTTTTAATTTTCCAGAATTGTAAAGTACCTTGTAAGGCAGATAAAAAGAAATGGTTTGTTTTTTGGCTCAGAATGATCTGGTACACGCCCAATAATTTGTTTATCTTCATACTCCTCTAAAGTCTCTCGATACTGTGAATGCAGCGTAGAAGCACGTTGAATTCATTGAGAAAGATAATTCAAAGTTTTCTCACCTAAGTCGAAATTATCATTAAGTTCTTCCAAATTTTTCTTGCCACAGTCAGGAATGGAAGTAAAAGAATAAAACTATCATTTCCACTAACACCCTGGAAGTAGATACAATTTGTTGCCAACAGCGGTGATAAAACTCTCATTGCAACAAAAAATAATCGATGATTAAATTTAAAATCCTCACATATGTACCTAATGTAAAAGAAAATGATTTACGTAATATCTCAGTTCAGTGATAAAACGTACGAAAATAATGCAGACGATATTTAAGTAATTTAAAATAAGAAATGATTAAATGAGATGGTTAAAGGGCATTTTGTACCACTTTACAAACATCAGAAACGAAAAAGGAATTGGTTTTTGAACTACAACTTGTATTTCTGCTATCGAAGCAGTTTGAAGCCTTTAAGGGAACATGGCAACCTTTCAAAAAATTTTAAGTATTGCATTAGACAATGTAAATTACATTGCACCTTTTAATTAAATTTAGACTCCAGGCGGTCTGAATTTTTTTAAATAAAAGTTTAAATTTTTGAAACTTTTATTAAATTTATAGCATTTTTTCAATTACTAATATTTTTGCTGCAAAAATTTTACGGCTTGACTAAAGAACTGGGTTCCCCCGCCAACTTGGCTATAATGGATTAAGTATTGTCGCCTAACATTTTCTCTTGGTCTCACCGTGTCCAAACAATCTGTATCTATATTATAATTTATATGATATTGGCATCCAACTCTCCTTGTGTCACTCTTTTATTATATAATTAAAAGTGTACAATGCTTAAAAAATTAGGCATAACAAGCCATTAATGGTTCCCTATGGCTGATTTTTAATCATTTGGAGCTGTTGCGTTTGTAAACTCTTAATGGATTAATTGCCCACAAATATAAATGTCCGGTTTTCGAGTCGTTTTCTTTTATTAAGAGTATATAATTCTATGACGATGGCGCACTGTGCATTCATTAAAGTCGCCAGAAAAAGCAAGAAATACAATGTTTGGATGGATTACCTCTGTGTTTTAATAAATATCTCCAATATTTTCGCCAAATTTGCCAACGGAAACCCAAATCTTCAGTAGTCCCCAAATTTTAAGTATTGCATTAAACATTGTAAATTACATTGCATCTTTAAACTAAATTTAAATTCTCTTCAGGCTGTCTGAATTGTGTTTTTAATTAAAATTTAAATTTTTAAAACTGATATTAAATTTATAGATTATTACTAATACGTTTGCTGCAAAAAAATTAAGGCTTGACTAAAGAACTGGGTTCCTCCGACAACTTGGCGATAACGGTTTAAGTAGGGTCGCCTAACATTTTCTCCTGATCTCGCCGTGTCTAAACAATCTGTATCTATATTGTAATTTATGTAATATTTGCATTCAACTCTTCTTGTGTAATTCTTTTCTTATATAATTAAAAGTGCACAATGCTTAAAAAAATTAGGCATAACAAACCATTAATGGTTCACTTTGGCTGATTTTTAATAATTTGGAGCTCTTGCGGTTGTAAACTGTTAAAGGATTAACTGCCCATAAATATAAATGTCCGGTTTTCAAGTCGTTTTCTTTAATTAAGTAAGAGTACATAATTCTATGACGATGGCGCATTTATTAAAGTCGCCAGAAAAAGCAATAAATACAATGTTTGGATGAATTACTTTTCTTTTTCAGTAAAAATCGCCAATATTTTCGCAAAATTTGCCAAGGAGAACCCAATTCTTAAGTAGTCCCAAAATTTTAAGTATTGCATTAAACATTGTAAATTACATTGCATCTTTAAACTAAATTTAGAGTCTATTCAGGATGTCTGAATTGTGTTTTTAATTACAGTTAAAATTTTTGAAACTTCTATTAAATTTATAGCATTTTTTTCAATTACTAATATTTTTGCTGAAAAAATTTCACGGCTTGATCAAAAAACTGGATTTTCCTGCCAACTTGGCGATAATGGTTTAAGCATAGTCGCCTAACATTTTCTCCTGGTCTCACCGTTTCCAAACAATCTGTATCTATATTATAATTTATATGATATATGCATCCAACTCTCCTTGTGTTACTCTTTTCTTATATATTAAAAGTGCGCAATGCTTAAAAAATTTAGATATAACAAACCATTAACGGTTCACTATGGCCGATTTATAATAATTTGGAGCTGTCGCGTTTGTAAACTGTTGAGAGATTCATTGCCCATAAATATGAATATCCGGTTTTCAAGTCGTTTTCTTTAATTAAATGAGAGTATATAATTCTATTACGATGGCGTACTGTGCATTCAAAAAATCGCCAGGAAAGGCAAGAAATACAATGTTTGGATGGAATACCTTTGTGTTTTAGTAAACATCGCCAATATTTTCGTCCAATTTGCAACGGAAACCCAAATCTTCAGTAGTCCCCAAATTTTAAGTATTGCATTAAACATTGTAAATTACATTGCGTCTTTAAACTAAATCTAGAGTCTATTCAGGCTGTCTGAATTGTGTTTTTAATTAAAATTTAAAATTTTGAAACTTCTATTAAATTTATAGCTTATTACTAATACTTTTGCTGCAAAAATATTACGGCTGGACTAAAGAACTGGGTTTTCCCGCCAACTTGGCGATAACGGTTTAAGTAGGGTCGCCTAACATTTTCTCCTGATCTCGCCGTGTCTAAACAATCTGTATCTATATTGTAATTTATGTAATATTTGTATCCAACTCTCCTTGTGTCACTCTTTTCTTATATAATTAAAAGTGCACAATGCTTAAAAAATTTAGGCATAACAAACCATTAATGGTTCACTATGGCCGATTTATAATAATTTGGAGCTGTCGCGTTTGTAAACTGTTGAGGGATTCATTGCCCATAAATATGAATGTCCGGTTTTCAAGTCGTTTTCTTTAATTAAATGAGGGTATATAATTCTATTACAATGGCGCACTGTGCATTAATTGAAGTCGCCAGGAAAAGTAAAAAATACAATGTTTGGATGGATTGATTACCTTTGTGCTTTAGTAAACATTGTCAATATTTTCGACAAATTTGCCAAGGGAAACCCAACTCTTAAGTAGTCCCAAAATTTTAAGTATTGCATTAAACATTGTAAATTACATTGCATCATTATATTAAATAGAGTCTATGCAGACTGTTTGAATGGTGTTTTGAATTAAAGTTTAAATTTTTGAAACTTCTGTTAAATTTATAGCATTTTTTCAATTACTAATACTTTGGCTGCAAAAAAATTACAGCTAAACTAAAGAACTGAGTTCCTCCGCCAACTTGGCGATAATAGTTTAAGTAGGGTCGACTAACATTTTCTCCCGATCTTGCCCCGTCCAAACAATCTGTATCTATATTATAATTTATGTAATATTTGCATCCAACTCTCCTTGTGTAACTCGTTTCTTATGTATTAAAAGTGTGCAATTCTTAAAAAAATTAGCCATAACAAAGCATTAATGGTTCACTATGACTGATTACTAATAATTTGGAATTGTTGCGGGAACAGGTGCATTATAGACGCCGGTCCCGTTTGCCATGCTTTTTTTGGCGAATAACTGAAAAACTCGTGTTTGAAAAATCGCCAAGTAAAAAAACATGGCGGCGATAAGCGTTTGTCACAATTTATAGCATTATTATAGCACAATTTATAGAACGATTCACAATTTATAGCATTATTATAGCACAACTTATAGAACGATTCACAATTTATAGCATTATTAAAATAAAATTAGCATAATAACTATCATTTTTTACGTTATTTAAAAACTGAATGACAGATTAGTAATATTTATGGTATATATCAACATAGCATAAACAATATGTATTATTTAATAAGTATCATAATAAGAACTAATATTATAAAAAATTTAACATGTGAGGGGTGTTTCCCCATTTGTAATAGAAGAAATGCAAAATAAATTTAATAACAGACACACCAATCTACTTATCGCCCCATAAAACCGCCAAAAATTGCCAAGTTTGGCGAAAAAAACATACGGCGTCTATAATGCATTTGTACCCTGTCACATTTGTAAACTGTTAAGGAATTCATTGCCCATAAATATAAATATCCGGTTTTCAAGTCGTTTTCTTTAATTAAGTAAGAATATATGATTCTATTACGATGTCGCATTCATTAGAGTCGCCAGAAAAAGCAATAAATACAATGTTTGGATGGAATACCTTTTCTTTTTAGTAAATATCGCCAATATTTTTGCCAAGGGGAACCCAATTCTTAAGTAGACCCAATTTTACTTCTAAGCAACACTGAGCGCAGATTTAAAAATTTCTCAAAATTACATTTTATGAAGAATATTTAACGGTGAAAAACAAGGAAATTTGATGTTGTATATATTTGTATATAAAATTTCTGTTTTTACGGAATAGCTTTCAATTATGTGTATGCATATTTGTAGATTATTGTGCGCTGTGTTTTGAATTATCTTTATTTCTAAACTAAATTATAATCATAACCATATTATGTTGTGAACACAAAGCAATATTTCGATACAAAAAGTATCACTTTCTTCTTTGTAATGCTCTTTTGAAAAATGTAATTGTTTTTTTTGTCCTTTTGTTAATGATGAAAATTCAGGAACATATTTTTGTTACCTATTACAAATTTTGTTTATTCACATTATTTTTCTGAATATTAATTGGTTGGTTTAAAACATTAAAAATTCATTATCTTTGTTTTTTAATATCACTCAGAGGGATTGGTGCCACAAAAACAAAACTGAAGTGCATCTAACTAAAATGGCAGAAAATGGCAGAAAATGAGTCTAACCGGTTTGAATGTTGTGTTAAAAGCGCAGTTAACCACAGAAACAATAGAAATTAGGCGCATTAAAGCGTAATGAAAGGGTTACATAAGGAGAGCAGGCTCTGAAATGAATATAAGCAAAGAAATAACATGTCAAGGAGAGAAAAAAGCAGTCTGGGTTACCATATTTGGCCCTTTATCGCCCTCTTGGAGGGGCAACCCAATTCTTCAGTTAACGTGTTGACTCGTCTACTGAAGAACTTGGTTCCCACTCCTATTTTTGGAGATTTTTTAATAGCGCCAATCGCGCCAAAAAATAACACGACGAGGAGAGGAGAAAGCAGTCTGGGTTACCATATTTGGCGCTTTATCGCCTACTTGGCAGGGGGAACCCAATTCTACAGTCAACGGGTGGAATTAAAAATTTCTCAAAATTATATTTTATGAAAAACGTTTACTGACAAGGTGAAAAAAAAAAGGGAAATTTGTGTTTCTTGTATATATTTGTATATAAATTTTCTGTTTTTACGGAATAGCTATCAATCATGTTATGTATATTTGTAGACGATTGTGCGCTGTTTTTTAATATCTTTATATGTACACTAAATTATATTCATAACCATACTATGTAGCGAACACAAAGCAAAATTTCGATACAAAAATTATTTCTTTCTTTTTGATGCTCGTTTGAAAAATTTGATTTTTTTTTGTCGTTTTTGTAAATGGTAAAAATTCATGAATATATTTTTGTTATTGTGTGATCGCATTTGTTTTGTAAATCATTTATATTTATGTATTACTGACGAATGAACATGTATTAAAAAATCAAAGAGGATGCTGATTGTATTTCTATAGTGTTAAGAAAATAATTGAAATAATAATTTGATAACAAAATATAATATTCGCAAATTGTAATTGAACAGCATGTGGCTTCGTAGATAGTATAAATTATTTTCAAAAGTTAAAAAATTAAAAATTGTATATAGATATTTTTATTGCAATAAACTAGTTTTATATTTTGTAGTTTGGTGTGTATTTTTATTCCGTAAATTACATTTAATTGTCCAGTGGACTCAGCTTAATGGGATCCGTTTGGAACACCGAGATTTTGATAAGAATAACCGATTGATAACGATAAACGATATGAAAAATTAAATAAATTTTCCCCCTTTAATTCACAAGTACTACATTTCAAAACAATATTTAAAAACACACCTTATATTCATGTACTGTATATTATCCTTTAAAACACAAGAATTGTATACATAATAAAAATAGTTCATTCATTGTTGACTGTGCCATTTTTTCTAAGAAGCTCATGGATAAATGGTTCGTCATCATAATTAACCCCTAATAACGGTTTAAAATTTCGATGATTTGTTTTAACGACAAATCCTTTTGCTTTCTGGCTCCCCTATCGACAAGCTGCACGTAAGCGAGCAAGGCGTAAATTGTGAAGACGCTCCTTCTCAGTTCCGATAGCAATGTGTTGACTTCTGCTTATCTGACAACCGTTGAACACCAGCAGGGTGTGCGTATTTCTGAAAAGTTCCAGCAACGTGTCATACCCCACTCCTTTGTTCCTTCCCCATTTCCCTAGGTGGAAGAGGGAGAATTCTCGTTAAATTCAAACAGCAGCGAAGGGAAAGTAAAGATTGGGTTCCTTCTGAATACATGGTGAATATTCCTCTGCCAGTTAAAAAGAGGTTCGAAAACGGATAACATTAACCAATGTAATGGTCACATAAAGCAATCATTTGAACATACAAATGAGTAGTATAATGAGTAGTAGTGAAATGTCCAGTATATATCCAATGTATATGTATACAAATACTAATGAAAAAATTACAAGTACAAATTTGAGAAACGTCTTTGTAAATTACTGAGTTTAATTTAGAATAATTTGTACACATATACAATGAAACATAATTAAATACATCACAATTTTATTTTTTTAAATCATATAATTTTTAAAGCATTTATTTTTAAAAAATATTTTTAAATTTTTTAATCCCCTGTCTAACTATCCCATTGTAGCAATAGCAGTTTACCTAAGAGAGAATTTTCGAATCTGGAAACTGCAGGCCCCACCCCCAACATGCATGTGAAGAATAATTATTTGTAAAGAGGGGACATTTGTTTATTTCCTTAAACTACCAAGGCGCAGATTTGTGTTATTATAGGAGCAACTTTATGCGGTCAACATTACTCCCTAAAGAAAACACAAAGTGCGTCATCGTAATTTAGAAGCAAAGGACCAAGCAGAAGACCCCCCCCCCCTCAGAGATATTGTTTTAGAACTTTTAAAGGGCTTTGTGACCACAAACCGATTTTAAGTGCTCCTGCCACTGTGACGATTTTAATGTTTTTGAGTCAAGAGAAGAAGGATCAGAGACAAAACAGAATTTTGAAATCACTTTTATTTCTGGAGTAAATACTGGCTAAAAAAAACAAAGGGATTCTAATCTCCCAAAACATTTCGAAATGTAAAGGATTGTCGATTGGATAACATATCCAAGATAATCACAGTCGTAAAAAAAGGAATCAAATATTCTCACACGATGGGGAGGCCTTTCCAGGATACAACTCGAACCTAATCTATCCCCCGTTCGGTGTCCGAGACCCTGCCGTTCCTTATGAGAGCGGATCTTACGAGTCTCCCGAACGTAATTGCTAAAAAGCTGGCTCAGGTCAAAGGTCGCGGAAGCCTACACAAGGTCAAAGCACCTACGTGAAAAAAATGTCGAAAAGCCCCGAGTAGCAAAATTCTAGGCTTTTTATACCTGGGAGTCACTTATGGTCCAGCCAATCGTTTTTCTGGTCAGTTACGACTCCAGTTACATGAGATCTCCAGCTAAGATTGCAGTTAATTAATCGAATTCTCATTTGTACCTGTTCCGTTCCGGAATTCTCGAGGCAATGCTCCGGATTCATTACCGCGACCGATCCGGGCGTGACGCCTATTCCACCGAACTGTCAACATACCAGATACTGCATCACAGCGCTATTGTAGTCTGTCAAACAGATGGGACCTAAATCAGCTGATTTTGGTCATTAGTGTTCTTTAAGAGAGTCTTCACACCACCATTAATGAACATGGCGAATCTTTGTTTCGCTCGAGCATTGAAACCTCTGCCGACTGAGCTACAAAGGCCCTAAAGTTTGGTTTGATTTGGAGCGCTACGGTTTACTTTTTTGCTACACGAGCGCTCACGAGACGGGGACCTACTACTTAAAGCCGATTCCGAACCATTACGAACGTCCATGCCATAGTAGGATTCGAACCCATGAACTCCGCTACCAACGATCAACAAACCTCTAAAGTTTATAGGTGTTACGAAAAATGTATCAAAATGTATATCAAAGGTTTCCAACGTTTTTCTGAACAACATCCAAGGAAAAAACAAAACTTTACACGAAAAACAATTTTGAACATCCCCTCTTTTATAATAACTAATTGTACCTAGTATTAAAATATCGTTATATATTTTCCTCTATATCAATTTTATCTGCCTGTCTCTCTATCATTAAATGTTATAAAAACTTTTTATTATTAATTATGGTTATTATATACATATATATATATATATATATTTATATACATAAATTATATAAAATATATATATATATATATCGGATAATGCTTGTTTTCTTAGGCTGTCATCTAGACACTGTACTACTTGCAAATTTAACATGGCATTTTAAATATAAAGTCTCAAGTCTGTAATAATCATTAAAATTTCAATATAAAATTATTTAAGAAGATATAAAAGACCAACTGTTTTAAAATTAACTTCAACGGAAATATCTGTGAAGACCATCTCAATTTCAATACATTTTAATGAAAGATGAAATTAAAAAAAAGCTTTTAAATGTATTTGTGTGTACAATCTATATCAACATTGTAATAAAAAAAGAAAAGTATATGTAATATATATATATATTATATATTTTTTTTGTGTTTTTTTGTGTGTCGTCATTAAATTAGATTAAAAGATTTTTATTAGGGATCATTATTAGAGTGATGTGGCGTGAGGGTTCCACGTTCAAATAGTGATTTTCGCGCAGTAATCGAGCAGAGATTGTGTGCACATTTTAAAGCTCAGTGGCTTTTACCTTTCGAAGCAGCTATTTTGTTAAAGTTCTCCAATGTGCGACGCCATTGAAGATGATTGTCGATAGTGTGTTTAGATCATAAAGCTAAGAAAATGATGTCAGGACTCTAGTGTCGTTTAGTCGGAACCTGATATATATGTAGTGTGTATAGTTTATGAATAAATAATAATGATATATATATTTAAATATATTCTAATGAATTTATAATATAAATTTTTATGTGTGTGTGAAAAATTGGGATTTTTGCTACAGTTATATATATATATATTATATATATAATTTAATTAAAATACTTAATATTGTTCTTAATATGTGTGTGTATGTGTGTGTATGTATCAAATACTAATCTTTTTTCGAATTTTGATGTATACAAGATATATTATTATGTAAAAGAAAAATTGAAAAGATATGTCATCATTCATTTCTCAATATTTTTTTTTTGTTTTACTTTCCTAACTGTCCATTAAATTAGTTTAAATATTCTTTGGTAAACAGCTTAAACATTAAAAGTTCTTTTTAATTTACCAGAATCTTACAGTTACATTAACTTGTAATGTTAATTAAAAAGTAACCAATGGCGTCAATGATTTTAAATATACCTAATTCTGTGTTTTGTATTTCTATACTCTATGGATATATTGCAATGTCGCCTGCCTTTCTTACAAGCTATCAAACAACTAAATTTTTTTTTCAAAAATATTATGATACTTTGTACTGCTTTCAATAGCTCCACATTTCCATTCATAATAGCCCCTTTTTTATTTGTGAAGATAATTTTCCGGAATTTCAAAAAATGATCTATAAAACTGATAAACCTCAAAATAATCCAGGTAAAAAAAATGAATTTCTTGTATGTTTTGATGGTTTGACATCAGAACAGGGTGCCTTGCCAACTTGGCGATAAAGGGTACAGATGGATTATACACGCCGTGTTTATTCGCCAATTTGGCGATTTTTTTTTCTCTTTTACGGGCGATAAGTGGATTGGTGTGTCTTGTTAAATTTATTTTACATTTCTTTTATTACTAGCTATGAAATTCCCCTCACATGTTAGAATTTTGATAATATTAGTGCTTATTAAATTGATATTTATTGTGTTTATGTTGTGCAGATATATACCATAAATATTACTAATCTGTAGGTTGACTGAAGAAATGGGTTCCCCCGCCAACTTGGCGATAATGGTTTGAGTACTGTCGCCTAATAATTTCTTTTGATCTCGCCTTGGGTACAGATGCATTATAGACGCCGTGTTTTATTTTCGCCAAACTTGGTGATTTTTTGGCGGTCTTAGGGGGCGATAAGTAGGTTGGTGTGTCTCTTATTAAATTTATTTTGCATTTTATTTATTACAAAGGGGGGTCGAGCTTATATGATATACACTATTAAATGATATATTGTGTTTATGCCTTGTTGATATATACTTCAAATATTATTAATAATCTGTTATTTAGTTTTTAAATAACGTAAAGAATGATAATTATGCTAATTTTATTTTAATAATGCTATAAATTGCGAATCGTTCTACAAATTGTGCTTTAATAATGCTATAAATTGTGAAAAACGCGTACCGCCGCTTTATTTTTTTACTTGGCGATAATACGGTTTTGAGTATTGTCGCTAATAATCTATAATGCATCTGTTCCTCGCCGTGTACAATAAATCTGCATCTATATTATAATTTATATGATAATTGCATCCAACTCTCCTTCTGTGATTCTTTTCTTATATAGTAAAAGTGCACAAAGCTTAAAAGTATTAGGCATAACAAACCATTAATGGTTCACTATGGCTGATTTTCAATAATTTGGAGCTGTCGCGTTTGTAAACTGTTCAGGGATTCATTGGCCATTAATATAAATGTCCGGTTTTCAAGTCGTTTTCTTTAATGAAGTAAGAGTATATAATTCTATTACGATCGCGCTCTGTGCATTCATTAAAGTCGCCAGAAAATGCAAGAAACACAATGTTTGGATTTATTACCTTTGTGTTTTAGTAAATCTCGCCAATGTTTTCGCCAAATTTGCTAAGGGGAACCCAATTCTTCAGTAGTCCCCTAATATGTTATTTGTTTTTTAAATAATGTAAAAAAGGATAATTATGCTAAATTAATTTTAATAATGCTATAAATGGTGAATTTGTTGTGTTTTTCTTTTAGGAAGAGTTTTGTTTTGTTAATTTTTATGTGTCAAATATGCCATGTGACCGTCGCCATGTTTTTTTTATGATCTTTGAGAAAACGCGTACCGCCGCCATGTTTTTTTACTTGGCGATTTTTCAAACACGCGTTTTTCTGTTGGTCGCCAAAATAAAACATGGCGGACGGGACCAGTGTCTATAATGTATCTATTTTCTTCAGACTAAAACTAATTCCAAACATAGTTTTCGAAAAAAAAAGGTACACTAGTGAATAGTATAATGTTCATTATTTCATATCTATTTCTAGATTTAGTCCCCCTTCTGATAGATACGACTTGTGCATTGAAAACTTACTACAAACAAGAGCCAAAGTCGCCAATTAAACCTCAGCGGAGAAGTATGTTATCAGCCCTTTTTAGCTGTTATTATGAGAAACGACAAAATCTGGTTTTATGTAATGTCTGACGCGAAACATTACTACTTGTTTGCTTAATTTCTAATTAGATATTTTAATTATTTGTTTACATATTCTTTGTCTCTTGCATACTGAAATATTTGGCTTCACTGTAGTTTTGATTATGTATCTCTCATCGCCAAGTAGGCGAGTTTTCTTACATACGGCAACCCGAGATTTTTCCGGCTGCAATAGTGTATAAAATTTGCTTATATAGTTTTAAGTATTTCATGTTTCTGCTTTTGTTTCATTTTCATTGTTTTTGTAAAGTGTGCACCCCTATTTTTTCGTAAAATTCCTTATAATCTAGAAAATTTTAAAAATTGTTCTCCATGAAATAGCATATAGCCCGTCATACGACGGGATTAGTTAAATTTTTAATTTTCCAGAATTGTAAAGTACCCTATGAGGCAAGTAAACAAAATGGTTTGTTTTTTGGCTGAGAATTATCTGGTACAAGCTCCATAATTTGTTTATCTTTACTGACCGCATGTTAGTTGCTAACTTTAATTTATCTTGTAACATTACGTGATGGGATGGTCAGCAGAAATTTTAACATTGACATCGATTATTGGGCGGTATATATGAATGATGTCCAAAATTTGGCGAATCGATCGCCAACCGTGTGGTTACGTATGAAAAAATAAACACAAAAACGAAAAAAACTTCGTAATTTTCAAACACATATAACTTAAACGCTAGATATTTATGATTCCACAAAATAGACTCCTAGATTTTTATGAAAAGAATTTATTTGCGAATACCGGCGATAAAATTTCCATAGCAACGAAAAGTAATATATGATTAATTTTTAAAAAAATCGCATAAGTACCTAATATATTATTCAAGACAAATATAAAAGAAAAATTAGCCGAACACTGGCTGATTGGTTAAGGCGCTGATTGTCGGTACCGGAGTTCGTGGGTTCGAATCCCACTATGGCATGGATGTTCTTAGCCGTTCGAAATCGGCTTTAAGCAGTAGGTCCCGGTCTCATTAGCGCTCGTGTGCAAAACAGTAGACCGTAGAGCTACAGACTAAACCTAAACGAAAAATTATTTATGTCAAATTTAAATTCGGTGATAAAACGTTCGAAAATTATGCAAACGATATTTAAATAATTTAAAATAAGAAAGGATTCAATAAGAATGAGGTCATAATGCTAGAAAAGAAGTGTTATTTTTACCTATTTATTATGTGATAAATTGAATCGTCTGCTCTTAACCGGGGACAGTAGAGCTTGAAATAATGACATTAAAGAATCGAAAAGGGGGAGGGGGTGGATTTTGAACGTTTTCGAACTCGCTTTGAATGTTGCTAACCCTAACTCATCAAGAATCCAATATGGATGCCTCTATCCATTCCAGGTCCAACCGCTTCATAAATTCGAGGACGGACGGACAGATAACTTAGGCTATTATTATATAGGGGATTTGCAAATTCAAGCATTTGATACAATCTTTGTATAGTTAAAATTTATACTATGTTTTTTTACTGTTTCAATACATATAGCTTATGCTTTCTATTGTATTTCTGTTTTGGAAGACACGTAATTAAAAAAAAAACAGACGATTCATCCTGAATAACCGTGTATATTAAGCTACACAGACTCGGCAGTTAATGGGTCAATTTAAAAATTAGTTTTTTAAATTTGGATGAATTCAGTAGTTAATGAATTTTTCTCTCAGAAGCTGCGAAGCACGACATCCCGAAGCGTTACGTGTTCGCCCTGCTGGGTTTCTTGGGAATGGCCTTCATCTACGGTATGAGAGTGAACCTGAGCGTCGCAGTGCTGGCCATGGTCGAAGGCCGACGACACAAGAACGCGTCGGAAGGAGGGAGCGTCCTCGAATGCCCGCATCTCCTGCAGAACGTCACGCTCAACCAAATCAACCTGGCTCAGGTAAAATGGAATGCCGATTGGTTAGGGTGCTGGCCTTCAGTACCGGAGCTCGTGGGTTCGAATCCCACTATGGCATGGATGTTCGGAATCGGCTTTAAGCAGTAGGTCCCGGTTTAGTTAGCCCTCGTGTTGCAAAAAGTAGGCCGTAGTACTCCAAACCAAACCAGGTAAAAGGAATCTGTCGATACAAAAAACTTCTCTAGCACATTTCTTTGTAGAATCCCAGTTCCGGGGGCCGGCCGCCATTTTTTTTTGCTCTATTTTTGTACAAGTGATCGCCAAATTGTCGCCAAATGATGTTTACAATCTGTGCTTCGTTTTGTATGAAGTTCACACTCAATTTCAAAGCGTATTTTGAACCAAAAAAGGTTTGATATTTTTATTAAAGATAAATACAAATATAAGAAAATAGAAAATAAAAAATGGAGCAAGGTTTGCCAGCAAACTGGGTTCTGTAATTTGGCGACATTGCCCACGATTGGCGTGACCAGTGAACTTGCTTCGGCGGGCCCCCTGAACTGGAATTCAGCCCATTTATTTCTGGGCTGTGAAAAAGTCCTATCTTACAACCTCTTTGTTGTTTGTTGTAAAATGCCTGTTTTATAATCGCCTTTTTTTTGTTTAATAGCTTTTTGCTATTCGAATGTTAACCCATTGTGTGCGGGTTCATTTCTCAGCCAAATTGTACCGGGAGCGGGCGTTTGGCGCGTGATTTTAGTTATTCAGTGAAATCTCAATTAATTGAAAATGATTTCATTTTTTAAACAACTTTTCGTATTTTATGTGGAACTATGTTACCAAACTCACTGATCCCATTCTTTGTAATTGAACTTTTAATCATAATTTAATCGTGGATACTTGATCTCGTTCTTTTTGTATGCTCCGTGGTTTTTTTCTTCAGTATGTAAATAATTTTAAAGTTTACGAAATCGAGAAGTATAAAAGGGGGCACTTTGCGTTCACCTTTTTCCCTGTTGTTTTTGCTTTTGTTATTGCTTGGTGATGCCTGTTGCTCGTCGTGTTTTTGCTCCAATATAGTTACCCACCCCAATCAGGTGAATTGCATAATGCTACACTTGCCAGAATGCTGAATTTAAAGCTTTACTTTAGTATCTGCTAACTGTTTTGAATGTTTTGTTTAATTGTTTTGTTTACGTTGTTTTTGAGAAAGCAAAAATAAATTTTGATGCTTTTGAACTTGCTGATCGTTCTTTTCAAACAAAATATAGAAACAAACATATAAATAGACAAATAAACAAATATGTATATAAATACAAATATATATATATATATATATATATATAAATACAAATATATATAAAATATATATACAAATACATATATATATACATATATATATATATATATATATATACAAATACACATATGTATACACATATATCTATATATATATATATATATATACAAATACAAATATATATATATATATATATATATATATAATATAAATACAAATATATATAAAATATATAAATATACATATATATATATTTTCTCAAGGATAAATAAAAAGTGAATTTTAAATCTAAACTGACTTTTATTAATCCACCTTCCCGTTCTGTGGTTCCGCATCCACTGATGTAAAAACTAGTTTTTATTGGTCTCCATTTTTCCAGAATCTATGTAGTAGACAAAAACTTTCGGGTTCGTTTTCCTGTCTATACCGTTATTTTTGTACCCACCAACAAACCATGTTGTTACACTCACCCGTGCTAGTACGTCCCCGCTCTCAAGTATCAGTGGTCAGAAAACGTACCAGTACGTATCCCACGCTCAAGTATCCATGGTTAGAAACCGTACTAGTACGTGTCCCACGCTCAAGTGTCAATCGTCAGAAAACGTACTAGTACTTGTCCCGAATAAAATGTGTTAATGAGACCGGTCACTACTGCTTAGAGTCGATATCGAACGGCTACGAACATCCGTACCACAGTGAGATCCGAACCCACGAACTACAGTACCGAAGAGCAGCACCCTACCCATTTGGGTCCTCTATAACGATTCGCCTTTCTTAGTTGTAAAAAATAAGATGTAGGTACTAACACTGAGATAATAGAGCTCGTAAGTGCGCTGGATTTAAGCAATGACGACACGATTGTTTGCCGTTTTTATTTGTTCTGCCGAAGAACATCGTTAGTGGACTGTACATTACAATAAAGAGAAGGATTGGGGGAATGCTCGGAAAGCTCTTGGTACCGCGACTGATTGATGATCGCCAAAGCGAATTCCTAACAGATCTGCAAAGACGATAGCTTTAAAATACTAGACTTTATATCGATTATAAACATATATGCATTTCACACAGCAGTACTGGGAGAGAGAAAACATCCTTCTCTGCAACCCCCAACAACCAACTCCTCACTAGCTTCTCAATATAGAATAGGCTCCTGTAGGCGCATACTCAAATGTGTTATTAGGGTTACTACATTTAGCAGTTTATCGCTATTTTGGCTGGTGTAGGAAATAGTCGCCAATTGAAATAAGTATGCACAATGGGCTCTCGCTCTGAATTGGGATGCGACGAAAACTTAAAATAGAGGACAGGCTCCCAAATACCAATTACATATACGATTTATTCAGACTTTGTTTTATTATCGCGTCATTTATGTACGCAATATTATTTTAATCTTTCAATATATATACAATGTAAAAAGCATAATTGAATAGAGTTAAACCACAATCTTTGATTAATATATATTATATACGGTATTACAATAAATAAATAAAAAATAAGTTTCGTGCTATAATTAATAATTCTGCTTTCTTAAACTTTGTTTGCTTTTCTTTTTAAATAAATGAATAAATGTAAGAGAAAAGAGTTTCTGTGTTAGGCTACTGTTTATTTATTTTAAAAAAATCTTACATTTTCACCGATGACTGAAGAATGCATATATCATAATAAAGGGCATGCTACAGATCGTCGACGATCAAAATACATTAAACATGTGATTGAAATCAAAGCGATCGTGAATATACAGTATACTATACTTTCATAGAAATGATCGCCAAGTAAAAAATGTACCAAACAATAACGCATGCGCTGTGACGACTCTCTTAGGGAGCTTATTTTACACGGAGATTTCAGATACTCCTACTGTCTCTCTCGCCTCTACCTCTTTTCCTTTACATACATTGTTCCTATCCTACAACTGTAAACTATCAAAAACATAGAAAGAACAGATGAGTAAGAAACTCCTCTCCTTTCTTGAAAAAACCCTCAGCAGTCGGGGGGGGGGAGAACTCAGGGTACGGGAGTACAGGGTCAAACAGCCGGCATTCCAAGCACAGATGTAAACACGGACATAAATTCTATCCGCCTCTGGATTTCGAATTGCTGCTTCTTGCAAGGGAATACAATTCACACGCGTCCTGAGAACAACCTACCCTTTTGTGATCATCTGCCACAGTACACACCATCCAAAGTAAATCGTACATTCGACTATATATTTCGTTAATACGTCACAGAGTATCCACGGACAATGCATACACTTATAATAGGAGACGTCCTATGGCCATCTTAGGTAAAGATTTCTCATCAATTTCATTCGCTGACGATTGTCACTTCCCAGCTTTGGATTGGTTGCTAGTCTCTAGGTCTCAATCCTCCCCTTTGTTAGTGTTTCCCGCCCCCCTGCCAGCTCAGGCTGCAGAAGCGTTTAATTGGGCTCCTTTTTCGGTGGGTTAAATCCTAAGATTGCCCTTGGACGATCACTGCAAGAATTCTATTGGTCGAATTCTTATTGAAGTTTGGATCCCAACTGTGGCCTTGTGCTACAGTTTTTGGGGACCCTGCTAGCTCTTCTCATTGTCCTTTCTCAGTTTAAGGGGAAAAAAATTCACTGTCTTCTAACTTTGGGCTACGTTACAGTACCCTAACTGCTTAGTCCTTAAGCTCCTACAAGCACAAGTATACGATTGTACTCTCATTTTATTCACCTTTCTGTGTTTATTTGTCGTCTAAACTCAGGCACTTTCTCCTGTTTTTCCCCATTCCCATACTTTTTCTTTTAATTTTATTGCCAACAAATATTCATAGATGGATGCATTACCAATAATAGCAAACTCAGTACTAGAGGGCTTGGCCCAGGGAGTACTGTTGACAAAACTTCCTGTCTGATCCTGTGTGGAGTATCCATAAATTGTCTCGGGTTCTGGCACAGGGTTAAAGGGAATGGTGGCAGGAAGTGGGAGGTCCAGGTGGTGGTTTGGAATAGTTCATCAACCTATTCCAAAATGAAGCAGATGCACTATCGTAGATCAAGAATGGTTTCAGACCGTTCCATAACTTTTTCCAGGCCCCCCGGTACAATTGGACGGAAGAAACAGTGAACACGCTGTTGGGCTCTTTTTACTACGGCTTCGTGCTGACGCAGATCCCGGGAGGTTACCTGTCGAAACGCGTCAGTTGCAAGTGGCTGTACGCAGCAGGGGTGCTCGGTATGGCACTCCTCACTCTTGCCACTCCACTGGCAGCAGAATACGGCGTGCAAGCCCTCATGGTGGACAGGATCTTCCAGGGACTGGCAGTGGTGAGTAGAATACCTACTATCGAATAACCTATATAATAATAGCCTAAGTTATCTATTCGTCTGTACTTCAATTTATAAAGTAGTTGAACCTAGAATGTATAGGGGCATCCCTATTGGATTCTTGATGAGTTAGGGTTAGCAATGTTCGAAATCCACCCCTTTCCCCCCCCTTTTTTTAGCAATTATTGACATTATTTCGAACCCAATTTTCCCCGGTTAAGAGCAAGCGATACAATTTATTAATTTATCACATAATATATAGGTAAAAGAAACTTTTTTAGCATTAATGTTGTCATTCCATCTCACTGAATCATTTATTTTAAATTTTTTAAATATCGTCTGCATTATTTTCATCCGTTTTAGCGCTGAACTTAGATACGACGTCAATCATTTTCTTTTCTATTTGACTTAAATACTAGATTAGGTATATACGAAATAATTTTAAATTGAATCGTCGATTATTTTTTGTTGAAAGGAAAATTTTATCACCGGTATGAACAGCGAATTCTATCTACCTCCAGGTTGTAAGTGGAAATGATAGCTGCATCCCTTTACTTCCATTAACTACTGTGGGCAAAAAAATTAGGAAGAACTTAACTATGATTTCGACGTGGCTTAGAGAACTTTGAATTATTTTCCTAAATGAATTCGACGTGATTCTAAACTGCATTCATGATATCGGGAGACTTTAGAGAAGTATGAAGATAAACAAGTTATTGAGTGTTACCGGATAATTCGTAGCCAAAAACCAAACTACTTTTTTACCTGCTTCGTATAGTACTTTACAATTCTTAAAAATTAAAAATTTTACGGATCTCATAATATGATGGGCCATATGCTAATGCGATTTATTTTACTGAAATACAGTCCGGGATTTTTGATTCTTTATCCCTCTCAAATGTGAGCAGTTCTCTAGCAACAAGCGTACTCTAGTGCTAATGCTTCTCAAAGGTGACTCCTTAGTGAACTACTATTTTTCCGGGGCTTTCTGTTTACTGCATCGCATTTAATTACGGTTGCTGTCAATCGTAGATAGTTTCCTGACATGTACAGGATATTCGGGGAATGCATTGCTTGGCGCTTCTTTGGGGCTGAGTTTACACTATTTTAGAAAGATAAATATCTTTTTGTGAGGCTGGGAGATAGTAAGTGTATAGAAAAGTAGGTAGCTACACAAGACGAGGACATCCTGTACTTATAAAAAGACACTGAAGAGCCAAAACATTATGAACACCTCTACATTTTGCAATGAACTCGCCTGGATGACGTGGAAGGTGCGTGATCAGGTGGATGTGGTATTTAACACTAAACATACCAACACTTAATACATACCTATTTCTACCATAGCGGGTCAAATGACCGGACTTTATTTTTTCTGATTATAAATGTATGAAATATGAAAATTGGAAGGAAATAAACAAATACACTTTATTATGATTAAACAAAATTGTATATTGTCAATTTTTATGTATTGCAAACACAAAGAAGAAGAATTTTAAATTCATTTCCCATCGCATTTTTTACATAAATCTTATGGATCATTTGACCCGTTATATGGTATGTTTAGTGTTAACTGCTGCTGGAGAGTCTGAAGAATCATTCTTTGACTCTAAACAAGTATTTCCGAAACTGCACGACTCGTAGGTTGTTCGCGATCTACAGTTGTTAGGACTTATGAAAATTGGACGAATGACGGTGAAACCAGCAGTAGACGACAGGGTGTTGGAGGTCCACACTCTATCAAAGGAGAAGGTCTCGCAGGGGGAAGCCAAACCGGAGAGAGGCAGTGGCTCGGCTGACAACCCAATACAGTGCAGGGCGAAGTAAAATAGTATCAGAGCACATTGTTCAGCGGACACTGTTGGATAGGGGACTACGCAGCAAACGTCCCACTCGTGTGTCTTTGCTGACCGAGCGTCATCGCCCACTGCGACTACGTTGGGCCCGGGAACATCGCGACTGGTCCATGGATCAGTGGGAGAGAGTAACATGGTCAGATGAATCACGGTTTGGCATTCATCCCGCCGATAGCCGTGTCAGGATACGCCGTCTTCCAGGCGAACAGTCGCTCCCTCGATGTACAGTAGGTCATACACAGGCCGATGGTGGCGGTATTATTCTTTGGGGAACATTCTCTTGGGCGTCTCTGGAACCCGTGGTTGTGGTAGAGCAGACCACGAATGCTACAGGGTATCCAAACATCGTTGCGGACCCGTAGCACCCTTACGTGGCATCTGTTTTTCTAGCTGGAAATGGAATGTTCCAACAGGACAACGCCCCGTGTCACAAGGCTAAAATTGTGTTGGAGTGGTTCCAGGAACATGATGCTTAATTCCAATTAATGTCCTGGCTGGATCTCAATCGGATAGAACTCATTCGGGATGTCATGATACGGCAGCTCAGAGTTCAAAGACCACCCATTTGCAATATCTCGGATTTGCGCAACTGTTGCTTCAACATCTGGTACAATCTGTCTACCAAGGACTTGTGGCATGCCAAGATGGGTTGAAGCTGTGTTGCTCTCCAAAGATGGGCCAACTCGCTATTGACAGGTAGTCATAATGTTCTGGCTCTTGAGTGTATATCGAATCATAGTGGCTTTACATGCATAGCCACATGGAAACGTTATAAGACTAGTATGGTTTGAACAAGGCCAGCTACAAAAATAATCTGTCAAAGCGTAAAGATTTCAATGAAGGTCACAGGGTACGGAATTGAGAGAAAAGATCTGTTATGAGGATGGAGGAAGTCGCATGGCACAACGAACTCGCCATGTCTTCCTCATAGCAGAACGAACACTCTAATCCTTTGACTGTTCCGATTAATTCCCTTATTGCAACTCCATTAAGTAGGGTTACTGTTGATTGCATTTTCGGTATTTTTGTGCAGGGTGTGACGAATCCGGTGGTGAACGCGATGATCAGCAAGTGGTCGGCCCGGCAGGAGAGGAGTCGCCTTTCCTCTTTTATCTTCTCAGGGGGATTGTTCGGAAACGTCTTGACGCTGCCCCTCGCCGGATGGCTCAGCACTTCTAGGATATTTGGAGGATGGCCTGCAGTGTTCTATTTATCCGGTGAGGAACAACTTTACTCATCTCACCACTTTTCGGTAGTTTCGTTTTTACCGTTGTATTCCTATCACAAAAGGTATTATGGAATATTTCTGGTGTCTGTAGTTTACTTTTGACCTCACGGGTTTTCCTTTTTACCGTTGTATCCCTATCACAAAAGGTATTGTGGACTATTTCTGGTGTCTGTAGTTTGTTTTTGACCCCATGAGTAAATTTTATTTTGGATAGGCTGCGTAGTACATTTTACGAGACGTATAGTACATTTTTTTTTTTTTTTGAAAATATACATAGCCCAGTCACATTATTGTGAACATTCAAAGTGAACACCATTAGTGCCAATAACTAATCAAAGAAGATACGTGTGTTTGAGCCCCTGCGTTGCAAGGTCTTGTTTGTCTTTCATGAGCGCCATCTGGCGATAAATGTCGTCATTGGAGTAGTCGCTATTTGGCCGTTGCCTACAGCAGACGTTCGGTTCTATGGGGATACGAACCTTTTATTGTGTAAAAATTTCCGCATTGGGATTTAACTATGCTTCTTAACGTTGAAGTATTAACTTTATTTTGTTTTGCAATAAATATGATTAAGATACAGTTCACTCTCGTTCATTTTCTAGTTATGTTTTTTGACTTCTGTTTTTGGTACTGAGCTACGGCACCAGCAAAGTGGCAACACCAAAATGGTGAATTTATAAAGCGTGTTCGAGAGAAGCGGAAAGCACCACAGTCCTTGGAACTATTCAGAATTAACCAATCTTCATGTTGTATTTATTTAATGTCTGAACCCTCGGACCCAGTAACTGACATCCGTTAGTTGTGTATGGGTTTCATGCACCCCAGGATCTCGAAGGATGTATGTTCTACCTGGTATCCTCGAGCTTATCTCTGTAGTGTTCGATCTTTATACCATATGAGTTAAAACAAAATCAAGTCACGACGAGTCTGTCGTAGATCATCAGCAGCTAGGTAGTCGCTTCGGCTAGTTGTCACCGATCCACTTCAAGAAATCACTGAGTCTGAAAGTTACGATCAACTGTTTTGCTCAAAAAGGCTAATGATACCTAGACCTACTACTTAAAGCTGATTTCGAAAGCCTATGCGAAAAGCAGCTGATTTGAACCCGCGAACTCCGGTACCGAAGAGCAGCTCTCTACCATTTAGCCATCCTTTGTCGTTCCATTTTTGTTGGTCATTTCTTAAATTCTCACAGAGACTAAAACACAATACCTTATTCTCCCAATAAGGGTAACATTTCTAACTAAATGTTTTTCTCGGAAACGTTTTTTTCCATATTGTCATGGGTTACCAAATTTGGTGACTTTTCAGCTGGTAGATGACGTTACAGCGGACCGTGAGTAGCGTTCCCTAATAACACACTCAATATCTTCTACAATAGTATCTACTTTCTCTTTGTGTGGGCAGGTATCCTTAGTCTGATATGGCTTCTGTTTTGGATTCACCTCGTTTACGACTCTCCACTGGAACATCCGAGTATCAGCGAAGACGAACTCGTCTACCTCGAAGAAAATCAAGACACGATTCACAAGGTATGATGTCGACCGTAGAATAGGGCTGGCAAATCTTTAATATATCATGCACAGACCTTTTTTTCCCCAGATACGTTCAGATGGAACTACTTTTCTACCTTCATAAAGCCTTTTCACACGTCATCCTGTACAACCTGTACTGATTAATATCACAGATATTCCTCGGGACATAACGGAAATTTTTCAACCGATTCATTTTGGTTGAGGTGGACATGTGATAAGGCTGAAAATTTTTCCTATCCCAAGGAAAATTCGCACGTCAAGAAAAAGGAATCCAACAGGCGTAGGATTATCTTTGCTTGGGTTATGATAAGTAGTAAATTCATCTTGCAATGAAATTAATTTACATTAGTTGAAAACACCGGAAAACTAGTCTACAATAGTCAGAAAGAAAGTTTGGACGAGAAAGCGGTCGCCGTCGGAGATCTAGCAGATGATGCTACAGCTGCAGATTTCATTGGGTGAAGATTACTCTGTACTATTCAGTCATTATCACTTTTCCGTTCTTAGATTCAAACACTTAGCCTCACTTAGTTCTTATCTTTGAATTATCTTTCTAAATGAATTCGACGCGATTCTAAACTGCATTCACAATGTCGGGAGTCTTTAGAGAAGTATGAAAATAAATTATGGAACGTGTACCAGATAATTTTCAGTCAAAAATAAGCCATTTTTTACCTGCCTCATAGGATGCTTTACAATTTTGGAAAATTAAAAATTTTACTGATCCCGTCGTATGGCGGGCTACATACTAATATATTATATATATATATATATAGATAGATATTTATTTATACGTGTGTGTACATACACCATCTTAGATATTTTTAGTTCAATTTTACAATCACTGTTCAAAGCCAATGTTCTTGAATTGTATTCCTAAAAATGCCTTGAAAGCATCAAGTAACCGAGAGTGCCGACTTCGGAAAATATGGAATCGAATTTATTAAGCGAAATAAGCACTCCCGGAGTTATTCTTCTAAGGAATTTGATTTCAAAAACCACATGCGAATGTCATCGATCTAGGTCAGTTCGTATTTGGGTGATTGGGAATTCGAACAAGAACAGACAATCTGTTACATATTCGGAAAAATGTTTTAAATCACTTGTCGACGCTTGTCCTCAAATGTCGATAGAATTGGGGTAAGACTTTTGACACGACAATACTTTTCAAGATCAGAGTAAAAAGGTTATTTAATGATATATATTTTCCCGTTTCTCACAATAAGAGGATAACGTTTTAGTGTTAACCCTTTGACAATTTTTTTTCCCAGAATTCGGTCAAAAATGTCATTTTTTATTGCATTTTTTTCCTTTTACATTTTTAAGTAAAGATATGTTATTGAAATTGACATTTCTAATATTTTGAAGCATTTATTACAACTTTTTTTCTTTCTATGAAAGCATCATAGAACTAAAGTTTACCTTTAGTCTCATCGATATCCAAGTTAATTTTTGGAATTCCAGTGAAAGCAAATCTAGGAGGCGGATCCGAAGGATTATCACAAATTTAAAAAAATTGTCTTACTTGACTGACTCTATCTGTACTACTATCAGAGTCACCACTATCCAGGTCATATAGTAAACTTTCGCTGCTATCATTTATAGATAATTCAGTTTCTGATTCCGAGTCACAGTTCGAATCCCAAGAAATTACCTCCATAGGCTCTGAATTATCCATTATTTAAAAGTAAAAATATATTATTTAACTCTTAAATCAATAAAATTATCAGGCGGTTAGTAAAATATGACCAAAAAGCTATAAACTGAAAGATAATCGTTCGTCTTCTGATACAAAACAGGCGAAAAAAAACCAGCGTTTTCGAACCCATCAGAGGAGAAAATACAATAAACTGAAAACTATCATTTACTGGAATAATTTGTTACTAAAATTGGAAAAAATACGGCCGAAACAGTGCAAGCGAAACAGAAATCAGATTGCCCGTACGCCGTACGGGCAAATCAGTAAATGCCCAAAAACTATGCCCGTACAGCGTACGGGCAAAACAGGGAAGGGGTTAAAGCCCGCTGCAAAAATGACACCCATTTTGGGTTATGTTAAGTTCAGCGATAAAACGGATGAAAATAATGCAGACGATATTTAAATAATTTAAAATACGAAATGATTGCGTGAGAGGAATAACAACATAAAGGTAGAAACAAAATGTTATTTTCATCTAGGCAAAAAGTGATCCAAACAAAAATTGAATACACTCCCGCTCACAAGGAAGCGAGGAGGTGAGGACGTTCTCATAAAAAGTTATGAGTCACCAACGCGTTGTCTAATTAGGGAATAATTAGACTGGAACCTTGACAATGACCATTCGGTATGATTAACAGCAATACATAGATTCAACAACATGAAGCTCAGAATTTATTAAAAAAAAGTAATACAATAATAAAAAATAGGGACACTAAAAAGTTGCAACTTGGTACAGCAAATAAAATAAACAAAAAGTGACAACACTAACAAAAAGATATATTTTTGGTTTTTATAAAATTTTAAAATTTTTATTAAGCATTTTTTCAGTTTTTTAATTTTTATAAACATAAAACAAGACAAAACATTACGCAAAGCAAAAAAATATACGAAAGCAAAGTAGCGGAATGATACGATACCCAAAATATTGGAAAATGAAAAATTAATATAAAAAATAGCCAAAAGATACAGAAAACGGTACTTCTCCATAAAATATAGCAAAAAACAATTAATTAGGCAATATAACCTTAAAACAGAATTTTAAGAAAATTTACAAGCCGTGTTCGTCTCCGGGGAAAGAAGGCGTCTCTTTTCTTGGATAGACTCTTTCTTCTTCAGTGTTTGATTTTTCGGATCTTTAAGCCTATTTCAAGGCAGTCAATCCACGGAATTCTTGGTCTTCCAATGGTTTGGTCTCGAAGATCCTCTTGGTGGTTCGGTCGTCATTCGTTCTAATCACATTTCCTGCCCACTTCGAACGTTGAATAGAAATGAATTTTATTATGTCTGCCTCCTTAAAAATCTTTTAGATTTCGGAATTTGTTCTTCTCCCCCAGGTGTCGTTGCATTCCAAACTTCCTAAAATGCTGCGGAGTACTTTTCTTTCGAAAACAGCCAGAGTCTCTTTGTTTCTTTCAGTTAACCCCTTCCCTGTTTTGCCCGTACGCTGTACGGGCAAAGCTTTCGGGCCTTTACTGATTTGCCCATAAGGCGTACTAGCAATCTGATTTCTATTTCGCTTGCACTTTTTCAGCCGTATTTTTTCCAATTTTAGTAACAAATTATAGTCCAGTAAATGATAGTTTGCAGTTCATTGTATTTTCTACTCCGATTGGTTCAAAAACGCGGGTTTTTAATACGCATGTTTTGTATCAGAAGACGAATTGTTATCTTTCAGTGTATAGGTTTCTGGATATATTTTACTAACCGCCTGATAATTTTATTGATGTAAGAGTTGAATAATATATTTTTACTTTTAAATTATGGATAATTCAGAGCGTACGGAGCTCATTTCTTGCGATTCGAACTGTGACTCTGAATCAGAAACTGAATTACCTGTAAACGATAGTAGCGAAAGTTTACTAGATGACCTGGATAGTAGCGATTCTGATAGTAGTACAGATAGAATCAGTCAAGAAAGACAATTTTTTTTAAAATTATTTGGGATAATCCTTCGGATTCGCCTCCTAGATTTGCTTTCACTGCAATTCCAAAAATGAACTTGGATATCGATGAGACTAAAGGTAAACTTTAGTTCTATGATGCTTTCATAGAAAGAAAAAAGTTGTAATAAATGCTTAAAAATATTAGAAATGTTAATTTTAATAACATATCTTTACTTAAAAATGTAAAATAAACAAAAAAAATACAATAAAAAAATGCGACTTTTTTTTACCGAATTCTAGAAAAAAAATGAAACTGTCAAAGGGTTAATGAATGTGTGTGTTAGTTTATAATTTTCCAAACAATTTCTTCTGCAGAATCCAAAAGTTCCATGGATCGCCATTTTCACGTCCGTTCCCATGTGGGCCGTCGTAGTCAGCCATTTTGGATCCAGCTTAGCTTTTCTCACGCTTTTCACGGCCTTGCCGACCTACCTCAGTTCTGTCCTGCACTTTGAAATCGAAGCGGTACGTTCCCAAAATTATTCTTGATTAACTCTTTGTATAAGAAAAAACTAAATTATGACGGCAATCGGCCATAAACGAAAAAAAAATTTTTTTTAATCGTTTTTACATACCTCCCCCAAAAAAGCGATAAAAATGCTCAATAAAGTAGAAAAAAATTATTTTAAAACATCGCATGAAATAGAAATTTTGTAAAAAGCTGCTGTATGGAAATTGTTTTCCATACAGGACCGTTTCCCTCAACGGCCAACATTGACCTAGAGTAATCCAATAGGGTCGGAATCCAATCACCTTAACACTTCGCTTGCGGGCTACGTATTTTTACGTTCTTTGCAGTCTGTCACTGAAACTCGGGTCACGTAAAAATGCGTATTGAGTAGATTTGTGGTGAATACCCACTCACCACCACAAATCTACTCTATACGTATAATTATATGTATGGGTGACATTATAGGAGTGTTGTTTGCATTTTTTCCCCCAAGTTAGGATTGTCGAGTGACTCGGTCTATGGTCGCGTTATTTCGTCTTCCGTCGAATTTCTAGCTCCAGAACGTACGAGTCGTGTTTCGTTCATTGGAAGCTTGGCTTTTTTATTGTCGAATACAAAATGGATAAAATGAGCCGTCGTGACAAAGAGAGTGACGAAGAAATAGGCGCCG
>CM063507.1:84687878-84690378 GCA_032207245.1 Pardosa pseudoannulata | reverse complement strand
CATCATCATCATCACATTCACCATCACATCACTTTGGACTAACATCATCAGAAAGTTAGTCCAAAGGGATGAGGGAGGGTAGGCGGGATCTCATCCAGCAAAAAACTCTTTGACTTAAAAGAAACTGTATTTTGAGTGGAGGTTGAAGAGGAGTTGTAAAATTGAAATTTTTTTTTCAAATCTCTTATTCCCTTCGAGGATTTGTGTGTTATCTGGTATTCCAAATAAAAGATGTTTTTGTAATTCTGTATCCATCAACTCGGCTACATTATTCTTAAATTTGGTGGCCGTTTTATTAAGTTATGTCATATATATGTATATATATATATATATATATATATATATATATATATATATATATATATATATATATATATTGTGTATAAAGATACCTATATGTGTGCATATGTGTATTATATGCCTGGATACAGCTATACAGTCACAATATAGATATATTGCACAATACACAAACATAATGTTAGGAATTTGTTAGTGAACCTTAAATTCAACATGAGACTATTGGTATCTCGCCAATTTGGCAACTTATTCTTGTCACCAAGTTCATCGCCAAGTGTCGCCAAATGTTGCCAAGTGTGGCAATACGTGACAACTTCCGATTCCTGGAATATTCCAACAGTTTCTTCGGGCCTATATAAGGCTGGCTGAGTCCCAAACGACAGTCGTCGTTCAGTAGATGTCTCAGTGTACCGAGTATGCATAGTGTGTTGTGTTTTACTGGTTCTTTCGTTTTGTTTGATGCGGAAAGAGGTACGAGAGCCCACGGCATTGTGCTGGAATTATTTAGGGATGATTATGTATAAGCTTGGTACGACTGTGCAGTACCTTAACCTTGTGTTATAATAGCATTTATCACAAAGCATTCCTTCAAGCATATTTATATACAGAATATATAGATATTTTTATACCTAACATACCCCATACAAAACTAGAAAACATATCGACACTTAAATACTTTTTTTTTATCTTTGTGTGAATGTTTGATATGAAAAGAATGATTTTCCTGTTGCAGGTCTGTTAGGTCCGGCAGCGACGCTGTTGGGCGTCACGACGTCCGGCTGCCGTCCGAAACTGATCGTGGCGCTGATATGCCTGACCACCGCCCTGCAAGGCGCCGTTTATTCCGGACACCACGTCACCCACATCGATATGAGTCCGGACTTCGCGGGTAAATGCCATTACGTTGTATTCCTCGTAAATAGGCTCGGAAGACAGCGTCTCGTTGTAAAGGCGTCAGTAGGTTTTAAAAAAGTTCAATGAAAATAACCTGCTCAAAATTAATATTTATTGCTTCCACCTTTGTCTCTAATAGCGTTATTGTTAAACATCGGTGTCTTTCCCGATGACCGCCTCCTTTCTGTACCTATTGCTACTGGAGCAGGTATAGTGGGTTAACTGAAAGCCTGTCTTGCAGACAATTAAATACCGCAGCGGCTATATCTTAGACTAAATATTTATTATTTTATAATTATTGAACATATGGATATTATTATAGTAACAACGCATCTCTAGCTGAAACGAACCGAGGAAACGAAAAAATGCCGAGCCGTCTGCCCGCGTCTCACTCGGTTTCAGTTCTCTCCTCCAAGAACGTCCGAGCGGGCCTCTCTTCCACTGCTGTTGGCGAGGCCCGGGGTGGAATTCCCCCCTCTTGGTCAAGCTTTCGCCTCCCTGGGAAAATGTCCCTCTTCTCCTCCGAAGTTGGTGTTGGTGGCATCCTTCCTCTTCCTGGTGAACTTTCATCTCCCTGGAGAAGGGCTTGTCTACCCTCTCTTTGGTTGATGGTTGGTAGGATAGGATAAATTAAATAACTATTCTCTTTCTTATAATATATATATTATATATATAAACCCAGCTTGCTGGCCCAAAAATAATCACCTCTGATGTTTGGCAAAGTCACTGGTAAGCTTGCTTGGCGCAACAAAGCACGATTTATTGGGTCATTCTGTCAGTCACGGTCCTTGCCAGCCCCCCCCCGTGTTCGATCTTTACGCCCAGCGCATATATCCCAAAATTCTTCAGCTAATTATTTTTTTTAACTTAAACCTAAAATTCCTCCACAGGGGGCTACACACACCTACACACACTAGGCGATTAATCTTCTCCCTTTCCTTCCAGATGTAATGTCTTCAGTGAGGTAAGTCTACTCTTAATTATCTTCACCAACGCTTTCTTTTTCAGCAACGTCCTTTTTTCCAGGTTTGAGTCCTTCAGGCTCGCACCGGTCATTAGCGTTGTAGTCGCCTCCCCCCCTTCTTAGTTTGAGCTTCTAAATTTCCCCCGGACTACAAGGAAGTCCACGTTTTGGCTGTTAGGATTCCCCAAACTCAGAGCCGGACAATAGGTCTCCCACAACGGAAAACAAAGGTCCTGGCCGAGGGAGAGCAGGGTAGGGTTGGGTCTCTTATGATGAGTGACACGGCAAGGTGGTTAACATAAGTCGTAGCCAAGACCCCGCAGTGAACTCAAGGGGAAGCAACCC
>CM063507.1:84657878-84662878 GCA_032207245.1 Pardosa pseudoannulata | reverse complement strand
GTTGTACAGCTATATAAATAAATAATAGTTATATAAACGTGCTGTATAAATGTTTGCTGTATAATGTATAAATGTATATCAATTTGCTTTTTTTTAAACTTCGGTTGTTTTTAAAATAATCTATACAATTGGAGAGTTATCTGGGAATTCGTACAATATACAGAAAAATCGTAAAAGAATGTAATAAAATTATTTTCCAATTTATTCTTTTTTTAATTTTGAGAGTTTAAAACTACTTTTAATGCATTTGCATGTATGTAAATGCACAATAAATATAGTATAATTTTTTTAATAAAGTTATTTCCAAAATGTTTGTTAGTTTGATAATTTAAAAGTCCCGTTTTATGTTGTACAGCTATGTAAATGAATAATAGTTACATAAACGTGCTGTACTTCTTAATGTTTTGGTATTTCTATACAAATTAAATCTTCATTTTTGATCTCAATTCCTAAATGTATTTTTAGAACACCGAATGAACAACCAAGTCTTCCAGGATTATCTCTATTTTAACCCATCGAGCGTTGTTCCTCCTTTAAAATTTCAAGGTCTCTAAAAATTTTTTAACTCCTCAAATTCCGAGCTCTCTATATTCCATAACGAACGAATGACTGCCTCGGGTTTTTATGTAAATAAAAACGAAATGGCTTCCCTCAAAAAAAATCTTTCTTCGGAATTGAAAGAAAAAAAAAAGTAGTCGAAATGTGCTCTAAAATAAAAAGAAATAAAGCAACGCCAGTCTCTCCAGCCAATGAAGCCAAGCTAAGCCCAATTAAAACTCTCTCCGCTACGCCTGTCTACTTGCTGTGAATGAAGAATTGCGGTGAAAGACAGATGCTTAAACACACATCAACGGAACAACGGGGATAATAACAGCGTTAGGTAAGAACTCTTCCTTCTTTCTTTCTTTCTTTGATTCCGAATAATTCTCCCATGTTTTGTGGAAATGAAAAAGAGGGTTGATTTTTAGGTTTCAATTGCAAATTGCTTAACCTTTTCAGAGAGGCTGGGACAGCATAGATCCCGCAGATGAATTAGTTCTTCAGAGAGCCCCTTTCAAAAGATTAATGCCAGCGGGGGCGTTCTAAACCTAATTCCTGGAGTAGTAAATTTTAGAGGGGAAGGGGCATTTTGGTTCAAAATTGTACCTATCTCCTATTTACAAGCAGAAAAAAACACGCATAAATATATTTTACTAAATATTCTTCATAGGTTCATAACTTCTTTAATCCCTTCCGGTAAAATGACGAGTCTAGCTCGTCATTAGTTTTTCATTCCATACCGCACAATGACGAGCTACACTCGTCATGCGATTAAAGTGACTATTAAATATGATAATTAATTTAGTTTAAAATTTCTAGTGTACTGAATTTGGCAACACTTTTATCACTTGTGAAAATCACAAGTCACTATTGCATATTGTTTACTTGGTACAAGTCATTGCCAAATTAACGAGTCAGAATAAAAGAAAACCTACTAAGAAATGCCGTGTGTGTTACAAGAATCAAATTAAAAGTGAGACTACTTGGCGGTGTAAACAATTAAGAATTCCTTTGCACTTTGTTTTGAAAAGTACCACTAGATTGAAGACTATTATCTGTATACCTTATTAATGTTTTGCTTTGATATTTTCTTAATTTTACTGTTTCTGATATTATTTAACACTATGTAAAAAGTGGATTTTAATTAAGAATATGTAAGAATTGTAAAATGAAACAAGTTTTTTAAATAAAAATTAAATGGTTATTTCATGCACAGTTTTTCCTTATTAAATCATACCGGAAGGGGTTAAAGCTCTCATTAAATTCTGTTAAACCGAATTTCAGCCCGGAGTGGTAAATTTTAGAAAGGGGAGAGGGATTTTGGTCCAAAATTGTACTTATCTTCTCTTTACAGGAATAAAAAAAATATGTATAAAAATATTTTACAAAATATACTTCTTTATAGGTTCATAGCTTCTTTAAAGCTAACATTATTTTCTATTACATTCTGCTAAACCAAAATCCAGCCCAGAGTGGTACATTTTAGAGGGAGGGATTTTAGTCCAAAAGTGTACTTACCTCCTATTTGCAGGAAGAAAACAAATGTGCAAATATATTTTACAAAATATACATCTTCATAAAGTTCATAACTTCTTTAAAGCTCTCGTTATTATTTTCTATTACATTCTGCAAAACCGAATTCCGGCCCGGAATGGTCAATTTTAAAGGAGGGGGGATTTGGGCCCAAAATTGTACTTTCTTTATTGTACTGCTATTTACAGGCAAAAAAAAATGCATAAAAATATTTTACAAAATATACTTCTTTATAGGTTCATAACTTCTTTAAAGCTCTCGTTATTATTTTCTATTACATTCTGTTAACCCGAATTCCAGCCCAGAGTGGTATATTTTAGAAAGGGGAGAGGGATTTTGGTCCAAAATATTCCCTATCTCCTTTTTCTATTACGAAAAAAACACGAGTATAAAAATATTTTACAAAATGTAACTATTCATAGCTACTTTAAAGTTCTCATTATTATTATTTTCTGTTATATTCTGATTAACCCATTATGTGCGGGTCCATTTCGCAACGGAATGGTACCGACAGCGGGCGTTTGGAGCGTCCATTGAGTTATTCAGTTCAATCTCGATAGACAGAAAATTATTTCATTTTTTAACCAACTGTTCGTAATTTATATTGAAATATATAAACAAATATATAAATAGACAAATAAACAAATACATATATATATATATATATATATATATATATATATATATATATATATATATATACATATATAATGTCATATTCGCAAAGATAAATAAAATGTTAATATTAAAAGTAAATTGATTTTTTGTATTCACCTTCCCGTTCTCCTGTTCTGCATCAACTGATGTAAAAATGAGTTTTTATTGGTCTCCATTTCTCCAGAATGTATGTAGTAGACAAGAACATTCGGCTTCGTTCTCAAATTATTCATTCGGAGCTAAACAAAAAACCATTATTTTGGGCGGAACAAAACCGGAATGTTCAGTTCCGGTTTTCGGTGAATTTTATTTTGTTTAACATGAACGAAAAATAGTAACGGTTCTAAGCCCTGCTTTTATTGAACAAATACAGGTCACAAATTCAATAAATGTGTTTGAAAAAGGGCAGGGCGCACTAGCACTTACGAAAGCCCCAAGGATTAGGAAGGCCCCAAGGAATTGAAATACCATTTTGTCTCTTAATAGTGTATAATCTACCTTTTTTTTCTCTTAACACATTGTGTGCAGGTCCTTTTCGCAGCGGAATTATACCTGGAGCGGTCGTTTTGCGCGTGCATTGAGTTATTCAGTTTAATCTCAATAGATCGAAAAGTATTTCATTTTTAACCCACTTTTCGTATTTTATATTGAAATGAATAAACAAATATATAAATAGAAATACATAAGATAACAACCGTAACAATATTTTAAACAAAAAATATAATTTTTAGTGGATAAGTTTATAATAGTATCGTAAATGTGAAAAATCAAATAGAAATAGTAGTATAGTTTTGATTTTTTCCCCCCCCCGTTCTGTCGTTCCGCATCGACTGATGTAAAAACTAGTTTTTGCCTAAATTTTTCCAGAATCTATGTAGTAGACAAGAACATTCGGCTTCGTTTTCCTGTATATACCGTTATTTTTGTACCCACAAACAAACCATGTTGTTACACTAACCCGTACTAGTATATGACCCGCGTTGCAGTATCAATCGTCAGAAAACGTACTTGTATGTGTCTAGCATACAACAATGTGTTAACTGAATTCCAGCCTGGAGTGGTAAAATTTAGAAGGGTGATTTTGATCCAAAATTGTACCTATTATATATTTATAGGAAGAAAAAAAAATGTGTAGCAATATTTTACAAAATACAATTCTTCATATTTTCATATCGACATCAAAGCCCCCATTATTATTTTCTATTACATTCTGTTACATTAGTTATTTAAAATACTGGCCAAACTAGGACCAAATGGTAGGGTGCTACTGACCAGGTGATATACTTAGAAAATAACTTTTTTTTCGTTTTAATGACGGAGAATCGATGATCGCGTCTTACACACAGAAGAGACAAACACGCATCTCTGAGTTGTGAAAATGCCGTCTCGAAAAAGGGAAAATCCCGTGAATGATTCCTCATGAGACAAAGTTTTTAATTAACAGTTTCTGTGGCTTGTTAATATATTAGTTTCAAAAGCTTTAACATTTTATATGCGGGACATGTACTAATACGTTTTCTGACGATTGATACTTAAACGTGGGTCACGTACTATACGGGTTAGTTTAACAACAAGGTTTGTTTGTGAGTACCAAAATAACGGTATATACCGGAAAACGAAGCCGAATGTTCTTGTCTACTACCTAGATTCTGGAAAAATGGTTTGGTTTTGGTTTGGAGTGCTACGGTGCACTTTTTGCAACACGAGGGCTAATGAGACCGGGACCTACAGCTTAAAGCCGATTCCGAAAGACTACGAACATCCATGCCACTGTGGGATTCGAACCCACGATCTCTGGTACCGAATCTAGGAAAAATGGACAAAAATAAAAACTCGTTTTTACATCTGTCGATGCGGAACTACAGAACGAGAAAAATTAAAACCATATACTATTTTCTATTTGATTTTTCAACTCCTCTTCTTAGCCCACTCTCCTGTTTCTAATCATGGATCTTGTTGGTGCTTCAACCACATTTGGCGAAATTGGCGTGCGTGGCGTTTGAAATCTGGCGAGGGGATCGTAACTCAACAAATTGATACATAAACAAAAACAACATTTTGAGGAAAAATTTTACAAAAATTGAATATTTAAAATCTAATTGAATTAACAAAGAAAACACATAACATTCATACTAAATAGACTGAAACATTCACTTAATCACAAATTAAATAAACTGAGTGTGATTTTCATCACAAATTTGTGATTTAGTGTAAATTGTAAAATTATTTTAAACAAAAAAAAAAAGAAAAAAAAAGAAAACTGTATTTTG
>CM063507.1:84642878-84652878 GCA_032207245.1 Pardosa pseudoannulata | reverse complement strand
TTTTTCATATTTACGATACTATAAATTTACCCACTAAAATTATAGTCTAGTGCGTTTTCTGACAATTGATACTGGAGCGCGGGTCACGTATCAATATACGGGTTAGTGTAACAACATGGTTTGTTGGTGGGTACTAAAATAACGGTATAGACAGGAAAACTAAGCCGAATGTTCTCGTCTACTACATAGATTCCAGAAAAATGTAGACAAAAACTAATTTGGACAACAGTCGATGCAGAAACACAGAACGGGAAAAAATTAAAAAACAAATAGAAATACTACTATTTCTTTTTAAATTTTCATATTTACGATACTATTATAAATTTATCCATTCAAAAATATATTTTTTGTTTACAAAAATCTTTAGTTGTTATTTATATATTTCTATTTATATATTTGTTTATGTCAGGTGTAGAAAAGGGGTAGTCGGAAATTATGCGAGTTGAAAACGAATTTAAAAAGTGAACTCTTTTATAATAATAAAATAAATGAAAAAGCCCACGCTCGCGTAAGATTTTAGGATCATCCGGTCAGGCGGAAGCCTTTTTGAGCTATTTGATGAGCTTGCAAACAGATAAGATTCAATCTGTGCGTGGAGCTGTCAACACACTCTACGCGTGTCTTCGACGAATAAGTGAAAATGGCGCAAGGAGACTGTTGTCCATTCCAAAATGGATCAAGAAGACTGTTGTCCATTCGCCTTAACTCTGGATCAGGACATATCATTTATATATTTCAATATAAAATAAGAACAGTTTGTAAAAAAATGAAATAGTTTTCGATCTATTGAGATTAAACTGAATAACTAACAAACGCCTGCTCCCGGTACAATTCCGCTGCGATATGTGCCTGCACACAATGTGTTAAAAGACGTTCATAAATTCGTTTTTTGATTTATTTGAAAGGCAAGCCAAACTAATAGGAGGGTAATTATGTAACATATTTGTTAGGGCTCCTATAGAAATCCCTATGTTAATCGCACGAAAGTCGGAGAGGGATTAGATATTTGTTAAGAATTCATTATGAAAAAAGGTATAAGCTAAGGCTCTGAAAGTTTTACACAAAAATTTATCAGTCACATCAGAAATTCAAAAAGCACAAGGAACGATTCCGTTTTTGAATTACTTATCTTTTTTAACACTTGTCATGCGGATATACTTCACCGCCAACTTAAGCGTTTTTATCGTGAACCGCGCGGAAGTTTAGTTATTCAGAAAAATCGCTGTCTATCGAATACTACTTTGTTTTCAGGAACGAAACTTTTTTTATTTTACACTTTAATATATACTACAAGATTATTTAACAAAATTTAAAAAACAACAACAATATATTTACGAAATCACAGCAATAAACTATTTTTAACCCTCCGAGTGGTGGACACCGAGGAAAAAAAGTCTCCAAAAATATGCTAAAGATACATTGTGTCAGTGACCAAAGTGTTCTATGATTTTTTACTTCAACCTTTGTCGACTAGATTGGAATACGGGAACCCACCCTCGTTACTGTCCCTTTATTTCCGGTTATAAATATTTATATAAATAGACATTATAGATTGTTAATTTTTAATACACATATATCTCGTATAGTCTCAAAGATCATCCCATAAGAAACAATGGGTTCTAAAAGTACAAATAAAAATATTCTTTAAGAGTATGATTTATATCTTTTTTTACGAAAGTGATCCAAACTATTTAAGTGGTGCAATTAGAGATACATCTGTTACCGCAAACAAAATACTTCAAAATAGAGATTTACAAAGGTATGAAAAGCTATCAGCGTCTTTTTGCTTCAGGGAGTAGGTGTGCAGTTCCTAAACTATTTACCTGACCCTCCTACCTCAAAACTCCATATGGAAAACACTGGCAGAAATGTACAATACATCCATTTTGGGAACGTTTTTGGAGGTCGAAAATTGTACGTGACAACCGCTTTGAAGACATGATCGGTTTGGCGGAATTGTACGTGCGAACCGCTTAAAGGGTTAAAATGAAAGTCCATCTGTCGGCGCCTGTTTCTTCGTCACTCTCTTTGTCACGACGGCTCATTTTATCCATTTTGTATTCAACAACAAAAAACCGAGCTTCCAATGGACCAAACACGACTCGTACGTTATGGAGGTAGGCATTCGATGGAAGACGATACAACGCAACAAAAGACCGAGTCACTCGACAATCCCAACTTGTGGAAAGAAAAAATGCATAGCGTCGCATAGCAACGCAAACAAGGCATACATATAATTATACGTATTGAGTAGATTTGGGGTGGTGAGCAGGTATCCACCGCAAATCTACTCCATACGTATTTTTACGTGACCCGCGCTCCAGTAACCTACTGCAAAAAACGTAAAAATACGTTGCCCGCACGCGAAGTGTTAATGAGTTGTTTGTAGGATTAAACATAATGACTTCGAGTCTCTGAAACAACTCATGATAATTGATCCAATAAAAAAACGAGTTCGAAATGTGATCCGTGGCCCAAATTTGTTAAGACGAATGATTTAGCCCAAAAAATTTAAATGAATATGAACGTGTGCGTCTGGGAATCAAAACTAGTAACTACAGTAGAAGTACGAAATGTACTAGCAATTGGGGTGAACCAAAACATTTTAGCATTCAGATTCGTAATCCAAACAGGTTCGATTCTACAAAATTTGAGGACAAAATCGTAAATAACCAAAATCTAACGAAAGAAATATCGCAACTCATAGAGCAACCAGTTGTACAATGTTTTTATTGCAATGAATACGGACACATAAGCAAAGATGGCTTTTTACCCATGTAAAAAGTGTGGTGAAAATGCCACGTTAAAAAGTTCTGCAGCAAAGAAGCTCGAAACGGATGTCTAAATTTAATGCAAACTGTGAATCGAAGGAGCCAGAAAAATATCTACCCCAAGCAATAATGAACAAAATAGGTTAAGATCATTGGGTTTAACGGAGTACCTAGCGAAGTGTGAAGTCTTCACTTTATCTACTGACGGTACTTATAAGTACCAATCACCTTAACCATTTATGTACTGACGGTACTTTTAAGTCCCACTTTCATTAATTAGTTCTAACAAACTAAATTTCACACCGGGGAGATTTTTTACTTGTATATTTAACTTGTATATAATTATCAAAGTGACAGCTAAAAAACAATATAAAGACATTTTCAGTATTTCATAATGCAGTAGATAAAGGGTTAACCTCTGAACGTAAGCAGATGAAAACAAATTTAGGCCTCTAGGCAAAAAATGATCCAAACAAAAATTTAATGCACTCCAGCTAACTCACAAGGAAGCCAGGAGGTGAGGACGTTCTCATAAAAAATTAGGAGTCACCAACGCGTTGTCTAATTAGGGGATAATTAGACTGGAACCTTGACAATGACCCTTCGGTGTGGTTAACAGCAATGCATGGATTCAACAACATGAACCTCAAAAATTATAAAAAAGTATTACAAAAATAATAATAGGGACAGTAAAAGAGTTGCAACTTGGTACAGCAATTAAAAATAAACAAGAAGTGACAACTCTAACAATAAAAATTTTTTTGATTTAAAAAAAAAATTTTTTTTTAATTTTATAAAAGTTTTAAAGTTTTTTTTTTCATTTTTATAAACATAAAACAAGACAAAACATTACGCAATGTAAAAAATGAACAAACTGTCACTGTTTTTATGATATGTAGAAAATAGCTGTTGTCTGATAAAGACATCGCTAAGAAGGTTGGGATTAAATATTTCTTCGTGTAAAGGGGATCTGTATTCATTTAGAATCCAAATTAATATCGTTTTCTCAAAGTTTAGGTGTAGCGATTGTTGAAGTGGAAAATAACGATGTGACGGCTAAAGCAATTACTACAGTTGACTCCGCTTAAGGGATCGCGGTTGATGTTATCAATCGCTTATTTCTATCAACATCGCTGGGTTTCGATTCATTTGTATGATGAAATTATCGCTTTATGAGATCGTAACATTGGTTAATTTTATCGGTGTTCGAACCTCATTTTAACTGGAAAAGGAATATTCAAACCTTTCTTTTTTCCCCTTCGTTGTTTTTTGAATTTCCGAGAATTCTCCTTCTACCTAGGGAAATGGAGAATGATCAAAGGAGTGGTGTATTACACGTTCCTGGAAGTGGTGTATTACACGTTCCTGGAATGTTTCAGAAATAAGCACACCTTGCTGGTGGTCAATGGTTGTCAGATAAGCAGAAGTCAACACGTTCTTATCGTAACTGAGAAGGAGCGTATTCACAGTTTATGCGTTGACCGCTTCCGTGCAGCTTGTCGATAGGGAAGCCAGAAAGCGAAATGATTGAACGTTAAAAATAAATATCGAAATTTTAAATCGTTATGACTGGCCGATTATGATGACGAACCATTTATCAAAGAGATTTTTAGAAAAAATAGTAGACAGTCCACATAGGATCAATTTTTTAAAAATATGCATACAATTCTTATGCTTTAAAGGATAATATACATAAATACAGGATAATATAAAGTGTGCTTTTTTCATTTTGTTTTGAAATTTAGTACGTGTGAATTAAAGGGAGGGGGGTAAATTTATCTAATTTTGAGTATCGTTTATTGTTATCAATCGGTTAATGTTATCAAAATCACGGTGTCGATAGTTGATTTCAACATTCCTTGACTTACCGTTCATAGCATAGACTAGAATTGTAGAAAATTTACATAATAGATACTGTGGTATAGCCACATTCTATGTAAAAGGTAATGCCAGGAATTGCCGGCTTCCTGACCCCTTATTTTATGGAATGAGGCTTGTCCATGGCTAAGTGACATTCAATGTTCCCTTGCTGACCATCCGTGGGTTGTTGTTTTCCTCTCCCCGTCTCCCACCATTGTCCAGCTTGAGCGTTGCTTGGCGCCATAAAATTCCTAGGATGTTCTTCTTACTCACACTACGTTTTGGCGATCGTCTTGGGTTCCCGCTGGCGGGATTTTTCCACTGACCTCGACATGCGCGGTGTTGAATGGACATCATTCTGGCTGAAATTAGGGGAGAGGTCACCCACATCATTTAAGAAGAAAAAAAAATTTTTTTTGAGCCATTTTGCTTTTTTTTTTCATTTTTGTGTCATGTTGAGGGACGTGTATTTTTCTGACAAAGTCAGCAAGGAATAGTCAATAATAAAAACTCCTTTCAGCTATTCAATTAATTGGACTATTTTATTCAATTTTCATTTTCCTCTGTTATAAAGTTCTGGAGCATTCCATATGAAGATAGTCAGTTGTGTCTGCCGCCATATAGTTCCACCAAAGAACTGAAAGGTTATTTGCGGACTAAGGGAAAAATGGAATATCCAATAACATCAATAATTCTACAACAACAATAATTATTCTACTAGAATATTCTACAGATACGCAAAAAGTTATCTTTTCATTAAATTAGAATGTATCTAGGTTTGGTTTGGAGCGCTAAGGTCTACTGTTTTGCACACGAGGGCTAATGAGACCAGGACCTACTGCTTAAAGCTGATTCCGAACGGCTACGAACATCCATGCCATAGTGGGATTCGAACCCACGAACTCCGGTACCGACGATCAGCGCCCTAACCAATCGGCCAGAGTTCGGCCAGAATGTATCTAGAAAAAAACAATTAAAAAGAAAGCAAAGAGAGTACAAATTGTAAATAATATAAATTTTGTCGAAGCGGACACTAAAGATTTGGATTATGGTTTAACTAGCATATATCCGTCATATTGGGGATCAGTTAATTTTCAGAATTGTAAAGTACCCTATGAGGCAGATAAAAAAAAATTGTTTTTTGGCCTAGAATTATCTGGTACAATCTCCATAATTTGATTATCTTTACTGACCGTGTGTTAGTTACCAACTTTAATTTATCTTGTATTATGTGATGGGATGGACAGCAGAGGTTTTGATATTGACAGCGATTATTGGGCGGTATATAAGTGTGATGTCCAAAATGAAGCAAAACGATAGCAAACCGCATGGTTATGTATGAAAAACAAACACACAAACGGACAAACTTCTTCATTTTCAAAGATATATAACTTAAACGCTAGATATTTATTGTTTCGCGAAATAGACGCCTAGACTTTTATGAAAAGAATTGGTTGTTAATAACGGTAATAAAATTTCCATGGCAGCAAAAAAATAATCCTTGATTCAATTTAAAATTATCACATATGTGTACTTAATCTATTATTTAAAACAAATACAAAAGAAAATGATTGACGTCGTATCTCAGTTCAGCGATAAAACGGATGAAAATAATGAAGACGATATTTAAATAATTTAAAATAAGAAATGATTCAATAAGATGGAATGAAGTCATCATGCTAGAAAAAAATGTCGTTTTTACCTATTTTTTTATGTGATAAATTGAATCGCCTGCTCTTAACTAGAGAAAATAGAGCTTGGAATAATGGCATGAAACGATCGGAAAGGGGGAAAGGGGTGGATTTCGAACGTTTTCGAACTCGCTTTGAATTATTTAACCTAACTCATTAGAACTTAGCCCTATAATTCCAGGTATACAGCTTCATAAATTCAAGGGACAAATAGAACTTAAGCTATTATATGTTGGTTGACTTTTTATCGTTTGCAGGGGGCACCCACACGTTCAGTCAAGCCATAACATACAAGACTGAACATTACGCAAAGTGTTGACTATCGCCGCCTCAATAATGAGACACTGGAAGATAAAACTCTCTTCCCCAAATAAGTTATCTGCACCATTAAATCTATGGACAACAATGTCCGTGTGTGTTTTGTTTACATACATGTATACGGTTTGTTGAATTTCCCCAGTTCTTTGACATCCTCAAATGTTTATTGCATAAATTATTAGTTCTCCCTAGCAATCTATGACGTCGAAAAACATTCTATGGAAATAAAATTGAAATGTAACAATTTTTTTTACGATTTTTCAAAACAAAAATTAATCAAAATTTGACTTAAGCATTTAATAACGTTATAATTTAAGAAATCGAAATGGTCTATAACATAAAATAACTAACATAAAATTGCCATACGTCTTATGTAATTTAAGTCTATACGATAGACATAATAAATTTAATTTTTTATAATGTCTTTAAAAAATCCACCTAATTCATTTTTACAATCTGTTGGTGTTCTACTACTTTGCAAAAAGAACCTCTAGTCTAAACACCAATGAAAGGAAGGTTAAAACTAAGTCTGTAATAAAAATTTATTTTAAAAATATATATGAAAATAAATTTTCACAGTAAAGACATACATGTATGCATATCCATAACGTGTTGAAAATTGACTTTGTAATACAGAAAGTCGTGGAATTTAGCATCATTTAGCACGGTTTGTTAGCAATACTATGCACATACATATTTATAATTTGGATTATCTGCTGCTAATAAACTATTATATTTGTCAACAATCTGAAGCATACGAGTGTATGTAATACTTTTATCTATACTAGTTGTTCTAAACCTTTATTCGAAAAATTTTGCTACCATACCAAATCTGGGTGCAAAGCAGCTAGTTAGAAAGTTTGAGAGATGCAAGTTTATTTACAACCTTAGACTTAGCTCACTTGCAGATACCATTATTCGAAGAAGCAAAAAAGAAAACAGCTTTTATGACACCGAAGAATTTGAAGAAACTCTGCTTACCTGAGCAGGTGAAATATCCAAAACTTTACGGGCAGTTTCTTCATCTTGACTTGGCGTAAGATCTTGCACAGACGCTACGATAGATTGCGCATTGGAGGGTAACTGCTGTAGAAATAGTTCTAGTGAAAGAGAGTCGGGCACTTTTCGATTTCCAGCTTGCAGTTGCATAAAACGAAGAATCTCGGAAGGTTTCTTATCACAGAATTGTTCCCCGGCTAATAGTTGACGAATTTCCTGCGATTTATTGTCACCACAATGGAACATAATTTCGTTTTTAAATTCTTCTAGTGATCAACACTATCTGGAGAAAGTACAGCGTCTCGAATTGCAATCGCAGTTTCTGGCGGTAGATGAGAAACTCAATTATATTTCGTTTTCGAATCTGTTATAAACTTTAGCACAGCAATAGAAATGTAGATTTAACCATTTTGAACCATAAAGCTGGATCACTAGGTATGAATACAGGAATTTTCACAGCCGCCGTTTCCGCCATTTTGGTAACAAAAACTTTATCCGGTATTTACCAATGTAGAGGGTTGGCTTATGTTAAATACGTTGAACTAATGTTATCCCACTAAAGACTCAATATTAAATAAACAAGTAGTTTATTAACAGAAAATAGGCACAGTACGCGTTAATTGTAGCGACAGCTTCCGAATTAGCAGAAACACACTTAAATACACAAACATTCAACTACTGAGAGTTGAAGTAATAGTAGTATTTGCCAACTTCATTACATGAAATGCACCAGGGAGTATGGATACACCACAAACATGCAGAACATTTAAAAAGAATGATTTTGGTTGGTTGTTGTATGTTAGAGAGATCCCCAAATCGTTTAATTTCTATCTTTAAAACGGAGACTCATTGGCTAAGTTATATAAGTAGTTTTAAATGACGTACCCTAGTATAAGTTTTGGGATTTACATTATAAAGCGTTTGTTATTTAGACGACATACTTATACCTACCTAATCTTTTTGGAATGACATGTTAACACTAGATTTATATGTTGATCCTATAATATTTTATATAGTGAGCCAATTGGATATACAAGAAAATGGAATTTTTAAAAGAAAACAGTTTCAAATTAGTTTAAATAAAATGTTTATTATAAAAAAATTATGGAAAACATTTTTTTTATATAAAAAATATATGTTTTATAAACCCATTTTCTAAACATTTCTATTATTTGAGCACAATGATTTCTATCTGTTCTTTTTGCATGATAGATAAAATTTAATAGTCTCCTTTTAACATGTAAATATACAGGCGGTCGGTGTTATGAACGATGACGTCACAAAACTCGGCGGAGGTTAAATATCGTTTTTGAGAGACGTTAATACTATAAAACCATTAGAAATCACTGTTTAGGCCCCAAATGAAAGAAAAGTAGGTACTGTCCTGCTTACTTTTTTGTCTTCTATTGTTTAAAATTAAAATTAGAATACCTGAAAATTCCTCATTAAAACTAGGATTTACGGATGTTGATCGTTTACCTATTTTTACTGAAATGAGCCCATTTGACTCCTACAAGAAAATGGACGTTTTTTGCCAAGAAAAATTTCGTTTTTAAATTCTTCTAGTGATCAACACTATCTGAAGAAAGCATAGCGTCTCGAATTGCAATCGCAATTTATGGCGGTACATGAGAAACTCAATTATATTTCGTTTTCGAATCTGTTATAAACTTTAGCACAGCAATAGAAATGTAGATTTAACCATTTTGAACCATAAAGCTGGATCACTAGGTATGAATACAGGAATTTTCACAGCCGCCGTTTCCGCCATTTTGGTAACAAAAACTTTATCCGGGAGTCGCCAATGTAGAGGGTTGGCGTATGTTAAATACGTTGAACTGATGTTTTACTCCCACTAAAGACTCCAATATTAAATAAAACAAGTAGTTTATTAACAGAGAATAGGCACAGTACGCCGTTCAGTTGTAGCGACAGCTTCCGAATTAGCACAGAAACACAAACATTCCAACTACTGAGAGTTGAAGTAATAGTAGTATTTGCCAACTTCATTACATGAAATGCACCAGGGAGTATGGATACACCACCATAACACCTGCAGAAACAGGACATTTAAAAAGAATGATTTTTGGTTTGGTTAGTGCGCCCTCTAAATTTTAAAGACTAAAGTATAAAGTTTTGGGACCTCTACTCATTACGAAAGCTGTTTGTTATTCAGAAGACATACTTATACCTACCTAATCTTGGAAGGACATGTTTAACACTAGATTTTCGTATGTTGATCCTGTACTTATTTTATTGAAGTGAGCCCATTTGACTCATACAAGAAAATGGAAATTTTTCGCAAAGAAAATAGTTCTAAATTCATTTAAATGAAATGTTTATTATAAAAAAAGATCATAG
>CM063507.1:84630378-84632878 GCA_032207245.1 Pardosa pseudoannulata | reverse complement strand
TGATGCGATAAATTAAAAAGTATTCGCTTGCGTGTAACCGGGGGAAATAATGCTTGGAATAATGACATGAAAAGCTCGAAAAAGGAGGAAGGAATGGATTTCGAACGTTAAAAATTTTTAAAAACCTTCCTAGGGATGTACCTACTAATTTCCGAAATTTTCACGGTGATTGGAAGTATGGTTTTTGAGTCTATAGAGTACAGACAGACACAAATTCATTTATATATATATATAGATTAGTAATTTCAAAATGTTTCAGGTGAATTACTTTTATGCATTCCTTATTCAAAACTTTGCAGTAAAATAATGATTTTGCCATTGAACTGGGTATAGAGGCTTAATCTGGACGTTGGGAGTCGGTTCGCAAATTCGTTGTGACGTCAGCTTTTGGGCATTATGCGAGCAAACGATCAAGCTTACATCAAGCTGACGTCACAATAAACGGGCGAACCGACTCACAACGTCCAGATTAAGCCCCATGGTTTTGAAAATCTTAAATCGTTTGATCGTTTGAAAAGTATTTCCTCTACTTACAAAGGATTTAATTCTGTAAAACGGCTAAAAGAGTTGCTAAGCTATTGTAGAATTTAAAATAATTTTCTTATATAAATGGACTGCATGTCAGAGTTCAAAGACCCCCCATTCGCAATATCTCGGATTTGCGTAACCGTTGCTTCAACATCTGGTACAATCTGTCTCCGGCCATCTACCGAGGACTTGTGGCATCCATGCCAAGGCGGGTTGAAGCTGTGTTGTGCGCCAAAACTGAAGCCAAGTAGTTATTGACAGGTGGTCATCATGTTTTGGCTATTGAGTGTATATATGTATGTGTGTAATGCGGCGAAATTGGTCCGACGGTTATAAAAGAATATTATCCCCTATTATTTTTAATTGCTTGGGCTTACTAGGAATAAGAAGCTTAATTAATGTACAATCGTGGCTCCATCAAAGAAAGCGGCGAGTCCAACCTAAAACTTTAAGTTTATTAGAGACCGAGAAAAAATATGTTTCTCCGACAAGAGCGAGCAATGAATACACGAAAACACTTTTCTATTACACGGTCAGCCCCACAGCGAATGGTGAGAAGAATTCTGCTCACGAGACACAGCAGCTTAGCCAGCGTTTTTCACAGTCAGAAAGGAACTTAGATCATAGGAAAAGTGAACCCTTTGCCGGAGCAGCTGGAAAAAGACATATATGTAATAAAAATTAAACTACCAAAAGAAAATTTATAAATGTAAGAAAAAAAATTAATCTAAAGTAATCGGCAGAAGCAATGTTTTTACACATTTTTATTATAAAAATATAACCTTTATTCAATGCTGTACTATTTTATAACAGGTTAGTTCTCATATAACCTGTAAAAAAGTAATTAAATAAACATGCTTAAAATTTTTGAATAGATATGTCTAACAGCCAAATATAGAAAAATCCCATCTAAATAAAATTTGCAAGCTGTTATAATTATATAAATAAGTTTTAATTAATAGATGCTTTAGGTAGAGGAACTAAAAAAAACTGTATTTACACTTAAAGTTACATTTATGTATTCAGATATTTACAAATGTTTTATTAAAATAAAACAGTAATTTTATAGCACATGATAATCAACTCAGTCATTTAACCATATCTTAAAAATGTAATAGATTGTATAAATAGGTCTTCTAAATTATGTTTGCATGATTGTTTACTTCACTTCAAAAATATAATTTTAACTATTTATAAAATATTTCTGAATAACTACTAAAAAAGTGACTGAAAAATATATTGAAAAAGTTAAGGAAAAAACCAATAAGAGAAAAATAAAAAAAATTCTTAAATATTTCTTGTAACAATGTTTTTACTTTTTTTCTCTGTACACTATTGAATTATGTTTCATTGTTTATGTAGTACAAATCAGTATCAGATGTTATACGTAAATAAAACTGTAAAAATTTTGCTTCAGCATAATATTTTTGCATGAGTTTGTGAAATTTGTCAGTGATAAATTGTTCTATGATTTTATACTAAGGCAGTATTTTTTAACACTGCCTTTAATAAGTATAATCCTTACAGATTTTACTTATTTTAAATATATGTGATCGTAAAGGATCATATTTTATGAATAAAGATTAAGACATTTTATTTCCATGGGACCATTTAATAAAAAGTAAGTAAAAAAAAAAGATGCAAGTTGTGTAATTTTTTGCAAATGCAATTTCTTTGCTTAAAATTTTATCTATGTATCATATCTGTTTTCGTGTATTGTATGAAGTTATTTTAGTAACTAAATTTTAAATATTAATTGACACACAAATAAAATATCTATAGCAAAATAATTTTCTACTAATAAATATTCAAGTTAGTGAAATAATTGAATATCCTTAGTTTATTTTTTGAAAAAATATTTTGATGAGTAGTAAAAGGCATAACACAATTTACTTGCGGATTATAGGAGGGAAACCGCCTTCGGCCGCCGCCATTTTTTTTAAGTGCGCAGGCCTTCTATATAGATGGCTGT
>CM063507.1:84622878-84625378 GCA_032207245.1 Pardosa pseudoannulata | reverse complement strand
CGAAACGAAACAAAAGATTTAATACCGTAACCGCCGATTGTTTAATCAGATGGCACTGAACTCTCAGTCGGAATCACAAACTGCCGATCCAGTTTTCGATCAGAATTGTACTTTACGATTTCTGGAATTGTTGGGTTCTTTTTTTTTTCAATTTACAATGAGTGTTACTCCGTTGGACTTTACGCTTATCTTTATCGCCGAGAGAGGCGCACTTTAGAACAGACGATGCCGCCATGTTCGAGTTTTGTCACTAGATAAATACCGGCTCTTGGAAAGGACTCGACGCTTTCGTCATTAATCTCGATGCATCGTTCGCTGCAGATGATTAATTCGAGCCCGCATCGCGACTGAATTGATGTGCTGATTTTGTTGGATGTTATATCGCTTCGGATGCTCATAAATCGTCAGAATCTAAGTTTAGTTGCTGTCCAGTGTTTGATACGATGACCGGAAGTGGTGACCCAGAAACAGGATACGGTGAAAAGACGCCGATATTGCGGCCAAATGCACACAAAAAGTTTTCAAAAGGTACGTTCCTCTATACAGTCTTTTGAGTAGAGTTGTGAGCAGTGAAAAAAACCGGGTTTTTTGGGAAGGGAATTTTGAAATTTTCCAAAACATGGGAATTCTGAAAATATACATATATAATATATATATATATATATATATATATATATATATAATATATAAATATATATATATATATATTATATAAATATATATATATATATATATATATATATATATATATATATATACATATATATATATATATATATATATATAATATATATATATATATTATATTATATATTATATATATTATATACATATATATATATATATATATATATATATATATAATGTTTGTGTGTAGAAATTTGACACACAATGCAACATTGTCTATTGATTATACCTTTAAATGGTATATGCATTACTTTGCGAATGTTATTAAGTGGCTACAAATAAAAGCGAGGAGTGCTTGAAACTGGAATTAATGTCAAAGTTACATATTTTCATAGCTAGTTTTATATATTTTAAACTAGCATATAGCCCGTCATATGGCAGATTCAGAAAAATTTTTAATGTACCAGAATTGTAAAGTACCCTATGAGGCAGGTAAAAAAAGGGTTTGTTTTTTGGCTGACAATTATCTGGTACACGCTCCAGAATTTGTTTATCTTCATACTCCTCTAAAGTCTCCCGATACTGTGAATGCAGTTTAGAATCACGTTGATTTCATTTAGAAAGATAATTGAAAATTTTCTTAGCTACATCGAAATGATCGTAAGTTCTTCCGAATTTTTTGAATAATGAATGGATGTAAAGGAATGGAACTATCGTTTCCACTACACCCCGGAGGTAGATAGAATTTGTTAATACCAGCGATAAAATTTTGATTGCAGCATAAAATAATCGATCATTCAATTTAAAACTATCCCATATGTACTTAATCTATTATTGAAGCTAAATATAAAAGAAAGTGATTGACGTCCTATCTAAGTTCAGCGATAAAACGTAAGAAAATAATGCAGACGATATTTAAATAATTTAAAATGAGAAATGATTAAATGAGATGGTTAAAGGAATGACGTCATAATACTAGAAAAAATGTTAGTTTGACCTATTTATTGTGTTACAAATTGATAAATTGAATCGCCTGCTCTTAACCTGGGAAAATAGTGCTGAGAATTATCTGGTACACACTCCATAATTTGTTTATCTTCATACTCCTGTAAAGTATCCCGATATTGTGAATGTAGTTTAGAATCCCGTTCAATTCATTTAGAAAGATAATTGAAAGTTTACTTACCTACGTCAAAATGATCGTTAAGCTCTTCCCAAATTTTTTTTTTTCACACAGTAATGAATGAAAGTAAAAGAACGAAACTATCGTTTTCACTACACCCTGGAGGTAGATAGAATTTGTTGCTAATACCGGCGATAAAATTTTCCTTGCAACCAAAAGTAAACGATGATTCAGCTTAAAATGATCTCATATGTACTTAATCTATTATTTAAAACAAATATAAAAGAAAATTATTTACGTCGTATCTAAGTTCAGCGATAAAATGTACGAGAATAATGCAGACGATATTTAAACAACTTAAAATGAGAAATGATTCAATGAGACAGTTAGAGGAATGACGTCATAATGGTAGAATAAAATGTTATTTTTACCTACTTATGTGATGAATTGATGTATTTTATCGCCTGCTTTTAACCGGAGAAAATAGAGCTTGAAATAATGCATTAAATTCTGGGAAAGGGGGAAGGGGTGGATTTCGAACGGTGCCAACCCAAACTCATCAAGAATCCAATAGGAAAATTATTGAGAGATTAACCCTCTAAGCGGTTCGCACGTACAATTCCGCCAAACCGATGACCTCCAAAAACGTTCTGAAAATGAATGTAATGTACATTTCTGACAGTGTTTGAGGTAGGAGGGTCAGGCCGATTGTTCAGAAATTGCATCCCTCTTTGACTGACATTTATTGAG
>CM063507.1:84612878-84617878 GCA_032207245.1 Pardosa pseudoannulata | reverse complement strand
TACATCCATCTCTATATATAAATATCTCTATATATATTGTTTTTTCTCTATTTTTGCCAATTTTTAAGACAATGTATGTATTTATGTTTATTTTCATATTTTTCTATGTTTTATAGCCTATTACTGCAATCACTAAAAAAATATTTTCATGAAAACCTTCTTTCAAAATTTTATCTCCGAACGTGATCGGTTACCTTAAGCAGCTAGCAAAGACGCATATGCCCGTACTTTATAACACACAAGTTATCATATAAAAATGCTATCATATAATTTGCGTTCCTTAGAAATGAAGGTTAATCACTTTATATCTCCATTTCTAGCTCAAATCGAATGGATACTACGCAGACGATATTCAAATAATATAAAATAAGAAATGAATAAATGAGATGTTTAAAGGAATGACGTCAAGGATAGAAAAATATCATTTTCCCCTATTTATTATGTGGTAAATTGAAAATTTTAATCTCCTGCTTTTAACCGAGGAAAACTGCGTTTAAAACAATTACTTGGGATGACGTCACATTGCTAGAAATATTGCTTCTTTCACTTAGTTATGATGCGATAAGTTAAAAAATTAATCGTTTGCATGTAACCTGGGAAAATAATGCTTGGGATAATGACATGAAACGCTCGAAAAAGGGAGAAGGAATGGATTTCGAACGATGAAAATTTACAAAAACCTTCCCAGGGATGTACCTAATAATTTCCCAAATTTTCACGGCGATTGGATGCATGGTTTTTGAGTCTATCGAGTACAGACAGACACAAATTCATTTTTATATTGATAGACTAGCTGCTTCGCACCCAGCCTTCGGTCTGGGTTTTAAAATATTTCGATGAAAGGTTTAGAACCACTATTAAAGATAATAAGACGTATTAATAGGAATGCTGAACAAATCTCGTATATTTCAGATTGTTGACGATTATAACAGTTTATTTTAATAGCTGAAGGAGCAGTAAGTGCATTGCGTAGCCCGTGAGCCGCTACATAATAATTCCCAATTCCACGACTTTTTTTAATGTAGGAGTCAAATTTCAAAATACCGTGGAGAGTAATCTATATGTACCGTTCTGAACGGGATAATTCATTTCCGAGATTGGATGTCTCTTAGTACTAATGTTTTACATACATAAAAATTAAATTTTAAACAACAAAACTTATGACGATAACTTTTTCTTTAAAAAATGGCAATTGTGAAATAAAAACCAATTTGATAGAACATGGCGAATTTGTAATTATTGAAAATAAAAATCACGCCAACATATAACAGAAAAAATACTAATTTCTTAAAAAAATTGGGAAAGTAAAATAAAGATTTACATATTTTGATGAAGTAAAAAATTTAGCTATTAAAAATAAAATGATTTTGATACTGGGATGTTTCAAAGAGAAAAAGTTATTGCGTATGACAAATAGTTGTAAATATAGGCAATAAATGACACCACTCAGTACATATTTTAATTACTATACTTTTAACTCAATGTAATTACGGTATTTTAATAGTGGAAAGAGTTTAAGCATTCAGCGGATTGGGCGAAGTAATGCATCCAAATGTATTTATGTTTATAAATGCATTTATTTACATTCGAATTTGAATGGTAAGTAAGGTCTTGAAAAATTCTTCAAGAATATAATAAATCACTAACAAAAATACCAAAATGTGCCAGAGTTCAAATTTTCCAAACAAACAATGGTTTGGCAGGATAGGCGATAGTTGTTTTGCATTAATGTCAATTCTATTACCAAATATCTGTCGAAAACGACGACAGCAATAAAAATAGGGTCATTGTTTATCACACCAACTCTACAGTTAAAATGACTGTACTACATAATTTAAACGGTGTTTTTGTTGGTTTTAAAATAATATATTTCCAACTAATTAGAATATCTGAACGCGATTGACCGAAATGACTTCCTTAAGTAATTCTGACAAGTCTAATTATGAATAGATGTTAGTGCGGTCTCAAAATTGGATAAATAAAAATGACGCAATTGAATTGACAATGAAAGAAAAACACCAAATATTGATAAAATGAACTAAGCCCATAAGGTCAAAAGCCGATAACAATTATATTACTTGAAAGTGTTATCATAAGAATGAAGTTACTTAAATGATTTCAATTTTTACAACATGTAGTTAAAAGAAATATACCGAAAGTTGCCAAGGTTATTTAAGAATAGGTTAAGTACAGAGTGAAGTCTTAAAATTGAGTTTATTGAGTACATACAGACAGACAGACACAAATTCATTTATATATATATAGATTTGATTGTAACACAATTTCGTCTCTCCTAGGTTCCTGTTGTGAAAACTTTTCCAGCAGCATTAGCGATTCGCTAAAAAGCTTTCATCGTCGTACGTATTCCCAATTTTTCTTTAGCAATGAGCGTCTGTGTGACGCCAAAGTGAGACTGAAGTGTGACATGTGTTGCCTTTTTTCAGTGATTCCTGCTCGCATCTCGTTCGGCCTTCTGGGATGCTTCGGTTTCTTCAACGTGTACGCCATGCGGGTCAACCTGAGCGTGACGATGGTGGCTATGGTGGGCAAGAGGGCAGACGTGCACCCGGAGGGAGAGCACGTCGCCTGCAAGGAACTCCTGCCGCCCTTCGACAACTCAACGGCTAATGCCACCGCGGTGAGTAAAATGGGAACTACCGTATAGCCACTACAATAATTGCTTTTTTACAATGATCCCTCATTTTTCGAGGTTCATGGGGACCATAACCTCCCGCTGAAGCTGGAAAACCGCGAAGTACGATTTGCCCCTAGGAATTTTCGTATATGCGGGTACACGAATGTTTAAAATATGTCAACGGTATTTATACTTTACACATTTAAGACAAAAATGACAACAGTGTACGCATTTACTTAAACGTATCAATGCTCATTAAAGGTTCATTGCAGAACATTATAGAGTAATGAACATGAATCAACATCGCTTTCTGAGAGAGGCGAAGAGTCTTGTTGGTGACGGAGGAGAGGTTCTCACTTAACTCGTAGAAGTTTTAGGTTTACTCGGAGACTCTTCTCCTGACGGTAGAGACGGGGGGTTTTACCTTGGAGAGAAACAGGGTGACGGGTAGTGGTTGTCTTTGCTTTTTTCTTTTCCTTCAAAATTCTCCTGTACAAGGATATAACCCCGTCAACGCGATAGCTGAACTCGAAAGCTCGAACCCTATTGTCGTCCATGTCTTGTGCCAATTCTTGCCATGTTGCACAATGGTTGCAGATTCTCCAGGGTAAGGCCATGCTTTTCAATTTGTTCTTCGTCTTCCTCTTCATTTTCTTCCTCACTTGCAGACTGAAGAGCCTATGCTCTGAGTCAACTCATCTCAACTCATGTTTGACATGCAAGGATCATTCTCTTTCGCTCATCGACATGACTCAACGCTCCTTTCTCCAATGTAGCTGCGACATAATTGTACTCTTTCAATTTTATTTTCTGATTACTATTTGGGAAAATCCGCGAAGCACTGAAACTGCAAATCATGAAGCGCGAAGTGGCGAGGAAACACTATATCTTTCTCAAGAACGTTGAGGAACGACCCATCTCCTAAAAGTTATTACGGTGAAGCATCGATAATTCGTAAACCTATAATCTGGCAACACTTACAATCCGTCACTAACAACATTTTCTATTTATATGTTTTTTTTTAATTTGCTAATTTGTGTTTCTGGTGTTAACGTCAACTTTTTTTCTTTACTTTGACGGATTTACTTGTATGTTGTAGTTAAAACAGTCAACTTTTACATTTTGGTTTGGTTTAGGGAGCTACGGTCTACTTTTTGCCACACAAGGCTAACGAGACTGGGTCCTGCTTGCTGCTTACAGCTTATTCCGAACGTCTGCTAGCATCCATACCTCAGTGGGATTCGAAATCACGAACTCCGAAGATCAGCTCCCTAACCATTCAACCATCGGTCGGCACTTAACACTTTGAAATTGAAGTATATAGAATGGGATTTAGGAAATGGACCAAATCGAGCAAAAATTCACTACATACGATTCATTTCTAAACCGCAACATGCAAACGCGTATGTTTTTAGAAAAAATGAAAAAAAAAAAAAAAAGAATATTTGGAGAGGACTAGAAATTTTGAGGGTTTTCGCTGAGTCAAGGACAAAAGCGTGGAATTCGTTCTTCTGTTTTTTTGTAAGTTTGGATTTTTACAGGAGTACATTAAAAGATTTCCTTATTTTGACCTTCCAGATGGGCGGGGAATTCGACTGGGACGCCGGGACGCAAGCCACGATCCTGGGGGCGTTCTTCATGGGCTACGTCTTCACCCAGATACCCGGAGGAATCCTGGCCGAGAAGTACGGCGCCAAGTGGTTGTTCGGCATAGGGATGCTCATCACTTCCGTCTTCACCCTGCTCACGCCCCTGGCAGCCTATTGGGGAGTGGCCGCACTCGTCGCATGCAGGGTCATCGAGGGACTGGGGGAGGTAAGTTCTGTATGCAGAGACGATTTGGGGTGGTTTCACTCGCTCAATCAAAGACTAAACATGGAGTTACATCATGGACAACCAAGTACAGTGGCCTCCGCTTAATGTTATCAATCGCTTATTGTTATCGAAATCACTGGGTCCCGAATTCTTCTATTCATTTGTATGTTAAAATGATCGTTTTATTGGATCATTGTTACCTCGGTTGACATTATCCGTTTTCGAACCTCATTTTAACTGGCAAAGGAATATTCACGATGCATTCAGAAGGAACCCATTCGTTTCTTTCTCTTCGCTGTTGTTTGAATTTCCGAGAGTTCTCCTTCTTCCACCTAGGGAAATGGGGGGAAAATAAAGCAGAAGGTTAGTACACGATCATGGCATTTTTCAGAAATACGCACACCCTGTAACTTGTATGTTAAAATGAACGCTTTATGACATTGTTACATCGGTTAATGGGATCCGTTTTCGAACCTCCTTTTAAGTGGCAAAAGAATATTCACAATGTGTTCAGAAGAAACCCAATCTTTTCTTTCCCTTCGCCGTTGTT
>CM063507.1:84477878-84607878 GCA_032207245.1 Pardosa pseudoannulata | reverse complement strand
CGTTTACAAATTTTAACATGTTCTATAAATACAAACAGAAAATTATAAATAACTCGCGTGCTTTACGTGGCCCAAAAGTTTGGCAATCATATAGCTTCTAAGAAAACTCAAATTCTAAGAAAATTCAAAGATATCGTTATAAAATTTTCCGAATAAATACTTATGAAGTAGTAAACTGAAAGTTATAAAACAACAAGAATTAAATTTCTTATATAAAAATGCTAAATTTTCCGTCCCATAGAAATGAAAGTGAATCCCTTTATATCTCCATTTCCAGGTCAAATCGAATGGATACTACGCAGACGATGTTTAAATAATATGAAATAAGAAATGAATAAATGAGATGTTTAAAGAAATGACGTCATAATGATAAAAAAAAATAACATTTTCACTTTTTTAATATATGATAAATTGAAAATTTTAATCTCCTGCTTTTAACCGAGGGAACACTGCGTTTTAAACAATTACTTCGGATGACGTCACATTTCTAGAAATATTGCTTCTTTCACTTAGTTATGATGCGATAAATTAAAAAGTGAATCGTTTGCGTTTAACCGGGGAAAATAATGCTCGGAATAATGACACGAAACTCTCGAAAAAGAGGGGAGGAATGGATTTCGAACGTTAAAAATTTTCAAAACACTTCCTAGGGATGTATCTAATAATTTCCTAAATTTCCACGGCGATTGGACGTATGGTTTTTGAGTCTATCCAGTACAGACAGACAGACGGACACAAATTCATTTATATATATATATAGATGTTTTCTACTGGTAGTAGTAAGGGAAAAGAAACAAAATTGCTCTATTAACGAATTCAGATCGAAAGAAATGTCCCCAAAAGTGATGCCATATTTTTACAACTAAACATGTTAAGAAGGATGCTCGACTAACGCGTTCTGATTATGTAGATTGTCCAAAATTTTGCAGTAAAATCCATTTACATGCATACCATAAATCTTTCAAATCAATTCCTGAATTTTATGTATACAATGTATTATATAAGTGTATTTATATAATGCATATTTTGGTGTTAGAGCTGATGTATCGAGATTCAAATTGACTTTTAAATCCATGGTGGCGTCTATTTGCCGTATAGAATCTCGATACGTCATTTTGCATTCGATACGTTATAAGCAGTGGCGTGCGGTCCATATGTGCAAGGTGTGCACTGCACACCCTAGCAAAATTATGAGAGACAATAATTTTCTGCACCTATGTCTACCGATCTTTATATGGTATATAATAAATATTTATAATATATTCAAATATTATGTTGATTTGCTTGCTTGTATTCTCGCAGTGCGTGCGATACTAAGTGCCGCACCACGTAGAGCGTTCAAAAGCAAACAAATATAAGAAATTTTTATGTGTACGCACTGCGCACTAATAGAAAATCACGCTTTATAATGCTTAAATTTATATATTGTAAGATTTTGTTTTCATGGATATATAAAAGAAGTATTTCACCAATATAAAGGAAAATGTTTTAGTGTGATAAATTAATTTCGGTGATGCATTATATTTATAGAAATAATTTGCTGAAAAACAATTTTGTCTTGTTAGAAAAAAAAAAAAGAAACGAATTGTAACAGAACAGTCCAATTTTACCATTCATTGTGATTTACAGACAGTATATAAGTTATATCTGTAACACCATATCCCCGGTTTTGTTTTTAAAAATTGTAAAGATGTTTTTCGCAGAATATATGATTTCCAAATTTGAAGAACAATTAATAAATATAATTTAATCCACTGACAGAACGAGAAACAGTTCGTTCTATTGCGCCAGCGTGCAGTCAAATCCTCTGCACGTGGACTAGACTTTCGGTTTGTCGGCACCCATGAGCATCCTGATGAGGCACCACAGCGGCGGGAGCCGTGTGGTGCTACGTTTGCTGAAAATATAAGTTTTTCGTGGAAATATAAACTTTTCGTTATTTTATTAGTAATACGGATAGTATTTTCACTGCTTCGGTGATCACTATGAGTAAAAAATTTGTGTACAATGAATAATAAGATTTATCTCTAATAACAAAGAAATGTACACTTATTACAGTCAAAAACAGAGTTTTTTTATTAATTTATTGTTGTTGCTATGTATTTTGTGTACTGCTAAAAAGCATGAACACCTACCGCACGCCACTGGTTATAAGTAATTTTGGAGTTAGGTCTAATGTAATTGACTTTTAAAAGACCATTTTAAAATCTATTTGTCGTATAGAATGTATTGATTGTTTCAAGACTCAAATGATTGTTACTAGTTGCAAGGTATTTGAAGTGTGATACTTTTTGTTTTGGAGCCTTATCCCTTGTGTGTTCCAGAACGGTTTGCTGTCTGCCCTCCCGTACATGTGCCAGGCCGTGTTCGCCGTGGCTGCCAGCTTCATCGCCGACTCGATGCGGGCTTCGGGACGCTTCAAGATCAACACCATCAGGAAAATCATGAATTCCATCGGTAAGGACACTCTTCTTCTTCTTCAGTAGCGCTACAGCCTGCTACAGGCCAAGGCTTTCTGCGTCTGCTTCCTCACGAATTTTTGCAAGGTTTCTCCATCTATTAATACCCAAGATCTCCAAGTCTTTCTCCACACAATCCAACCACCTTGTTGCTGGTCTACCTCTTTTTATTGTACCCTCAATATTTGAAAAAGTTAATTTTTTAACTGGGTCCAAATCAGCTCTTCTGAAAACATGTCCCAGACATCTAATTCTGTTGGATTTAATAACTCTCAAGATGTTACTTTGTCTGTATTTAGTATATAATTCATGGTTATGTAAACCTCTCCATGTATTATTTTCCTTTATACTGCTCCAAATATTGACCGAAGGATTTTTCTTTCAAAAATGAGCAGCCTATTTTCTTCTGTTTTGTTATTTACCCATGTCTCACTGCCATACAAAATGATCGGTCTTATAAGGGTTTATTTTTGTATGAATGCAGAGGAGTTTAAATTTTATTTGGCTCTTTAAACCAAAATAGCACCTATTTGCCATCAAAATTCGGTTATTAGTCTTTATCTCATTTCTACTGGTAATAAGTGTGCCCAAGTATTTAAACTGGGTGACTCCCTCAAAAATATAGTAAGGACACACGCTTTCCCGATTATTTGACAAATGCAAATATCCGGATTGTATTGTTGATCAACACCTGCTTCTGCTTAAATGGTTATTGGATAAATCTTATGCATCCTCCACACTATAGCCAATTTTCACCACTTCCTGACAATGACTTTGAACGATGGTTCACGAGTTGCACACGCTGGGCCACTCAATGCGCCGAGAGCGTGGAGTTGTATATGTTTGAAGACTGAGTTTCTTAAAAGAAGTTGCAAAAAAATATACAAAACACATCAAAGTTTATTTCTTTCTTTCTCAAAACAACATAAATAAAACAGTTAAACAAAACATTCAAAACAGTTCGCAGATAATACTAAACTAAAGCTTCAAATTCAACATTCTGGCAAGTGTGGCATTTATCCAATTTACCTGATGGGGGGGGGGGAAACTATATTGGAGCAAAAACACGACGAGCATCAACAAGCAATAACAAAAGAAAAAAACAACAGGCAAAAGATGCACATAAAGTGCCCCCTTTTATACTTCTTGATTTCGTAAACTTTAAAATTACTTACATACTGAAGAAAAAAACCATGGAGCATACAAGAAAAAAAAAAAAAAAAAAAGATTAAATTATGATTAAAAGTTTAATTAAAAAGAATGGGATCCGTGTGTTTGGTAACAGTCTACTGCGCACTTACAGTTGCGCCTCAAACTGCCTTTCATCTTTGGAATAAAAAAAGCCTCCGAAGTTATCGTCCGCCAAGGCCATTTTATCGTCGGCCATCATCGGCCACTATAAGCCATACCCCCTCTAGACGGTGGTAATGGCTTGCAGTGGAGCGGCCTTTAGTGTAGGGAGGTCACAGCGCTGGAACTACAAATCGCCACCTGCTCTAAAGAAGGATACAGACTCGGTCGAACTCGTGTTCCACGCCATTTGCAGCTAACATAAAATTGAATCTAGAGCATAATGCAAAATTAATTTAAATATTGTGTACGTATTAGCACATACTTTAAGTATGTAACAGAGAAGGAATTTTTAAGAATCTATACCTGGAATACACAAAATGGATAATTTCAAAAACAAAATCCAATTTCATCTTAATAGAGCCGAACGATTAGGGTGCTGGCCTTCAGTACCGGAGTTCATGTGTTCGAATCTCACTGCGGCATGGATATTCTTAGCCGTTCGTAATCGGTTTCAAACTGTAGGTCCCGGTCTCATTAATCCTCGTGTTGCAAAAAGTAGACTGTAGCACTCCATACCAAACCTTCTTAATAGAGTAATGAAGAAATTAAATGTAAGTAGAAACCTGTAAAGTAGTTTTTCTATCGAGGCTCTAGGAGATCACTTATTTCTCTTGCGTGTTTACATTATCACTACGGCACCTTCCCTTCTTCCTCTGTCTAAATCCCCTATATAATAATAGCCTACGTGATCTGTCCTAGAATTTAGGAAGCGGTTGGACCTCGAAAGGATAGAGACATCCCTATTGGATTTTTCATAAGTTAGGGTTAGCAAAATTCAAAGCGAGTCAAGTTTATCTTGTAAACTATCGATCCGATCCAAAATAAATGGGTAGAAATATACTTACAGCGAAAAATACTGTCGTCTTCCAACGTTCGAAATCCACCCCATTCCCCCATTTACGAGCGTTTAATGCCATTATTTCGAGCCCTATTTTCCCCGGTTAAGACCAGGCGATTAAATTTATCCATTTATCCCATTATAAGTAGATGAAAATAACACTTTTTTCTCCCATTATGACGTCATTCCTTTAACCATCTCATTGAATCATTTATTTCAAATTGTTTAAATATCGTCTGCATTATTTTCATACGTTTTACCACTGAACTTAGATAGGGCGTCAATCATTTTCTTTAATAATAGATTAAAATACACGTGTGATACTTTTAAATGGAATCATGGATTATTTTTTGTTGCAATGAAAATTTTATCGCCAGTATAAACAATAAATTCTATGGACCTCCAGGGTGTAAGTGGAAATGATAGTTTCTTGATGAGTTAGGGCTAGCAAAGTTCGAAATCCCTCCCCTTTTTCTAGCATTTAACACCATTATTTCAATCCCTATTTTCCCCGGTTAACAGCAGGCGATTTAATATATCAATTTTTCATATAATACCTATAATTACCTATTTAGGTAAAAATAACATTTTTTCTGTCATTATGACGTCATTCATCTCATTGAATCATTTCTTAGTTGTAATTATTTAAATATCGTCTGCATTATTTCGTTAACTTAGATAGGACGTCAATCATTTTCTTTTATATTTGGCTTCAATAATAGATCAGGCACACATGTGATAATTTTAAATTAAATCATCGATTATTTTTTGCTGCAATGAAAATTTTATCGCCGGTATTAACAACAAATTCTTTTCATGAAAGTCTAGGATTCTATTTCGCGGACTCATCAATATCTAGCGTTTAATCCTGATATATCTTTGAAAATGAAGAAGTTTGTTTTGTGCGTTTGTTTTTTATACATAACCACACAGTTTGCCATCGATTCGCTTTATTTTGAACATCATTCGTATATACCGCCAAATAATCACTCTCAGTATTAACACCTCTGCTGTCCATCCTATCCCGTACTATGTGAAGATAAATTAAAGTTGGCAACGAACATGCGATCAATAAAGATAAACAAGTTATTGAGGGTGTACCAGATAATTCTCAGCCAAAAAACAAACCCCTTTTTTTACCTGCCTCATAGGGTACTTTACAATTCTGGAAAATTAAAAATTTTACTGATTCCGTCAAATGACGGGCTGTATGCTAGTTCTTTGATAATAGTCCCCTTTCTATTGCCAGCTTTCTTCGTCCCGTGCGTCCTGGTGGGCCTGGTGGGGTTCGTGGGCTGCATGTCTGGAGTGATCCTCACCCTTATCGTCACCAGCGTTGCCTTCAGCGGATTTATGTTCTCCGGATTTAACGTCACCCACGTCGACATGAGTCGAGATTTCGCCGGTAAGTAACGTTCTCAAATTTCATCACTTCTCTGGACGCTTATTACATACCCACGTTTTTCATGTTGCGTCATGCGACACCAGTATTGTCATTTACCCACTCTCTTAGTGTCGTTTTTCGACGTAATCGTATTATCCGAGCGGAGCTTCAATGCTGCCATCTGTCGGCAAACCACAGTGCTAACATTTACTTTATTCTGAATTTTTCATTCAATAATTATTTTCTAATAAACTGAAATTTAGAGATCAGAATATAAATATTATACGAAACGCATCCAGAAAGTAAGTTTTCCTATTTAAAAGAAAAAAAAAAAGAACTTGATAACAGGATACTAAAGAACAGGATAAAGAGGTGGGTTGAATTGGGTTTAATGAGGAATTTTTTTTGTTTAAACTTTATATTTGATGCATGAGCAAAGTTGCTATTTTTATAAGAACAGACGAGTATATATGTAATTCTAATATTGCAAATATCTTGATGTGTTTTAAATAGTTAATGGTGTCGTAAGTTCTTTAAAAGCCTTATATTTCTTAGAGTGAATAAAAACAGCATATATCAGCATACATGGTAAATACAAGGTGCAACCAGAAAGTAAGTTTCCCTCTTTAAAAGAAAAATATAACTCACAGTTTCACGGACATATTTATTGGCAACAAATACAGCCATGTTTCGGCTATTTTTCAACATAGCTACCATCAGAATTCAGACACTTGTCGTATTGTGGGATCCACTTTTGTATCCCTCTGTCGTAGAACTCTGCCGCCTGTGAACGGAACCGGCCTTCCTGTTCCAGAACACCGTGCACAATCCTTTCCGTACCGACAGCGTCTGTTTGAATCGGGTCCTGACCGAAGATCCACTATGATGCCAATGCATCGACTGCTGTTCGGTTTCCGGGGTAAAGTACGAAATCCGAGTCTCATTGCCCGCGACGATCCTGTCGAGACACTCGTCGCCGTCGTCGTGATACCGTAGCAGAAATGTCGGTGCTGCTCCTAAGCGTTGAATTTTGTGTTCGGGTGTCCGTTTCAGCTCATAGACCTGACATAGCGGACGATGAATTTCAATTGGCGCAATGCTTTGTGCGTTCAAGATCTTCGACCGAACCTTGCAGGCGGCGGGAGAATGAATGAGAGATTCCATTTCGGACCACTGTTACCCTGCTACTGACAGGAGTCGGGACCTGTCCAGCTGGCACATGATTGATACGTCATAGATCTGTTACGCATGCGTAATTGATACGGCTAATTACGTTTACTTTAAAGGGGAAAACATCGGGAAAACTTACTTTCTGGATGTGCCTCGTAATTCTATTTCTACTTCGTACCAGAAGTTAATAATTATTTAGTTAGTTTTAAATTTCATGAATTCTAATGACTGGGCGCCAGTTGGGTCACTCCTGATCTAGAATAATATTTTTTAAAAATCAATTCACAAAATTATTTTTTTTTTTATTTTTCATTTGGGTGACCAAAAGTGTTAATATTCTCTTTAAAGAGTCGCAAGACGTCAAAAATCCCCTATAGAATAATAGCCTAAGTTATCTGTCCGTCTGTCCACGAATTTATGATTGGTTTGGTTTTGGAGAGCTACGGTCTACTTTTTGCAACACGAGGGCTAATGAGACCGGGACCTACTGCTTAAAGCCGATTCCGAACGACTGCGAACATCCATGTCATAGTGGGATTCCAACCCACAAACTCCGGTTCCGAAAGCCAACACCCTAACCATTCGGCCATTGTTCGGCCCACGAATTATGAAGCGGTCGGACCTGGAATGGATAGGAACATCCATATTAGATTCTTGTTGGGTTAGGGCTAGTAAATTTCAAATCGAGTTATTAAAACGTTCGAAATCCCCCCTTTTCGAGCATTTAATGCCATTATTTCAAGCTCTATTTTCCCCGGTGGCAGGCCGAACGATTGCCGATTGGTTAGGATGCTGGCCTTCGGTACCCGAGTTCGTGGGTCCGAATCCCACAGTGGCATGGATGTTCGTAGCTGTTCGGAATCGACTCTAAGCTGTAGGTCCCGGTCTCATTTGCCGTCCTGTTGCAAAAAGTAGACCGTAGCACTCCAAACCAAAGCAAACTAATCACCGATGGCAGGTGATTCAATATATCCATTCATCATATAATAAATAGGTCAAATTACATTTTTTCTAGCATCATGGCATCATTTCATCTCATTGAATCATTTCTTATTTTAAATTATTTAAATATCGTCTGTATTATTTTCGTACGCTTTATCGGTGAACTTAGATATTACTTAAACGATTTTCTTTTGTATTTTGCTTAAATAATAGATTAGGAACATATGTGAACATTTTAAATTGAATCCTCGATTATTTTCGGTTGCAATGACAATTTTATCACCGGTATTAACAACAAATTCTTTTCATAAAAATCAAGGAGTTTATTTCACGGACTAGCATTTAAGTTATATATCTTTGAAAATGAAGAAATTTGTTTGTTTGTGTGTTTGTTTTTTATACATAACCACACGGTTTGACTAAATGAATTCAACGTAATTCTAAACTGCATTCCCAGGATCGGGAGACTTTAGAGGAATATGAAGATAATTTATTGAGCTTGTACCAGATCATTCTCGGCCAAAAAACAAACCATTTATTTACATCTCTCATAGGGTGCTTTACAATTCTGGAAAATTAAAAATTTTAATGATCCTATCATAGGACGGACCATGTGATAGTTATGTTAACAGATTTCCCTGCGTTGCTAAAGCCACCTGTGTTTTTCTTTAGTTTGTTTTAGCATCCATTAGCAGATGGGATCGAGGATTTTCTAAATGTGGATGGATTGTGTAAATCATTTATTCTTTTAGTGTTATTGAAACAAGAACTTTCAGCATAACTAATGTGCTATAACTATCTTTTTTTCTTTATTTCCAGGCCCCCTGATGGGCATCACTAACTGCATTGCCAATTTGACCGGATTCCTGGCACCCCGTTACGTCGGAATGATTATTAAAGACGGGGTAAGACGGGTCTCTTTTGAATATTTTCACATAATAGCTCTTGTAACAATAAAAAGACAGAAAATTAAATTTGTATATCCGACAAATCTCTAATAATTAGATCGTTTGGTTACCACGCATAAAAATCATATAACTAACAACTGTTTCGAACTGTAACACATTAATGTCAAAGAAATTTATGATTAAATTAACAACCGTGGGTGCCGAACGATGGCCGATTGGTTAGGGCGCTGATCGTCGGAACCGGAGTTCGTGGGTTCGAATCCCGCTATGGCATGGATGTTCGTAGCCGTTCGGAATCGGCTTTAAGCAGTAGGTCCCGGTCTCATTAGCCCTCGTGTGCAAAACAGTAGACCGTAGCGCTCCAAACCAAACCAAACAACCGTAGGAGAGTGCCCAGACAGGATGACGACTTCGTTTTAACAGTGGGAGTATCCTGTAAAGCCCCAGAAGTATTTAGAGGAACACAGAACGAATACAGCGTTCATTACAAGAAATTAATTGTGTTCACTCATCAAAGGGGCCACACCGTTCAATGATAATCAAGGGGAGGCAGAGAACACTCACTCCCACGGGCAGTAGGAAAATAAATCTAGAGTTTGTAATCGGGACATGAGAGTGATCAGAGAGTTTAAAGGCCCCTCCACATTATGGTCCATTGCAAGCCATTACTACCGTCTGGAAGGGATATGGCTTATCGTGGTCGATGGTGGCAGACGATAAAATAGTCTTGGCGGACGATGGCTTCGGAGGCGGGTTTTCACCAAAGATCAAAGGCAACCAGATGCGCAACAAAAGGGCGCAGTAGACCGTATCGACAAATCCATGCGTTCGGCTCATTGAGTGGCCCAGCATGTGGATGCAACCCGTGAACCATCGTTCAAGGTCACCATCGGGAAGTGGTGAACATTTGGCCATAATGTAGAGGCTACATTAGGACTCATCTCTAAAGGTCGCTCCACACTATGGTCCACTTCAAGCCATTACCACCGTCTGGAAGGGGATATGGCTTATCGTGGTTGATAGTGGCAGACGATAAAATAGCCTTGTCCGACGATGGTTTCGGAGGCGGTTTTTCACCAAAGATAAAAGGAAGCCAGATGCGCAACTAAAGTGCGTAGTAAACCCTATGGATAAATCCACGCTCTCGGCTCATTTAGTGGCGCAACGTGTGGATGCAACCCGTAAACCATAGTTCAAGGTCACCATCGGAAAGTGTTGAACATTTGGCCATAATGTGGAGGCTACATAAGAAGGATTCACCTTTGAAGGCCCCTCCACACTACGGTCCACTGCAAGCCATTACCACCGTCTGGAGGGAACATTACTTATCATGGTCGATGGTGGCAGACGATAAAATAGCCTTGGTGGACGATAGCTTCGGAGATGGATTTTCTCCAAAGATTAAAGGCAACCAGATGCGCCACTAAAGTGCGCAGTAGACCCTATGGATAAATCCACGCTCTCGGCTTATATAGTGGCCCAGCGTGTGGATGCAACCAATGAACCATCTTTCAAGGTCACCATCAAGAAGTGGTGAGCAATTTTTCATAGTGTGGAGGCTACATAAGGTATCGTTTGGGAGAACATTCCAACCACGAACCTATTTTACGCCACCATTAATGAACATGGCTCAAGGTATCAAATTGATTTTATGTATATAGAGATAGACAAACATTTCGCAGTTCGAGACTTAAAATAATCTGTTTCGTGATTTTATTTGTTGAAATGAACGTCATTTTCAGAAGACAAGTGTTTTTCTTTTCGACCTCTTGGGGAATTTGAAATTTGAGCAATCCTTTGTTTTTTCATCCCTAATACGGATCAGTTGAACAGAAAGTTAGTCAGAGGTGTTTGGATTTCACTTATATGTAGATGACTTTCGTGAGGTTAATTGCATTGTTTCTTTGCAGCAAAGTGTCCACAAATGGGGCGTGATATTCCTGACGACTTCCGGAATATACTTCGTGACGGGGATGATTTACAACATCTTCGCCTCTGCCGAACAGCAACCCTGGGGAATCGCTGAACCACCGGAAGAGACGAAATGCAAGGCTCTGTCGCAAGAAACGAGATGCAAGACCACTCTTCCTGGAGATTCGGAATCTAAACCTCCCAGAGAGTGCAAAATGATTGGGGAATAGAATTTTCTTTTGATTTTTTTCCTAATTAACAGCTTTTCCGTTGTTCTCCACTTAGTAAATCGGTGATTATAAAACAAAAACAAACTTTCTTTACAACGGTAGGCTTTAATTTATGAACATCCTAAACGTCTGAACCTTCTGGTACAAGATCAAATGAGAACCCATCATTTCTGTTCTTTTCACCCTTAAAATTCTTTGTGTCAGCTAGCGCCATCTGTCGGAGTAAATGATAATCTGTATAATTCTAAATGATTCGCGAAAAAGCTACGTTTCATAAATATATAACATATTCAACAAACGTTTCTCTTTTTTTTAACGTTTTTAAAGAACATCGAAGCCATTAATTCTAGTGAATTCTTTTCATAAAAGTCAAGGAGTTTATTTCGCGGAAGGGTTTATTTCACGGTTATATGTATTTGAAAATGAAGAAGTTTGTTCGTTGGTGTGTTTGTTTTTTATACATACCCACACGGTTTGACTAAACGAATTCAACGTCAATCTAAATTTCATTCACAATACCGGGAGACTTTAGAGGAGTATGAAGATAAACAAATTATTGGGCGTGTACCAGATAATTCTCAGACAAAATACAAACCGTTTTCTTACCAGCTTCACAGGGTACTTTACAATTCTGGAAAATTAAAAATTTTACTGATATCCCGTAATATGACGGGCTATATGCTAGTTAAAGTAGAAAAGTATAGAGCCCCCCCCCCTGTTTCCCAGTGTCATAGGTGCCAGCAATTCTATCATAACAGTGCTAACTGCTGGATGACACCTAGGTGTGTCAAATGTGCTAACTTGCATCTTACGAGAGATTGCCCCCTTGTTCGAGGTGATTCGGACTACATAAAATGTTGAAATTGCAATGGGAAACATCCCGCTGGCTACAAAAAATGCGAAAATTTTCCAAAAATAGCTAAAATAAAATCATTCCTCCCCCCTACCTCCAATGTTACTTTCAATCCTACCTCGATTCCCCATATAAATATTACATCTTATGCTAATGCTGTTAATAATATTAATTCTAATTGCAATACTTACCCTGTTGTCAATGAAGAGCCCATATGAGATACAAACCAGTAATAATGCTTCTACTTTTAAAACGAACTTGCTGATTTAGTTATAATAATAACAAAAATCAAAAATATTTTAGGATGAACCCCTTCCCTGTTTTGCCCGTACGCCGTACGGGCACAGCTTTCGGGCCTTTACTGATTTCCCCGTACGGCGTACGTGCAATCTGATTTCTATTTCGCTTGCACTGTTTCGGCCGTATTTTTTCCAATTTTAGTAACAAGTTATTCTTATAGATAGTTGTCCAGTAAATGATAGTTTATTGTATTTTCTACTCTGATTGGTTCAAAAGCTCGGGTTTTTTCGCATGTTTTGTATCAGAAGACGAATTGTTATCTTTCAGTGTATAGCTTTCTGGTTATATTTTACTAACCGCCTGATAATTTTATTGATGTAAGAGTTGAATAATATATTTTTACTTTTAAATAATATATAATTCAAAGCGTATGGAGCTCATTTCTTGTGATTCGAACTGTGACTCGGAATCAGACACTGAATTATCTGTAAATGATAGTAGCGAAAGGTTACTAGATGACCTGGATAGTAGTGACTTTGATACTAGTACATTCGAAAAATTAACTTGGATATCGATGAGACTAAAGGTAAACTTCAGTTCTATAGATGCTTTCATAGAAAGAAAAAAAGTTGTAATAAATACTTAAAAATATTAGAAATGTTAATTTTAATAACATATCTTTACTTAAAAAAAGTAAAATGAACAAAAAAATGCAATAAAAAATATGTGTTTAATAGATTTTTCGGTGTTAGAGGGTTTGGCTCATTAAACGACGTTCAACCAGTTATTCTGTGATTGTGTGAAATGTTTTCAAAAGCATACATCGCTATGATCATTGGTTACGTAACTCCGACCGAAAGCTGTGCGCGCAACGGCTAATTATAAAACAAGAATATCCGATTTCGAACTCTTTAGACTATACAAGACAATTTGTCGCAACTTCAAGACCTACTATAATGCCCTTCCCATTCATTTTCAGGTTTACAAGAGCCAACAGACAAACAATAAACTGCCCTTCCGTTTGAAATTAAAGCCAGAATTGTCGTAATTTGAGAATTTGCCCTACTGAGTGAAATCGCCTTATAACAATAAAAACTCGTTCGTTGCCATTCGCAAACACGAGAAAAGATAATAATAAAGTAGAACAGTGTTTTTCATATATGCACACACACAAATTACCATGTGTCTATATCTACATATATTAATATATGTTTACATGCTAGCGATTAAATCTGCATCGAATTTGTATCTTATATTAAAATGGCTCAAAATTTTTTTATGGTAAAATATAAGTTTAACCCTAAATTACATTACTGTGTTACTACTGTACGTTGATTACAACATTAATATACCTTGCCATATTACGTGGTAGAACAGGAAGCAGAGGTTTTGACAGCAACAGTACTAATTTTGTTGGTAGTAATAAATGTTTTCCAAAAGGAAGGAAATTTATGACAAACCCCGTGGTTTTGTATGAAACAGAAACACATTCGTATTGACAACCATATGAATATCTAGATAACTATATAAAATGATAGGTTTTTATTTGCTCACGAGAATCACTGAAATTTGTACTTTTTGTTGTTAGAATATTGTTGATAAACATTTCACTGTAACGTAGAAATTAACCCAGAATTAAATATAAAATTAGTTGATATATAAAATTGCTATAACTTGCATTTCATAGAAATGAAAGTCAGTCACTTTATATCTCCATTTCCAGGTCAAATCGAATGGATACGACGCAGACGATGTTTTAAATAACATAAAATAAGAAATGAATAAATGAGAAATTTAAAGGTATGACGTCATAATGATAGAAAAAAAATATCGTTTTCGCCTTTTTATAAGGCAATTTGTCGCAACGTCACGCACTACTATAATGCCCTTCCCATTCATTTTCATGTTTACAACAACCGATAGACAAACAATAAACTGCCCTTCCCTTTGAAACTAAAGCCAGAATTGTCGTAATTTGAGAATTTGGCCTACTGCGTGAAATCGCCTTATTATTTCCACTATTTCTTTGTTTTCCACTGTTTTTGTTTTTAAGAATGTGAAAATTCTAATCTATCAATATAATTGTGTTTACATTTCTGTATCTATTCATTTGTGAAAAAATATCGATTATACAAAGCTATATCAGAATCGATTCCCTGTGACATCCTGTTATCATCCAAAAGTAAACGTAACATTATTTCCTGTTATCATCCAAAAGGCTTCACTGTATTTTATTCTTTTAGTATTATTATATGGACATTTATATTTTTCACTCTTCATGTTGCATTTACAGTGCATCATTATCAAACGCACAAAACATGTGTTTATTACAATATTTATTTACGTATTCTGTGTGTTTTAATTCATAAGATATGTTTTGTAATGCTTCTGTTCATAATAAAATTTATAAATCACATTTCTCTTCGTTGCCTCAATTTCCACCTCGAAATGTTCTATTCCGCCAAGTGTTTATGTTGGATGTGTATCAAAGCGCGCCGCACCTTGCCTTCTTAAGTGTGAGTGCGCTCTGCCCTTTTTCAAAACACATTTATTGAATTTGTGACCTGTATTTCTTCAATAAAAGCAAGGCTTTGAACCGTCAATTTTTTCGTTCATGTTCAACCAAAAAAATATATTTTACGTTTCAAAAATGAATGAGATATGCGTGTAAGTATAATAATTTGTTCTCATTACGTTAAAAGAATTATGTTTGTAAAACTGGTAGTTTTCAAACATAATTCTTTTAACGTAATTACAACAAATTATTATATCTTTTAAGACTCTCACGACCGTTTAAAGTTTTTATAGCTGCCTTGAAAGCTTTAATATTAAATGAAATATTGTACAGTTTTACAATCTCTAATTCGAATATTTCAAAAATGTTTTATTTAAACGGTTCAGAAATATCCAAAAATTTTAATGTAAGAATCAAAAAATTGAATGTCACAAATCACCTTTAACCCTCTAAGCGGTTTGCAAGTACAATTCCGCCAACCGGTGATGTCTTCAAAGCGGTTGTCATGTACAATTTTCGTCCTCCAAAACGTTCCGAAAATGTATGTAATGTACATTTCTGCCAGTGTTTTCCCCTATGGAGTTTTGAGGTAGGAGGGTCAGGTCGATTGTTTAGGAACTGCACACCTACTCTCTGAGGCACAAAGACGCTGATAGCTTTTCATGGCTTTGTAAATCTCTATTTCGAAGTATTTCGTTTGCGGTAACAGATGTACCTGTAATTGCACCACTTAAATAGCTTGGATGACTTTCGTAAAAAAGATAGAAATCATTCTCTTAAAGAATATTTTTATTTGTACTTTTAGAACCCATTATTTCTTATGGGGTGATCTTCGAGACTTGACGAGCTTTATGTGTATTAAAAATTAACAATCTATAATGTCTATTTATATATATATTTATCAAAGGAAATAAAGGGACAGTAATGAAGGTGGGTTTCCCGTATTCCAATCTAGTCGACAAAAGGTGAAGTAAAAAATCATAGAACACTTTGGTCACTGACACAATGAAACTTTAGCGTATTTTTGGAGACTTTTTTTCCTCGGTGTGTACCACTCGGAGGGTTAAACCGACAAGGTCTAAAGGTGATTTTAATTCTTAACCTACGTGATATCGGTAACACGAACTACGGTTTGCTTCTTTAGGAGGTGTTGGCCAAGCTGTGGGAGTGCCAGAAAGGCGGAATGGAACGCAACACTGGCGGCCTCCTGCGCCACTGGGAAGGAGACGAAGAATGTTATCGTGTGAAATTGGGCCTACATCCAGAAGAATATATTTAGGGCCGAAGTCAAAGTCGTTTAACTGCTTAATCTCTGTTTAAACGGAGAATTGAGCTCCACCACTGGTTGGCTCCAAGGGTTAATCGCGGTTACCCATTAAACGATTTTGGGGAAACCGGTGCTTAACGACATTCGTTTGAGTGTTCCTTGAGCGTGTCTCAGTAACACAAATTTGTTATATAACTCTATTGAAGGAAATTATTTAAACATTTTGTTTATTATACTTTAATACTTCTCCTACCCTATACTTTAAATTACTGGCTTTTTGCAAAGGGGGGGGTGAACACATTTAGGCTCTATAAGGGGGCGGAAGTTTAAAAAAGGTTGAGAATCACTGGTCTGTAATATCATCCATGACTAAAACACTTTGAATTTATAACTAGAAAACTAAACAAAATATCAAGAACAAAGAATTCGAAATACAGTGGACTCCGCTTAATGTTATCCGTTTGGGACATCGTGATTTCGATAACGATAACCGATTGATAACAATAAACGATATGCAAAATGAGATAAATTTACCCCCTCCCTTTAATTCACACGTACTACATTTCAAAATAAAATGAAAAAACTCACCTTATATTTATGTACTGTATATTATCCTTTAAAACATAAGAATTGTATACATAATTTAAAAAATTGATACATTGTTGACTGTCTACAATATTTTCTGAGAAGCTCATTGATAAATCGTTCGTCATCCTAATCATTCCTTCTGAATGCATCGTGAATATTTCTTTGTCAGTTAAAATGAGGTTCGAAACTGATAACATTAACTGATGTAATGATCACATAAAGAGATGATTTTAACCAGGGCTTCAAACCGGAACTGAACCGAAAACCGGAAAAAACCGTTATTTTGGTCGGAACGAAAACCGGAACTGAACCGAAAAAAATATCGGTTTATTTCGGTTCGATATATCTTTCAGTCATTTTGTTACTGTTACCAACTTATCAATATTTTCTAATTTAACGTCAACTTTATAATTATCATTACATGTATACTGCTTCTCGATTTCCTATTTTGATATTTGTTGAAAGAGCGTTTTCAGGTTTGAAATTTATTCTCCGAGACAACAGAAGTAATCTCAGTGAAACCACGTTAGAAGATATATTAATAATTAGAGGCAATTTTCATATGTTAAATAAATAATATATTTTTTACATAATTATTGCAAGGCCAAGTGCACGATGTGAGAGTCAAACGACGAATGTGGGTAATCATGAACCTAGTTGTCAAATGCGATTTTGATAATGGATAACAATGCCAATGCTCGCCGTACCGCTCTCATCGTACCTGCTGTTTGTATCAATTCACATAGTGTACCAATTAAAAAAAGAATAAAATCTTCTAAATTTTGATAGAATTACATTTTTAGTACAAATAAGAATATACATAAAATGAAATTATTCATTTGGAACTGAAACGAAAACAGTTATTTTTGGCGGAGCGAAAACCGGAACTGAACCGAAAACCGTTATTTTTGGCGGAGCGAAAACCGGAACTGAACCGATATTAATTTTTTAGTTGAACCGGAACGAAAACCGGAACAAAAAAAATTACGGTTCGAAGCCCTGATTTTAACATACAAATGAATAGAGAAAATCGGGACCTAGTGATTTCGATAACAATAAGCGATTGATAACTTTAATGACAATCTCACAGACTTCAGATTCTGTTAGTTGGAAGCTACTGGAATGTGTCTCCGTATTTTCATTTTATTTCTTTCTTCTAGTAAAAACATCGCGAGTTTTCACAATTTCGCACAGTAGAGGCTGAGAAATGTTGCGCTGACTCATTTTTGGTAATCTGTCATAACGATATTAAAATTTCGATCTTTTGTTTTAATGTTATATCATTTCGCTTTCTGGCTTCCCTATAGACAAGCTGCATGGAAGCGAGCAAAATTCCAGGGACGTGTAAAGACCCATTCTTTTATTCATTCCCCATTTCCCTAGTTGGAAGAGGGAGAATACTCGGAAATTCAAACAACAGCGAAGGAAAAGAATGGGTTCATTTTGAATTAAATTGTGAATATTCCTTTGCCAGAACATTCCATTGATAAATTGTTCGTCATCATAATGTTTTTTAAAGTCACCAGAGCGATGTTGTACTCCACGTTTCGACACATTCAGTGCTAAGAAAGAGGCTAAGAAATGTTTAACTGCACTGCAGTATTGCGCTGACTCGTTTTTGGTAACCTGTCATAACGATTGAAAATTTCGACTTTTGTTTTAAAGTTCAATCATTTCGCTTTCTGGCTTCCCTATCGACAAGCTGCATGCAAGCGAACAAAGCATCAAATGGGAATACGCCCCTTCTCAGTTCCTATAAGAACGTGTTGCTTTCTGCTTATCTGACAACCAATGACCACCAGCAGGGTGTGCGTATTTTTGAAACATTCCAGGAACGTGTAATTCCTCCAATCCTTTTCTTTTCTCCATTTCCCTCGGTGGAACAGGGAGAATTCTCGGAAATTAAAACGACAGCGAAGGAAAAGAAAAGAATGGGTTTCTTCCGAATACATTCTGACTATTCCTTTGCCAGGTAAAATGAGGTTTGAAAACGGATACCATTAACCGATATAACGATCCCATAAAGCGATCATTTTAACATACAAATGAATAGAGAAAATCGGGACACAGTGATTTCGATAACAATAAGCGATGGATAACATTAACCGAGATCACAGTAAGTGGAGTTCACTGCATTTTGGATTTCTGGTAACTATAGAAAAAACTAGTTAGAAAGCTTTTCAATGACATATGGACAAGCTGTGACCTCCATTGAAATATTCTAAAAACTCTCTTTTAATCAATTAAAAATACAGTCAAATCAAAACAAGAAGGGGGAAAATATCGATGGTCATACACCTCACTGGAAAACCAGTTAAGGAGTTAAGTTTATATAAACATACATATTTTTTCATGCATACATAAATACGTCATAAAACACATCAGTGACATTGAACGTAATCCAAGTGTTTCTTGAAAAATATATTTGAAACTAAATTGTTGTTATTTCAAATGCGGAGGAATATTATTTCTTATGTAGCCTCCACACTATGGCCAATTGTTCACCACTTCCTGGTGGTGACCTTGAACGATAGTTCACGGGTTGCATCCACATGCTGGGCCACTAAATGAGCCAATCGCGTGGATTCGTCCATAGGTACTACTGCGCACTTCAGTTGCGCATTTGGCTGCCTTTGATCTTTGGAGAAAAACCGCCTCCGAAGCCATCGTCCGCAAAGGCTATTTCACCTTCTTCCTCCATCGACCACGATAAACCATACCCCCTCCAGACGGTGGTGATGGCTTGCAGTGACCATAGTGTGGAGGGGCCTATATATATATATATATATATATATATATTCGCTACTACCAAGTCCCAGATATTTGTTGGCCATTTTATTATGGTGGTACCACATAGAACCTCAACAAAGCAAACTGGGTCCTCTTAATTTAGGCCCAACTAAGGCTGAATGGTAGAACGCTGCATGGTTATTCGTAGCCGTTTGGAATCGGCTTTAAGCAGTAAGTGTTAGTCTAATTAGCCCTCGTGTAGCAAAACAGCAGACCTTAGGGCTCCAAACCAACCTCCGTAATTTAGAAGCACCCAGCTAGCAACGTTACGTTGGGCCAACGTTGATATGGCATGCTGGCCAACCGTTGGTTAATGGTTGGCTAATGGCTGTTGTTTACATAATGCCAACGAAATACTACGATGGGCCAACTGAATGCCAACGTAATACTACGATGGGCCAACTGAATGCCAACGTAATACTGCGATGGGCAAACTGAATGCCAACGTTTATTATTTTGCTATAAGTGTATAATATAGAATGGGCATGTGCTATTACTTTGAAATAAGCTGATGTTTTTATAACATAAGTCATTTTTAAATTCTGCAAGAGTTGAAAAATAGAATATAGATATAAAAAAAGAATGCGATATGATATTTTAGTCCACACCACATATTTCATATAATACTCTGCTGCATTCCATTCAATCCTCTGAAATCTGTATAATTTTTTTAATGATACAAACTGTTTCTTAAATAAGAAAAACGAAAATTTCACCTTCTGAGAGCTAAAAATAGATAATTGAAGAAAAGCACAACACAACAGAGGTTATGCAAAAAAAATATTTTAGTTATTTTTCTTTTATTTACAATTTTATTTTTAAATCGACCACCATTTTCATCTACCAAAGTAATCTACACATTCTCTCTTGATTCAATTTCATGGCATCTGATACGCAAATAAGTAACTTGAAAAGTATATATTATAAAATGTTTTAATGTTACCACAGACTATTTGCTTTTATCCTTCTAGCTTTTTAAAATGATTCAAAGATGATTTGAATGCTTAAAAAATAAAGGCTAACATAATTACATCTAATAAATAAAATTACGCCATAAAGTAAACAAGTTTCATAACAATTATGATGAAATGAAATCCATAATATTTACATATTATCATTATACAACTTTCTTATTATTATTAAGAAAAGACAAAAAAGTAACCTGACGATAATTTAAATCAGCACGCTTTAAAAAAAATTGAGTCAACTGTCTAAAATTGACTTAAAATTTGCTATTTTCTTAAATATGTTCTAAAGAAGTGTAATAAAAGATATTAAAGATCAAAGTGCACTAAAACTCCGTGTATATATTTTTGGTAAATGGTAAGTTACTAATAAAAACACAAAAGAGAAACTACAGTTCAAACTGTCAAATATCGTTTTCTTCTGGAGTAAATTAATGATAATGAGAGTATGTATGATAGAACACAAAAGTATCAAAAGAACTTACCTTGCAAATTTGAAATCGTGCATCAATGGCGCGGTAACAATAAAGATGGCGGTTGATACACAATTTTCTCGTTTGGCGGAGGTTCTGCACATGCGCGTAGATGTAGGCGATTACTTTCTTAGCCAGTGGTATGCCGATATTTGTGCAAGAGACGTAAACAGAAAATTTCCAACGTTGGCCAATGTTTCAGAATTACCGATGGCCAAATAAACATTTATCCAACTAAATAGCATCATTTCATTTCCCCTTTTCGACGTTTACCCAACCAAAGGCCAACAGACAACTTGTAGCCAACGAAAATCCAACGTTTCCTTGCTGGCTGGTCATGGACCAAGCAGAATCCCCCAAGCTTGACCAGGTGAACCACAACCAGAGATATCCTTTGGGAACTTAGAGGACATTGCGACCACGAACATATTTACCAGCCTTAACGAACACGGCTGGAACCACATTGTGCTTTTTCATTTACGTTCCACTATTTATCATATATTGTATTCCCAAGCAATATGAGGATAATCAAAAATAACCTTTAATTATTCAGCTAGCTATTTAATAATAACTTTATTATATACCTTATCCTCGTATATTTAAATTGGATGCATAACTAATAAAATGCTTAAGCGTAACTTTTCTTCAGCCATGTTATGCATTCCGCTGTAAGACGTTTAGCTTTCTGTATTTACAAAATGCATCAAAGCTTCACCTTTCAGATTTACAAAAGTTTTTCACTGAGATGCTTATGAAGTTTTTGTACAGATATTTGGAAAATGAGGTGAAAATAGCTATTTACCCAATCGTCACTGAAATATATCTTTCATCAGATTTTCTAAATAATTAAAAAATGTCAGAGATAACAAATCTTAATAAACTCAAAATTCAAAGTCGTATCATTTAGGGGGTAACAACACTTTTATGCCTTCAAAACATTATATTTCTTTCATTTTCAGAATATTTGAGCTATTTTTAAATCCCCATTTTCAAAATATAACTTGTACCTGTAAAACTATAAGATAAAAAAGTAAACACAGGCAGCGTGTGGTATTTAAATCAGCCTGCTATGCTTCATCCTGTAGCAGTGACATTTAAAGTTTCAACGGCTTCAAGCTTAATTCTTAACTCAAAGTGTTTTGATAACTGTACAGTAAATTAAATTTTTTTCTACCAGAAGTATCTGTACAACTAATCTCTTTTATACTTTTGTTGCTTTTTGTTTTAAAATCATGTGCCGAAGAAGCTGTTGCGTTAAAAATTAATGTAATGTTTGGAGCTTTTTTGGTAAAATATTTTTATATCTTTGCTTTATAAATAGAAAATAACTTTGTGATACATCAACAACAAAATAGCATATTTTATTAAAAATTAGTTTGTTAAAAATCTGTAGCATTGTTTTTCTTGTGTTTATAGTGTCAGTTTTGTAAAAACATACTGTTTTAGTATAAAAACCAGTAAATACTTTAGAATTATCAATAGTACAAATTTAAACCATATAACATTTGTGTACACAAATCTCAAGTCCACCTTTTGTTATTATTACTATTATTATTAGATCTATTTGTGAGATATGTGCTACAGCCAAGTGGCTGGCTTTAACCTTTTGTTATAAATCTTTAAAAATCCTATTTAAAGGTTTAAGCATACAATTTTCAGACAGAAAATATTTAGGAAGATGTATACAAATCCTACTTTTTTTTTGAAAAGGATGCCTTAGGCATATTTTCTAAAAACCTTTTGGTTATAATTCAAATATTGTTCAATAAAGGTAAATAATACAGATTAATTATTTAATGATGTCCAAGTAGTTCGAATCAGTGATGTAGAACTTGTTTACCAAACTGATAATCAGTCAAGATCATTTACGTACAACAGTGATCAACAGTTTACTCGTTTAACTGAAATCGAGGCTGAGATGTCTAAGTTGTAGTGTGAAAATCAGGAAAAAGTGGCTATAAAAAGTCCATATTGTAAAGAAACAAATAAGTTCTGGAAAATACTTAACTGGGTTTAGAGAAGAAATGCTACACAGTTCATGTGGTTTTATTAATATGGCAAAAAATTATGATAAAAATAAAAAATTCTTTACTTTGAAATTGGTTAAATGTGATGTTTCCCATTATGTAATTTAAAATATAAAGCAAGCCGTTTGACTAATTTAATAACTTTATGTGAACTAAAGAATTTTAATTTACTTCTTCTGTTCAGTTCATTTACTTCAAGTAATATTAAAGGTAATCATCATTTTCGGTTAGCTTCAACGAATTGAGCTGAGAATGGGAATATTTTAATTTACTTTTTTCAATCATTGATAAAACTGCTTTTTAGGGTTAATTTGATTTCGAGAAGAATAAATAGCATTATATGTTACTGGCGGGAATGGAAACACGTTTGAATTCCAAAATATAAACAAATAATTTAAGCAACGCCTTTAAACAGCAAACAAACAACTCAACACACCTTTCTTCTCTTATTGTAAATCACGATAAGTACAGGCGTTTCAATTGTTATTTTAATACGTTCTTTTTTGTGTATTTATTTACTGAAACTCTAAAATTTTTGTGAAAAAAATGTTTTGATAGCCAAAGAAAGGTGTAGAGTAAGATATCATGCTGTATTAATTACTTTTCATTCAAATATTCGATGTTTGTGCATGGAAGACAAAAAGCGCCTAAACTAAGCCTACCTCGAAATTACCGCTGAAGCTGTTCTCGGTAGTGCGCAGTTAATTTTTGGATTTTATGCATTGTATTTTCTAATAACTTGTTTGTGATAAATTTTAATTTCAAACAAAGTAAGTTATTTGTTTATCTTTGTCAGTTTTATCTATGGTATAACTTGTTAGAAAGCGGTGTGTCAGTTATAATGCTTTGTTTTCTTTCAATGTCACATAGCATTGTTTACCTTTTGTGACTATTTATATTTTTGTTGAACGATGTACGTGTTGATTTTGCATTTAATGGCACTTATATAATACTTTATTGCATTGTGACATTATTTTAAATCGTTATTCCAAGAATTGTTTAATGTAGCTGTTTGGCGACAAAATTTTGTCGCCAAATGTATGTGTTTGCCGGTACTTTCGATTTTATAGCGTTACTACTGTGATCGGTGCAATGATCCACAAAATAAAGAATATCAACAACGGATTTGACTTCATTTTTTTTTTTTAATATGTCCAATGATATTTTCGAATTTACTGACATTATTAAAGATAGTCATTTAATATTTACATTGAATTCATTTTTTTACCGCCTTCATATTAAAGTTGTAACATTGGGAAGGATGTGTTTTATTCATGTATAACAGGACATAAAATATACTCCCTTTTATACGTATTGCATATTTATTAGTAATACATTAAATATTACCATTTAAAAAAATTGTAATCGTAGAAACATTTATACCCACTAATGTTTTATTGGGGATATCCATTTGTTTAGTTGATGTTAACATTAGTACTTGGAAATTTTATTTAGTGTTATTGTTCAGAACTTAATAGTATACTAATTCATTACCCTAATACCATTTATTTCTTCCAAGAAATAAATTTTTCAGTATTCCTTACACGGCGTAAAATTTTATGTCTGTAAAAATTTCATGGCAGAAGTATTTAATTAATGCCGTTCACTTATAGCCATGTTAATATAGTAGTAATAATCAATTCAGTGGCAATTTATCTGATATTTTTTAAATTATCCAAGTTTCAAAGCAAATATCTGACGTAAAAATGTGTTTATTATGTTATTCTTGAGATGAGGCTTTTAATTAGTAAATTTCTGTATCAACCATTTATTTTTTTCTCCAAGCTTTTTAATATTTGTTGCCACAGTTCAGACAATATCTATGAAATACACGTTTTCCCCCGTATAGTATTTTCATTGTAGCATGTAGATGTGACCTGGAATTTATATTTAATTACGATTAGCCTTTTCTCTTTTGGGTATTAAAATAATATGTTAATCAGAATGGCTTTTTTTAGTTTGATTTTCTTTCCCATATTTTTTTCTAATAGTCAGCTTATTAAATGGAAAATTTTTCATCGAAGTTAGTTCTTTTTAAGTAGCGTTTTCCTTTATATGCCAATATAGTGGTTTGTGAAGTACTTAACTTCAGTAGTGATGCGAGCTGTTTGCAAAATTAAACAAATCCATACTAACCATCATATCCAATATTGTGTGGATTTGTATTTATAATGACTGTTAAAGAATATCGAGAATGTTGTGTATTGTTATAACTGTGCCTTTGTTTTTTAACCTTGTAAAATCAGTAGTACACACTCTTTCAGTGACTGATCTAAAATACTTGTGATTCTGAGTAATTTTGCTGATGCAGAAGTTTAAAAGTTTATTTCATAAATCAATTAACAGTAATGACAAAAACGTTTTCGTTACCAGATAAGGCCTTGGTAAGTATCAAACACTTAGTTGTACTTAATGAATTACTCAGTTACTGATGACTATAAAACTGGGGACAGCTAAAGTATAGGACTTCGTTGGTGATGTCTTGTATAGACGATTATTTTGTCACCTAGCTAAACTTTGCATATAAAATTTGAATTCTGCTCATTTCATATCCTATAAATTCTAGAAATATGAGAATTTGTCAAATGAAAGAATGTTAGTGGGATCCTATACTAAAGCTGTACTAAATTAGGTTTCATTTTGTCATGTTCTTACCAATTTAAAAAAAAAAATTATTTTAATAATACCAAATTTTTGGAAGGGGTTGGGATTTTATCGTTGATTATTTCTGAAAATTTGTCTTGTATGATATCCATGTGTAATCTAAAAAGCTTGAATGTTGAGATCTCATGACAGAAAAAGTGTTCTGCAATTAAAACATACTGATGTGTCATTTTGTGATAAATGAACATAAAGAAAAAATATGATTGCTGCATTTCAGAATCATTACAAACCACAGTTTCACTTCTATTTACAGAAAACATTAATTCAGGCTATTTATATAGCTGAACCCGCTTAAGATTTCTGAGGGAATATGAGATTCAAACTTCTTAGACGGAAAATCATGAAAAATGCATTTATAAATATATACATGTGATTTATTTTCCCCCTTTAAACCCTACTTATATGAACTTGGTACAAGTTAGGTAATGTTAGGCTCCCTTTAAATATCACAGTTTCAATAATGCCCCCTAAACCCCTGTGAGGATGGAAGGCAGATTGCGATGATCGAATATTTTCTACTTCTATTAAAAATTTGTAGTTTGGGGTCAATTATGTTTTAATCTTCATGTAGTTTTATATTAAAAACAACATTGCACATAAAAAACTTGCAATTTCCTTTTTTTTTTTTTAATCTCTAGGTATAACTTTTGATTTAGACTACTGTTTCAATAACACATTGAATATTCTATGTTTAAAAAAAAAACATTGTGTATCTTATTTGATTTTTACATGGTAATGTATTTTTGCCAGAATGGTTTTTTCTATGGTTTGTCCCACCTTTGGCACAAACGTGCCAACCTTAACAAATGTTTTTAAGAACAAAACTTATAAAGAAAGTTTACAATTATTGATATACGGTATAAATTCAGGACCACAAAAATAGAAAATCTTAAGAGAGTTCCAACGTGTGTGTGTGTGTGTGTATATGTATGTGTATATATATATGTCTGTTTACGCAGAATTTGTGTCAAAATTCTGCGTGAATTTGGGACAAAAATTGACCTGAAGCTTGGTAATTACCCTATGTGAGCAAACCCTGAACTTAATTTCTTGAATTAATGTAATGTTTATTCATAAATCACCATATCAATATATACATATAGTTTTTTTAAATGACTCTCTTAGAATGGAACTTTGTACATTTTCATAAAAACAGGACCTTATTTCCACACTCTAAATAGAAAACTTGCTGAAATAACCATATTTAATGGTAATTTCAGTTTAAAAAAATTGAGTAGATTTTTCATAAAAATGGCCAGACTCTTGTTATAGATATATGCATACATGTATACAAGTTAGAAGGCTTGTTTAGTAAAATGTTTATGTAGTAAATTGTTTTTGTATGCAAACAATGGTGTTGTTTTAAGAAGCACGCAATTTCATTACTTACAGAATTTGGAGGGAAAAAAAGGGTTTCATATAAAATTGCAGAACTTGCTTGTACTTAAATATACTTATTATGCATATTGGTTTTGATCATATGCATCAATCAATCATATTAACTTTTAATTTTTAGTTTTTGTATTTTATAGTAGTACATATTTTTTAGAATGATTTTAAAAATTTTATTCTAAAGAAGTCTTATGGTAGTTGTAAATTATATATAATACCATGTAACAGTAAGTGTGTGTATAATATTGATTGCCTAATATATGGCAAAATCTTTAATATTTTACATAGCTCTGAAAAATTCAGTTTACATCACTTGAAATTTGTGGCATTGGCTGTACTTTTGTCGAGTAGCAATGTAACGAGCAATTTGTTTTAAAATGTTCTGCTTGCATACATGAAGTATTTTGCATTCATTGAAATGAAAACATGGATTTTAAGCATATTATTTTATTCAACTAAGTATCCATTTTATAATTAAAAGAAATATAAGAAGGGAAAATGAGCTGTAAAAAGTACAGTTAACTAATATACAGATAGTAAATATCTGCTGTACGGAGAAAATTAAAGATTGTTTGAATTTATTGAATAGAATGCCTTCTCTAATTCACTGGTGAAATGTATGTATGGATATATATATATATAATTACAATAAAAAAAAAACAAGTGTGCATCACAAAGCAGTGATCATATTCATGTATTGTAAACTCAATTTACCAGAGCATTATATACCATTAAAAGGATACTGGTTGCTTGTTTGGGACTGGGCCATCAGTATAAGCCTACACCTCTATGTATTTTGCAAAGTGTATGTAAATTTACTCAAAAAGGTAAACTTTTAATGTACTAATGCATCGGGTAATTCATTGCATTACCTTTACTTTGGAAATAACAATAACTTATTTCTGATAATATCCTTTTGTCAATAACTGCAGAGAGGGCTCTTAAAACAGCCGAGTGCGGTTATGAATTTCAGGATATCAGCATAATTCTCAGATATTTGAACCTTTGAACTCCTTTCTATTACTTGCTGTTACGATATCTCTGTTTGCACATGCAGATACATAAGCAAAACTGAGGACACCATTCTTAAGGTGGGTATGTACCAGCCATATTGGATTTTTCTTGCTCAAGGTTAACCTATAAAGATTAAACAAAATTCCCTCTGGCTAGCTTGAAAAATAAGAATTCTAATAAGACTTATACCACATGATAGAACATCTGTTCTCTGTGGTGTTATCTTCCTATATTTAAAAAGACACCAAGAAAAATGTTTAATCCTGATTATTTATGAGAAAGTTTGTATACATTCTTTAAAAAGATATAAAATGCAAATAAGAACATTTAGCAAGTATAAATTAAATGAAAGAAAATAATGGCATCTATAGACTTTGCTATTCTATCACATTTTAATTTAATTTATTTATTTATTTTTTAATGTTTAAATACAAGCCAGACAGAGTGAATTTTATTTTCCCCATGAGTTAACAGGAATAATTGAGAGGAATCCAATATATCATGTACAAATTCACCTTAAATTGCAATTTAAAAAGGAAAAAATGCAACCCTAATAGTGACTAATTTTGTTACACTTTTCTTTACATGTGACAGGAAGAAAACAGTGTTCACTTATCTGATTTTAGTACAGTAAATCTTTTTTTGAATCCTTTACTAATGCATGTAAATGTGGCTGAAAATTTAGAGTTTCTTCTGGTTCTTAAAATGCTTTGCATTTACCCTGTACCTGGGTAACAAGAGGGTATGAAAACATCATATGGTTATAAATACCTATGTAAAAATATTGTTAAGTTTAATTATGTATCTAATACAGTATTGTAAAATTTAACCCCATAACAATTTTGCATTCTAACTGGTTATATAAAAATAAAAACTGCTACAAGTATTGAAGTTATTAATTTGATAGATTTAATGATTGCATAAATGTGTCAATTTTAAAGTTGGCTTTCTTGTAGAAAAACTAAACTGAAATTAGCATACAAGAATGGATTTTAAAAGGGAGAATGGACATGCTCTTCAAATATTCTGTTTTTGTGGGATAAGACAAAATAAGTTTAAATACACAGAGACATCTGAGAACAAAATTCCGATTTTTCCTGCATAAACAAAAACAGTAAAACCTGTAAGGCTGAAAAATTAGTCTACATTACTTTTTCTATCTGACCTCAATGGAACTGTTAGAGCTGCCGATCTGAAAGGCTGAAACACATAAATGTATAATTTTTCAAATCTTTATAACATTTGCATTTTTCTTGTCATATTAAATCAATTTTTCTTAAGGAATGTAAAGATTTTTGTATGTATTCTTTAGATACTAAATCATAAGTGTGAACTCATATGAAGTACAAATCAGTACCACAATAGTGTACAGCAGGAGTATCCAGCTTGTAAGGTCTCAAAGGATACATGTCGAATGGTATAGAACATTTATCGTACCAGTATTTTAAAAAAAGATGATTTTTTTTTTTTTACTCTGTGACGTCTCGGATAACAAAAATTCAAGTTAGTTGCATTTTAATAAAAATAAGTTTTTCGGACAGTTTTTCCTCAGTAATTTACTAAATCAAACGATTTTAGTCAGATTTTCAAGTTTAAATGTTTTGATTCACAACTTTCAGAACTCAACATATTTTTTAAATTTCGAAACGTTACACGATGTGTTTGATTCCTGCTGTTGGCATGCATGTTCATAGCTATTCAGAATAGGCAATAGGTCATGGTCTAATGAGCCATCATGTAGCAAAACAGTAGACTATAATACTCCAAACAAAAACCCAAGGCCAAAAAGGAAATTTCATGATTGCAGGCTGTACTGTCCCAATTGACCAATTTTCATAAAATTCTTAAAGTAGGACAGTTAACAGTAGGAAGTAATAGCTTAAGTCATTTTTTTAGTTGCTTAAAAGCAACTAGAAATCTTGTGTTCTGAATTTCATTTCTAGGAGCTTGTGGTTATTTATAAATTTTAAATGCAAGAAATTAAGAAATAAAAATAGAAAAATAGCTTTTTTAAAGATTAAAATAAAATGCTTATTGAACCCCAAACAATTGAATTTTGAAGGCAATTACTCAACAGTCATTTCTTTTAATTTTGTCAAATAGCAAGAAAAAAATATGAAAAGACAAACTAAAATTAATAATTCATTTAAGATAAAATTTTAAAAACACCTGCATCAACCAATCAACAGGTGTGATCCATCAGCTCTGTTAATGCTAATCTAAAAGAAGCAAAGACACATTTGCAAATTCAGTTTTAAGGAATTTCACAAAGAATGAACTACAAAGTTATCAAAAAAAATTTCAAAAAAAAAAAAAGTTTTTGCTGCCCTTTGAACGCTTGTTGGATACTCCTGGTTTATAACACTGAAGTAAAAAATGTACAGAGAAATATCATAATTTATGTCTAGTTTAAGCATAAATTTAAATGACTTCCAGGTACCCATTTCTTTCGCCAATGTAGTTTTTCTTAACATTTTCAAAATGTTTCCTAAAAGCAAAATTTGATTTGATTGTTTTTTCCCTCTAGCTCAAGATGTTTCTGGAAAACAAAATGGTAGATGAAAGAATTTCACGGGCTATAGATAATGATCATACTGCAGCTATGAAAGCGCCTTCAGATAGTCGCAAACATTTAAAGAAAAAAAGTAAGATGCAGTTTTTATAACATATAAAGTTGCAACTTTATAATACTCCTTAATACAATATATCATGTGAAGCAAATATGTATGCATTTTATTATAGGTACATATTTTTAAGGTATCCGTCTACGTTCAGAGAACCTTTTTTTCTTTAACGTTAGAACTAATTCATGTTTTTACATTTTTAGATTGATTTTTTATATTATCACAGAGAATGGCACTTAAAAAATTTATTCCTGGAGAAGTTTTTATAAATTTTCTAATAAATGAAGAAAATTTAGTAAAAAAAAATTTGGTTTTTTTTTTTTCAAAAGGTCTCATTTTTTAATAAATTATTTAAATATTTTTTTATGCAACACATTTTTTATACACTGGACTAGTGAATCACCTAAAATCTTTGCTTAATTTACATTCGGTAAAATATTTGGTCCTTCAAAATCGTACACATTGAATTTTTAACGAATTTTCGTTACCTTTATATCTAACGATGAGTGTAACATCATTAAAAATGATCCAAATTTAAAGCTTTTAGGTCATTCACTAATAAATACTATCAAAAGCATCCATAATAATTTTCAAAAAAATATTTAATAAATTTTTGAGAAATCCCATTTTGAGCTTTCAACATTTTATTAAAAATACCGTTCTGAGAAAAACACATTTGAAGTTTATGAAAGCAACTTTAACTATTAAAAAATTAAAATACATGTTTAAAATTCCCCACACTTTCTTGCTTCAAAACTTTCTAATTATTAAAAATACGAGAAAAATGTGTAAACTAAACTTAATGAAATTTTAAGAAGTTTTGTTCAAAAAATGCTCTTAAAAGGCTTTCAATTCACAACTTCGGTTCCGAAGTCGTACTTCCGCTTTGTTTTGACAGCTGTCACTTTTCTTTAAAATGCCGTACAGATAAAACAAAAACACGTTTTAGAAGCCTAAAAGTTGAAATTTTATAATAAATAAATAAAAAGGTTATGATTTTTGGCAAAAAAAAAAAAAAAGTTTTCAAAGTAGACGGATATTTTAAGCTCTCATGTAACAGTTCAGTGGTGTTAAAATCAGGACAGAAATGTACTGCGCTGTATTATTATTTCTAATAATTATATCGCTGTGTTCCGTAAAATAAAATATACTGATGGGACACTGAAGGAAAGGTTGAAAATTAGTCTCATTCAGAAATTAAGACTATTTTTGCAACATACAGATATACTTGATTGAATATTCCTATTTCAAGAAGAAACTGAGTTGACTTACTATTTATTGAGGAGAAGCCAAATCTTCATGTATATAAACTATGTGTTTTGTTTGTTTAGATAAAAATGGTAATAAAATATGTACACAAGCAGCCTGTTTTGCTATGCTAACAAAATCCATTTATTGGTTTCCCATTTATTCATGCATTACAATAAGGACATTGGTATAATTCTAGCTTTGTTTAAACTTAGAAGGAAGAAATTTTTCCCTCTGGGTGTAATAATACAATCTGTGAGGCTAAAAGGCCAGATAAATCTGTATATACTTTCAAAAAATTAATTTATTTAAAGAAAATTTGAAAATACATAACATCAATATGAAATGCTGAGTGTTAATTTTAAACATACTTACTTCAATTTGTTTAAATATAATGTGTCTATCATTTGAACATTACCTTCAGTCTAGCTCTTGATTATCTGTTTTCATTGTTATACTTTTCTTGGCTTTATATCCTGGTCAGAGAAATAAATAATTTTAAAACAATTTTTTTTATTTACACAAAATTACTGATATATATATAGATAGATACACACAAAGCATATTTAATATTTTGTTATATACGAAAAATAAACCTCGTGAAAAACAGTTAACTTAAGGCCCCTCCATACTATGGGCCACTGCAAGCCATCACCACCGTCTGGAGGGGGGTATGGCTTATCGCAGTCAACGGCAGCAGATGATAAAATAGCCTAGGCAGCCAGACGCACAGTGCACAGTAGATCCTATGAACGAATCCACATTCTTGGCTCATTGAGTGGCCCAGCGTGTGGATGCAGCCCGTGAACCATCATTCCAGGCCAGCATCAGGAATTGGTGAACGTTTGGCCATAGTGTGGAGGCTACATAAAATGGGCTTAAGGTAGCTATTATAATTCTAAAACCAGCTGTTATGTAATCTTAAGATTATAAAATTTCTCTTTAAGGTTGTGGTGCTAATAGATTACTTTTCCGAACTATTAAGTAAGAAAAGTAAATATATACCACAAATATTTAAGATAAAAGTTATAGAAGTGTTTAACATGTTACATTTATTATTATAAATTTATAAGTCTTCCTCTCCTTTATTACAGCTAATATATCAAACTCGTATAACTGCCAATCTAAAAAAAAAAGGTGCAATAAATGGATTTTAAGACCTTTACAACAATAAGTTTGGTACTTTGGTACAAACTTAGTAGCAAAGTATATTGCTGGGACTCTTTTCTTCCAGTAATTGGGGGTGGGGGGTTCAGTACGGCCTTGAGTCGCATTGCTGGTGCTCTTATGGGCTGCCCCACCCAAATGTATATTAGTAGCAATTAACCCTTTGCACCACTCAAGGGCTCCAGAGCGGAGCCATTTAAAATTTGTCTTCAAACTGATTGTCTCTATAGTACAGCCCTCGAGTGCAAAGGGTTAATTATTAATACACTATTCTAATGTTGAATTTCCTCACCAATAACATTCATGCATTTGTAGCCAATTAACAACATGGAAGGATAATATAAAATGTAGCAAACACTCAAAATTGCATATTAAACAGTTTGGATGTAGAAAACTGTTGAAATGCAAAATATCTATATATAATGCATAAAAGTTTGCAGGTCTGTATTAATAACATTTTAGAAATATGAACTAATGACAACAGTTTGAGAATAAACAAGTACTAGTTATTAAAACAACTCATGCAAGTTTTAGATCATGCATTTTTATATATTCCTGATACACTCTTCCAAATTTAAGCTGCTGCTTATCAAGATTCATTGTGACCTCACCTCTAGTTACTGAAATGTTGAAGAGGGCTTCTATTTAATTTTACCTTATATATCTTTCTCAAAATTTGCACAACAAATCAAGAGGGATAAATTGTTAAATTACAATGTAAATATTACAAGAAAAGATTTCTCTTAACTCCTATCGAGCAGGATATAGGAAGATTGTTTTTGTAAAGTTATGGGTTTTTATTTACTTTTAGCTCATAATTTTATTTAATACATTTAGTTTCCCTTTCCTCCAATTTTCAAGATATATTTGGGGTTACGACTTGTATGGATTTGAATTTGGTGTTTAAAGAGGAAGAAGGCTGTTCGAATTATCAACATGTGACAGTTATCGTACAAACAGTGGAGGAATGATATTGGGTAGTTGGATCAATGTAGTGACATGAAAAAAAGCATATAATGCTTCAAAAAGTTGTTCACTAGCAAGGATAATTTTCCTGTTATTAAAGAAGTGTGGCAGTTTTACAATTCGTTAAATTTATAGATGAGCATTTCTTAAGTAAATCCTTCCTGAATTCAAATCCTTCTATCAAAAAGTTGAAATTTGATATACAGAGCAAAATATTTAAAAAATTTATTTAAAATTAAGTTTAGCTAGTTAAATATTCTCTTTAAAAATACCTTACTGAGATGTTAAATTATATTTTATGGAAATAAAAAATAGACAGTTGCATACTTGTTTTAGAATAAAATGAGAATCGAAGGGTGTTGACCTTTTTAAAATATTTTTATACTACTATATTATAGTTTATGTATGACTATGCAAAGTTATTAATGCAAGCACAAGTATACACTTTCCTGGAAAAGGTTGAAAGATCATTTTAAAATTTATTTAGTAGATTTATTCTAAATATGAAAACAGTTTACGAATGATTTAAATGAAGTGTGTAAACTATTTTCTGTTTTTTACCTTTGTATTATTCAGCAGATTGAAGGATCTATTTATAACATCTCTTGTCTTCCATATATAGTTGAATACTTATGTACAGCATTTTCTTTATCATTTCCTATTAATAAAAGGGTTCATTACTTTCTCTACAAAATATATACAAGTTAATAAAATCTCATTTCCAAACTTTTACCTTAATAGGAAAAATAATGGCATTAGCTATATTGCTTCTAATGTATGCATTAAAAAAAAATTATGTCCTAATTAATATAAAAATATGATTTTATATACGACTTTCTTTTAAATACTTTAAGTGTTTATGTTTAGTTTATGCACGTTTAAATTGCTTTCTCAATTAGTTTATTTACAATTTACCATCTATTGCAGGTACAAGTTTCAATGGTACTCCAGAAATGGTCTCAGTGTGTATGCTTTGCAAGAAAGCCTTTAAAAACGCTATAGTTTATCGAAAACATATGAGAATACATTCAGAAAAAGCACTAGTGTGTCACATCTGTGGGAAACCATTCGGTAAGAAACACTATTTACAAGCACATATGCAAACCCATAGCAAAAATCAGTTTCAGTGTCACATCTGTCATAAGCGTTTTACTCAGAAAGGTAATTTGAATCAGCATTTGAAATTTCACAATACCAAAAAGACTTTCAAGTGTAATATTTGTGAAAAGGACTTCTATCAGCAGGAACATCTAAAAACACACCTTCGGCATCATAATAATGAACGACCTTTTGAATGTCAACTTTGTCATAAATCTTTCAATATTAAAAGCTCTTTACAACGTCATATGAATTGTCACACAGGTGAGAAGCCATTTATCTGTGATATATGCAATAGAGGTTATACTCGTCGGTCTGTGCTCATGCTGCATATACAACAGGTTCATGAGAATAAAAAACCCTTCGAATGTGATGAATGCCACTTGTGTTTCTCACAAAAAGGCAACCTCCAAGCTCATTATCGCAGGAAACATCTACAGCCTAAATCTGAAGGAAAGCGGGGAAATAAAGATGGGAGCAAAGGGAAAAGAAGTATCAAAAGACAGCACTCTCGACCAAATTCCAAAACTATTAAAATCTGTACAAATAAAAATTACCACTTAGATTCAAGTTCCGATGATCAATCCAGCAGTAAAATGAACAAACCTAGAATGGACAATACTTCTCTTCACAGCTACGCTTGCAAAGTAAAAGCTATTGTTAATCGTAGTGCTAATAGAGCCCAAGCTTACTCGGATGAAATCCAGTTTATCAAGTCTCCATCTAAGTCAGTTACAATTAATGAAATTGGAATTAAAAAAGAACAAATTAATTGCCAGTCATCTTCCTATTCTGAAAAACTAAACCTTGTTTCGTTTGACACTAGTAGTTCCTGCAGCTTGTCTGATGAAGCTGCAGACGTAGCCTGTAGTTCGAGTAGTAGTGAAGACATTCCAGAACTAAATTTCCCAAATTTTCTTGAAAACCATTCTGACACACCCTATGATGTGAAACCACTTGTGGATTTTGATGCATTACTTGCTGATAACAAAGAATGGAATGAATATATGTTGGCATCTGAAGGTGATACTATGTTGGCTTCATCTCTGCCTCAGTATGATGTCAGTGAAATTCTTCTCACACCTTCTAAATCCAATGTTATTTTAACAAAGGCTTGTTCTGACATTACTGAAGAGATATTTAACAATGCCACTTGGAATGATGATTATTCCAACCCATTATTTACAGCAGAAGACTTGGATGGTATAAAAGATCTCTCGAGTATATGGGGAAATCCCATAAATCAAAACTGCATAGAATTCAAGAAAGACATGTCTGACCAAGAAAAGTTATTACACAACAATTCTAGTTCTAAAGGCATTAATCTAAATCTAAATGTACAAAAACTGAACTTCACCGAATCATCTGTCCAGGCATAGAATTGCATTTTATAGCTATGCATAGCTGCCAACCATTTCAGTATATATCCCGGGAGGAATATAATAGTTTCTTTTCTTTTTAAAGAAAAAAAAGAAAGAAAAGCTCTGCTTGTAGCACATGATCTTTTAATGCAGTTATACTGTGTCATGTATAGATTGATCAGGACTTACATCATTTTTATTCATGCTCATTACGAAACAATGCGGTTTTTAACTTGCAGAAATACATGATGTTGCATGCACTTTCATTTCCATAAATTACATTATGGCTAAAGTTTCTTTTTTTTTTTTCTGATTTCAATAATATAGGACATAGTTTAATTTTGATTACAAGATATGCAGGTGCTCTCAGGCATAAAGGGTAAGGTTGTCAGCTATGAATCTTGTATGTAGCACATTACGTACCTACCAATGTTCCCCATTATCATTCTGTAATAAAAGCTCTTTGACATAATGTAGTGTATTAATTAAATCCTTTCAGCTATAAGTCTGAAGAAATTACTCCTCTAAGCAGATGCCTAATAGAACTAAACCTGCAAGATCAGGTAAGAAACTTATAAGGTAAGTTTAGATTTATTTTTTTAATTCATATTTGCATGTGTGATTGAATCAGTTAATGAATACATTACGTTTAATGTTCATCAAAACCCATGTAACTCTTTTTAAAAAAATTACAAAATGAAAAGGAGATAACTAATTTAATCATGAGATAAATAAGCTAGGTAAATATTTCGTTAAATTTATACTAATCGCAAAGCCATTATATTAATCAGCAACGCTACTAAGAGTAAAGTGCATGAAGCACAGACATGCCAACTACTCAGGATTCTCTGCAGAAATGAGAACTCCAGAAACTTCAAATTTCTCCAGAAAATAATAAAACTTTTGAACAGCTAAAATATTACAATTCAACAATTACATACAGTTTCGAAAAAAATAATGCAGAATATTACTCTTTTCAGACAGTAATTCTGCATGTTAAAAGTTTTCAGTACTGTCCGAAAAAAACTGAATTTAGGTCAAATTTGAGTAGGCAAACTCTGAAATGATAGAAAAACGGAAATATTTTAATCAGGGTCAATGTTGCTACAAGAAAAACAGTTCTGAAAAATAAGTTGTTAAAACTCAAAGCCAATCAAACTTTTAAATGCATAAATTTTAATTTACTTCTGCGTAAATATTTTAAATTTAATTGTATTTGGAAACAAATAAGCTATGTACTTATATATAATCTGTCATTAGCATGTTAAAATTTCAAACCACGCTGTTACTCCAGACAAAAGTGCCTGAACTGTTGGCATGTCTGAAAGCAGACAACTATTATGAAACTGTTCAATTTTTTTATCCCCTCCTGATGCAGAGAATAAAAAAAACTCGAAGATAAAATAGTTTCTCCCTTTTTACGATCAAGAAACTTCTTTAATGTAATTGGGTATCAGCCATATTGGATTCCTCCAGCTCCACATCAACCTATTTGGAAAATGAATTTATTTCTTAATGGTTTTGCATTTAAATATTTCTTTAAACACATTTTAAAAGATAACAATGAAAAATTCTTCAGGGTAATCAATGGTCCATTTTACATTGGTCTTCTTTATTATCAATAAAAATAAAAACAACCTTAAACATTTCAAAATTTTTATTATTTTTAGCAGTGCATTTGTCATAATTATTATGATACGGAGTGGAGAGTTGATTGGGAAAATTTCCTGTTCAAAAAAACAATTTGCTAAAACTTTAAAAGATAAAGTTATTTTAACCACTGCAAGATTTCCGAAGTCCCTCACCACATCCTTAATACTACAATTTTCCCTTTGATTTAGGCTAGTGGAAAGTATTTCGCAGTTTAATTCCTTATTATGTTAATTGTTTAAAACTGCTCCAAAATATTATGATTTACAACATGGTTAACGAAAAATGATACAACCAAATATCAAGTTATGCTTTTGCTACTGCTCTGCACTTATTAGCAGTTTCTGTTTCAAGAGTTGAAAGAATTTATCTTCAAAAAATACGTTTTTTTTTTATATGAAGTCTGAACACATACCAGGCCTGCTCTAGGGCTGGATCACTGTCTGGGATAGTATTTTGGTTCTAATTCATTTATTAGAAAAAAATTTAATGAAATGGCTACCAGTGTGTTTTACTGTCTTACAATGGATAAATGTATTAATGCCTTGAATGTAGAATATATTTAATTAGTATCATTATGTACTTAATATATATTAAAGATATAATGGTACTATGAATAATGGATAAAATTAAATATAATAATTATTTAAATACACCAGAGTTGGAAGAAAAATCATGATTTATTTGATTTTTTCTGAATTTTAATTTTAATTGTTTTAAATGTTTTGCAATATACATGGAATAGTTTGTTATAAGTAACATCTTATCTATCTAGTATATTCTATACACTGATTACCTAAAATTAAATATATAAATTTTAATCTAAATACATTATATTATTTTGTAAATTGGATAGTGCAAACTAAATAAGATGTCAATTGAAAGAACAAATTAAATATTCTTTTAATGCAAACTATTTATCTAAAAAAACAAATCACAATTATTTCAATGTTTTTTTAAATGATGGATTTAACTGTTTCAATAAAAACACTCGCTTTGATGCTTTATCCACTCCTAATGGGTTACGAAGGCTCAGAAGGAAACTGTCTTTCCATTCCAGCAGAGGAAGCCACGGCTGTTATTTGGTAGACAAACTAGATTTTAAGTTCTGTCATACTCTCTTTACCTCTCATGACATAAAATGAATTCCACCAATCATAATCAATCATTATATCTACCCCTACTCCATACTTTCTGATAACAACCCCTCAATTCTTGGAAAACGTGTGCTATCTATTGACACTTATTGGTATTACTGTGCTGACTGATTCCCAATTCACCTGTCTTTGGAATATAGGTTGTAAAAGAAGTGAAAATAAAATGATTTAAATCATGCCAACCCTGGAGTACACTCTAAAAAAGATTTGGAAATAATGTTAACTGACATAGAAACAGGGAGATGTAAACGCATTTGACCTGGAAGACAAAAGATAGTTTCAGCTTTAATAAGGCATAGGATGAAAATCAATTGAAGTTTTAAAACTAATTTCAACTCTAAATTTTAAAGTAGATAAAATCGTGCTGTTACTTAAAAATTTTTCCTTTCTTTGCTCTTAAGTGTGCAAAGTAGAGAGATTCTAAAAATAAAATTGATTTCATTTAATAGTAATTTTATCAGGAAGGAGACAAAACTTTATATTTTTGATTGTGGTTTCTAGAATTGGCTTTGTACATAAAAAAAAAACTGAAATAAGAGATGACATCAATTATACTTTTATTGTAAAAAATTAATATGTAGGGATTAAATTTACAATCTCCCTTATCAATGAATAATTCATATCAATGTATATGAATTTATAGGCTCTTAGTGATGAATAAAGGAAAACTAGTCAGAAAAAAATACAAAAACTACTGAAATCTGAGCTTAATAAGATTTTTAAAAACTAAAAATGACTATTATATAACAGCATTTTTCATTCTGATTCTAAATGACTTCCAAGTTTTAATTTTTTAATCATATGTATATTAAATTAAACATTTTAAATGAAATTATTTAAATTATGATTAAATTTGTTCATGATTTATGCAATACAAATTATATATTAAAAACAAATGATTTTTTTTATCCCAACACTGACTTCTCAAAATGTTTTCATTATTAACAAATATAAAACTTTTAATTAAGACAGCTTTTAAATTAACACTAAAACAAGTAAGTGAAAATACATGAATATTGATGTAAACTTTAAACTTGACCAAGAGAATTAATTCCCCCTTACACTTTCACAGAAATATTTAAAAAAAAAAAAATTAAATACAACAAAAGAAAAAAAAAGCCTTTCCAATATTAAATTGCAGAATCAGAAGTTAGTATTGACTTATTTAAATCACACGATGTAACTATTTCCTAAAAATAAAATACTATCAAGCCATGTACTGTTATAGCCGACTCCAGGGGTGGACAAAAGGGCTTGGGCTCGTAAATTTACCGATGATTCGGTAAATATTGAAATTTGAACATCGGAATCTTTTTTAAACATTAAATAAAATTAATTTCTGTAAATAAGGAAATCATACAGTAATTATTAATAAAGAGCATGTCAGTAAAAAGAAAATCGTTAAATTTGGGTGCAAAAGAATCTAGCTTCTGAAAATAATCTCCGATTCCACGCGTTGATTGAATGGTTCTAAAAAGCGTTACAGAATACATTAAAATTTGGAATACTATTTAGGAATTAATGATTTAAAAAAAATAAAAATGCCGGTAATGCAAGGCCTAGTACGGCCGCCGATATTCGGGGCGGCAATTTAATACATAACGATTTTTCGTTCCTTTCGCTAAATATTTTTATACTTCGTAATTATTCTTTATATATCAAAAAACTAATAAAACATGATTTTCTATCAGAATTAACATTAAAAAAAAAACTAAACAATTCGTTGATAAAGCAGCAGAGGTGAAACCCATGATCATTCTTGACCCAATACTCATCCAGGTTCGATATCCATACTTGGAGTGGGATTCGAACTCCGGTACCGAGGAGCAGCTGGAAGTGGGGGGTTTAATTTATCTGAGCATTTATATGGTTTGATATTATAGGAAATAAAGTAGCTGGCTTTCGATTAGAGAAAAACTTTTAAACATTGTATTCAATGTTTATTTTGTGAGCATAGAGACTAACATAAAAAAAAAATTACGTTAAGACCTCTGATTTATGATTTATTAATTTATACGAAAAAAATACCAAAACTAAGCATAATTCTATTGAAAGTTGCCTACTGCCAGAACACTTTTGAAAAGAATAAGTAAAATCCAACTAATTTGATTAACAAGACAATATCCGTATATAAATTACAAATCAATTAAAAAGTTACATTCTATCAAAGATCAAAATTAATGATTTTACAGAAAAAATGGACCCCTAATGTTTACCGATAAAAATTCTAAATTAGTAACATCTTTAAAAACAGTATGGAAAACGAGAATTCTGCTCTGACTTATACTTCGGCCCAAGATTGACCTAAGTAAAATAGGACAAGGCTGTTTTTATTATTATTAAGGTTGTTTTATTCTCGTCTAAGCCGAGAGAAAAAAAAAATAACTCTTTCATCATAAACACAGGTCTTCGATAACAGGTGAGGTCCTGTCATTGGCAGTTACTACCCCCCCCCCTTTAAGAAAATTTAAAAATGTAATTTAACCAAAATTATATATGTAATTCAAACGAGCTGAACATAGCAACATTTAAATAATTTTAATGAATGAAGTTGAATAGATTTTCAATAAAAGTCCGTAATTAGAAAAGAAAAAAAATTAACTATGAAATAATATAATTTTTAATTCAATTTTAATAAATATACCATAATACAATTTTGCAACTTGAAATTTGTTAAGATCGTTTAGTTTTTTTTAACCCCTAGCGTATTTGTATCATGGCTGTTATAAGTCTGGGGAGAGGGGATTATTTATTAAAGTCCCTCCCAGATCAAACGACCATAAAAAAATGGCAAAATATTTGCAAAGTAAAAAGGGCATTTTAAAATAAAACTTTTCTGTGTATTTCACGGAGATCGTGTTTTAATTAGGTCCTTGATTATTAAGTCTAATTCAGCACTTTATTTCTTATTCTTAACAAAAAGAAAACCCTATTTTTTTACTCGATCAATGTTATCAGGTCTTCGACAGTAAAGATATACTTGGAATGTATATATATTTAGGGGGAAAATTCAAATTAATATTCTTAAATTAATCATTAATTACAGTAAAATTGCCAACTATTACTATTAAAATACCTATTTATAATTATTTTCATTAACAATATAAACATCACTGATCGCTTCCTGAAATTTTCTTCTGGCTACGGGCTTGATTTATATCAACATTTTGGCGTATTTTCTTGCGGTGGGGGAATATTACACGATAGAAAAACAAGTAAAGCTTTTCGTAGGCTGCAGTTCAAACCACGACATAACAATTATTACCCACTCTTTAGGGAAGGGGGTGTAAGTGAATTTATTTAAGAAAAAATAAACTATATGCTACATGATGGATAAATACTGACTCAGGGTTCTAGTCCTGACTACATTACTTCAATTTGAAATTTTAAAGTTATACATCGTAACAACTGAAAGGTGTTTCTGTAATTTTTTTTTTTTTTTTCTGCGGATCTTATGGGGTAAAAATGTAATGACTTTTTTTTCCGCATTTTAAACATCTACTAAAATAGCTTTAGAGATTATGGAAAATAAGATTCTTAGGTCATGACGGATTCGGCAAACTAAGTTTTACGAATTCAAAGTATTTATTTCTCCATGCATGAAGAGCCATTTCGATCGGGGGGGAGGGGGAAAAGAAAGAAAAAAAGTCTTCATTGTAAGAATAGTTATTCGGGTCACATCAACGGGTAATTTCTGTGTAGCACTGGAGAATGCCAAATTTTTCTCCACGTCTAATCATATGGGGAGGGAAGGGGGGGGGAAGAAAGTACTTCCTAAAATAAAGTTGACTTCACCTGGGTTGACGTGTGTGTGCAGGGGCGTACGCAAGGGGGAGGGTTAGGGGTTTAAACACCCCCTTGAGCTCAGACAAAATGGCAAAAATAAGAATTTTAGTTAAAATTATGCGGGCTATTATTTTTTAGAATTATGAGCCCCCCCCTTGAAATATTCTGCGTACGCCACTGTGTATGTGCATATATATATATATATATATATATATATATATATATATATATATATATATATATACATACATACATACAAGCTGTAAATGTCACATTATATATAATTAAACAAATTACTTTCAGTAATATCAGTACTTTATATAATTTTACCGAATTAGCACAATCAATAAAATATGAAGTAAGTGAATATATTAAAACAAATGTTGAACAATCTTACAAATAGGCTTCCATCGATTTTGTTAAAAAAATAAGAAACTGAGCTAATTGAAATGTCCGATTTTTGTAAAGCTGTTCCAAACGGCTAGAGCCATTTTCACTATCCAGCCGACTACGGAATACAAAGTGTTAGATTTAATACACTAACATTCTGTGTGAAGTATATTTATTTAGAGGGCTTGTTACTACCTTTAATAGTAAAGAAAAAAAAAGAGGGAGGGGGTACATACATGACTTTAATTTTTAAAAAAATGTTGATTGACTCAAATACACTACGTCGGGCAAGGGTTGAGTAACAAGGTTCAGATTTAAAAAAAAAATTAAAACATTTGTAAAAGCAACATAAACTGGTACGTAGTAAATTTTAATATTCAAGTTTCAATCCTACCAGGAACGTATGCCTCAGTGAGAAGGGGGAAGGAAATGATCTGCATAATACTTACTCCCTCCCTCTCCTTAAATTAGCTTACGTGAAATGACCTAGTATAAGATTAGAACAGGTAATAGCAGATTATCATAATATCGTGTTCTGTGTATCTTAAAGAGCTGCCAGGCATTCAAGTGACCTAGTTTAACTAGGCTAATAATGTATTTGATTGACATCATTTCCGGGCTCCTATGATGAGATTTAATGCAATCAAATGGTATCAATGAAGGAAGCATTTATTAAACACTATTAAAGACTAGATAATATAATTGGTTTAAGGCTAAAACACTTGTTTCAAGCATTTGAAAATATCAAAACATCGATGAAGGAATACATACTTAAAATCTTTAAAGAAAATACTAAGTATTGCAATGGGGGATAATATATACTGATTCTAATTAGTGCAAAATTATTGGGATATATTTGCAAAATTATTTAAATATATTATATAAATCATAAATTCACACAAAATTTGAAAAAAAATTAAACTAAAAAATTATTATTCTATTTCAATACTGCTATTTGTACATTAAAATTATACAGGCAATTAAAGAATAATTTAGGAAATTTGCCATTTAGTTTGTTTCACTTAAAATTTAGGAATTGTAAATCTAATAGTTAAGAAACAAATGGGTGCAGTCAATGAGGTTTCATTCATTAGTAATGTCGTGTAAGAAAATGGCGCAAACTTTATAGAACTCTTACTTTACCTATTAAAAATTATACTTTTTAACTAACTGAAAACATTTAGATTACAAAAAGAGAAATTTTTATATAATTAAATAATTATTTTTACTAACCTGCAAGTAATAAATCCACAGATTGTCAACCAGACTAATGAAAAATATCGTAAACTTTTATTACTTATCATCAATTTCCTTAATAGAAGTCATAAAAACATATAAACAGATTTTTAGAATTAGTTTAAAAAATAACAGGCAGATAACACTCCCATCAGCTGCACTAGATCTTAGTCAAAAGTTAAAATTTTCCTTATTTAAGATCTTTACAATTTTCTGATGATCAATTAAAAAAATTAGCAAGTTTCTACAGCTTCAAGTAATTTATTTTTACTAACCTTTCTAGATATATCCATGGCTGTAATAGAGGTTTGGTTTAAAAACTCATGTTTCACCTGACACAAACACCATTTTCTTTTGCCGGAGCTCTCCGGCGTGACTTCCCCAAGCAAGTTCACGAACACCTCTGCGTAGCAGGGAGAATTCTCACTGCGATTCCGTCTCCGAGAGGAAGTCACGTGACCCCAACATGCAGCGTCGTCTGCTAAATTTTGCTAGCTTTTACGCAGCGATAATCGGTAAATTCTTACCCCATTAATATTAGTTTTAACTAAATTTTAAAATACCTTTAAGAAAGAAAATTATTACAATTTTAAATTAAAAAAATCGAGGAAAATACCATTTCGTTTGCAAAAAAATATATAAATAAAAATCGTTCAAAATAAAAATTTTGTAGCGTCGGAATTGGTAAATTTTAACTCTTCCGGAAAATGGCTATTTCTAATTCATGCCATAAAAACAATCTTTTGACTTTAATAGCTTTAATAATATTCCCCAATTTAAATATTAGAGTTAAGTTATAGTTAACCAGTTTTAGTTATATAAAGAAAATTTAATGAAACAAACTTAATACCTTTTTCTCTCGAATATGAACAACCCTGTTAACATTCTCAGAACTTTGCTTCTAACCTATGATTAATAGTTGGTTTTTTCATAATTTTTTTAGTACTGAAAAAAGTTTTGTTATTAAAACTTGCTTCACAATTAATTATTTTGTTTTACAGCTAAGAATTATAATGTAATTCTTATTGTTCCATATTCTGATTTTCTTCCATAATATATGTACCTATAATGAGGCTTAAAATTAACTGAGAAAAGAAAAGGCTACAATATGCTCATACAACTATATTTTCTAAGCCACATCAAATACATAAAATTGTATAAACATCAAAATTTTGTACAAAAAAAAAAAAGGCTAAATATAAAATTCTTTAAAATTACACCACTCTTTTCATAAGCATTGGTAAGATATTAGTTATTAATGAGAAAATATGTTTAAAATAATTTCTTGAGAAACAAAATGGCTTTTTGTATAAACATAACTTTTGCCATTGTATTAGAAATTAAATATCATGAAAAATACTTTACATATGCACTCTTATTAGTATAACTGAATTATTAACAATAATCTCCATTTTTATCATTTAATTTTATCATTTTGAAGAATTCCTGAACTCTGTTCAACAAAGCACACTGATACATAACATTTTTTACAGCAGCATTTTATCAGGCAATTCATACAATTCTTGATTATATCACAATTTTTAATAACATTAACACTTTAACACAGACATCGTGCATGGAAAAATATTTCTCATACGTCTTAACAGAGTTAAACTTAGACAATATTTCATTTTAATTATATAAACTTGACAGTCATTGGCTTTTTCCACATGGCAGTGTTAACATTTACTGAGATAAAATTATTAAAACTTATATTCTTAAAAAATGTAAAAAAAAAAAATTGAGATTGTATAAATCAGACACAAAACACTAACTTATAAATTTGATCACATCATTTCCTTTTCACCAAACTAATATAATATAGTACTGATTAAGCTCCAAAATAAAAGAAGAAAAATATTCTTACAAAAATTTGAGTCGTGCTATAGAAAGTGCAATTGTGCTTTAACTAAAACCCAATTCATCTTAGCAATTAAGCTTGATTTTTCAAGTATAATCAATATAATGTGGAAAAATGCAGACTAATTTCTGTTTTATATTATCCTACATGATAAATTAAAAAATACATTTCTGTTAACCTAACAGTAACGATAAAATATTTATTTTAAATTCATGTTTACTGCTATGTTTACAAATTGTCATTTATATTGAATCAATCCTTTACCTGATCTCAATTACACCTAATAAATTACCATAAAATTTATGACATCAAATACAGAAGAGTTAACAGAACTTAATGGCATTTTTATAGCAAGATACCAGACACCTTATTTCTTACATTTTTGAAATAGTTTCTCCAAGGAAGTTTTTTTTTTTTTTTTTAAATCAAAAGTTCATACATTTCATATTGTTTCTTTATTTTTATCAATTCTATAAGCAATTTCAGTTTAAAATAAATAATAAAGCAGCCCCTCAAAGATTAGTAAATCACTAATCATACAAAGCTTATTATTACAATTTTTCAAACCTTGTTGAAAACTTAAGTTGTCGTTTTTAATCTATACAAGGCTGCCACAAGATCTATTAGTTTATAAAAGTCAGTTTTCAGACATCAAATGATGTCATAAAGGATAGTTATCTTTTTTTTTTCACCTAAATTAACTTTTTTTTACATGAAAAAGTGTAATCATTTTTCTCTCCAATTTAAACTTGTAATTATAAATTAGGAAAACAAAAAATATATAAATCATTTTATTAAAAAATTGAAATACATTTAAAATAAAAAATTTGTTAAGAGGTATAGTGAAAGATAAGGAATAATCATGATCAGACTACAGCCTTATCTTCTTCAGCCGTTTTGGGACTTCTTGAGACCTGACAATTTTTTAAGGTAGCAGTGTGAAGGTTTTAAATTCGTATATTATTTTTCTCTCCAATTAAACTGGGAATTATGAATTATAAATTAGGAAAACAAAAAACATGTAAATCACTTATTTTATTAAAAAATTAATTGAAATACATTTAAAATTTTAAAAAAATGTCAAGAGGTATAATGAAAGGTGATGAATAATCATGATCAGACTACAGCCTTATCTTCTTCAGCCCTTTTGACCTGACAAATTTTTAAGGTAGCAGTATGAAGGTTTCAATTTCAGAGGGGTCTAAAGTTCTTGGCCATGAATAACAGTTTATTTTCATTTCATAAGTAAATTTCCTTCCACATTTTTTACAATAAAGTTCTGTTTTTCGAAATTAAAGAAAAAAAAAAATTCAGGAGAAATGTTGATAAGTAAGCATTTTATTCAAAATAGCAAGTTGCTTTAAAAAAAAGTGAGCTAAGACAGCCTGATCCACAGTTCATGACTTTATTAAATGAAGTTAAAGAAAAGCATCAAACATTTTGTGTCAATAGTTTATAGAATACATTGAAAGAAAATGTTATCATTTACTCAATAATTTGTGTTAAAAAAAAGTGTAGATCTTATTAACAATCAAAAGAACTTGTATCATAATCTTTATAACTTCAGATGTGAAAAGCTCATTTGCACTATAAAAGGAGGAGGGGGGGGGGAAACAAGCAAACTATTTTTCAAATAGTTTTAAATTTAAGTAACTATCAACTTGCCTATCATGAACACACATTATATATTTTATTTGAATCAATATTTTATAATTTTTCGAAGCTGAATTGATAAAAATCCTGATTTTATAAAGATATCAATTAGATTTTGTTAAAATCAGATTTCTTTTTAAATGTTTTTGTAAATTAAACATAAATTAAAATTAATGATAAAATATTATTATGATTATTTTATTAATTTTCAAATTTATTTTCTTTATTATGAATGCAATAGTATTTACATATGCCAAATTATGTAATAATTTTTTTTATATCCTCCTTCAACAAACCCTTATGTACTGTTCCCATTTTTCTTCCTTATTTACAAAATATAGAACTATTTAGTTATCAAATAAGTTTTTAAAGCACTAATATTTAAATAATTACAAAAAATGATAAATACATTTAATGATTTGATGACAAAAAATTTTAAACGTTAATATAAATATATATATATACCTTTTACCCTCAAATATTTAGATGAAACTTTGTAGAATGGAAAAAAAATTAAGTACCAATAAAAAGATTATGACCGATCTTTTAATCTTTAAAAAGAAAAATAGAAGCTTACATGCTTTTTTGTTTGTTAGTATTTTTAAACTTTGAATTAAACTAGTATGTTGAAAACACTTTTTCACTAGTAACTGAAAACATAAAAATTCTTTAATTTAATCCTGATTTATATCAAGGCCATTGAATCAACCAATTTTGTTTTAAAGTGTTATTATTCAATTGATAAATGACAAAGAGTGAGTTTCTTTGACTCTTTCACTTGTGTGGGAAGATTACTACCAACCTGAATGATTTTACGAAATACATATGCGACAAGCATAAACCCACTCTGTACCTAAATGGAAAAAGTCTCTTGCTAGCTTCTAAGTAGAGGTTCCAGATGGTGTATACACACCCAGTATAAGAAATTATACCAAAGTTGGCAATGAAGGAAAGTAATACAAGAAAAGAGAACCTGCTACATGTGTGCAGAATGTGATTGCAACATGCATTTCAATTTTCCGCAACAAATAATTACCATTAAATTAAATTTTCCTTATGATTAGAAAGGGTTCTGTAGAAATTTTACTCACTACACCCAAAAATGAAGTGTAAACAAAAAATTTGGGAAAATAAAATATATTTTCTTACATTCTAATTGTTTAATTAATAATAAAACACACAAATACAAGAGAAATACAGAAAAGAAACAAATGGCCGAAGAAAGAATTAAATGTGTTATTTTTTACATTTTATCATATTTAATGAAAAAAAAACTACTGAATAAATAAACAATCTTTTTCCTTGTGATGAAACTGATCGTCAATTGAGGTTTAACTTATTAGCTGAACATGCACATAAGACAGTATTTGGAGTTCTGCAGAAAACAAAATTTACACATTTTTCTAACGCACTTAAAATAGCATACAAATTTCCAATTAACAGTATAACCCTACGGTATATATATTTTTTTCGTTTATTTTGTTTTGGAGTGCTACGGTCTACTTTTTTGCAACACGAGGGTTAATGAGACCGGGACCTACTGCTTAAAGCCAATTCTGAACGGCTACAAACATTCATGCCATAGTGGGATTTGAACCCATAAACTCTGGTTCCGAAGGCCAGCACCCTAACCATTCGGCGCTGGTATATTTATTTCCATTACCATCCACACACCAAATACGATTATAATATAAAACAGGTATGTCAGAGTGATGGAGTTTAAGTGCTAAAATGCAGTTATATAAATGTAAAAGAGGCATTAAATGAGATAACCAACTGTACAGAAGAAAACGTAATTGTTTTGTTAAAACAAAATCATTATTTAAATAATTAAGAATTTGTTGTAATAGAATAAAATTTTACAAAGAATAAATGCTATAAATAAATCTTTAATCTGTGAAATAAACAAATCTTTACAATTTGACTGCACAGTTGTTAAAGGTTTGACTTTACTAAAATGTCCAGAAATTTTTATGCATGAAGATTTCAGACAGAATTTTTGACAGAATATTATAATAAGGAGTAAAAGAACTAACAGCTAAAACATTTGAACATGATCATGAAAGGCAAATATCTTCAGAAAACCCAAAGAAATATTTGTACACAATATAATCAATGTACAATTATGGAATCATTTAATAACAGAATGGAACAAATGTGGAAAAAAAAATGTATGAAAACAAATAATTTAAGTTTCTTTTAATTTACTTTGTGTGCTGAAGAAAAAAAAAAGGTGCAAATAACCAATTAGAAATCTATCAAGATGACACTGATTCAGAGTTAAAGATGAATTTGAGCAGTTTCTTAAATTTTTAGGTAAGTAATGAATTAATTTGTATAAAAATATTGGACATATTAATTTTTATACAAAAATTGGACATGTCCAATATTTGTATAAAAATATTGGACATGAAAGCAATGTTTTAAAAAGTGGAAATTATTTTGAAAATTTTGTTATTTGTGTGAATTTTAAATGCAATAGGGAAATGCTCGTTTTCTTGTAAGAGACAAGTAAAAAACTATCTTGAAAATTCAATATCAAGGGAAAGGTTACACAGCACGAATATTTGATATAGCAAGTGGGATTTAAATAAAAGTATAGATTGTAAATATATAATTGATAAGTTTGCAACACTGAAAACCAGAAAAAAAATTCAATATTTTCATATTTTAAGTAAAATTCTATATTTATAAATTACAATTTAGTTGGAATAAATCAGAAGATAGTATATAATGTTTCATTTATTTAAAATTGTAGCCAATATGTATTTTTATTTTCTCCTTTTTCAGTTTTCATTAAGGAACCAATTATTTTTTCTGCTGCAGACCCTCAACTGCTCTTAATCTGCCTCTGTTGACAATACTAATAGAGTCCCTTAACATCTGTATGTAAAAAGTTAAAATTAAGTTTCTTCATTACTATTTTACTTTTTATTCAAGTGGGAAAAAAAAAACCTATGAAAAATTTCATTATATATTTTCCTTCCAATAATGAGACTTTTGTAATCTTACTTCTTAATTATCACATTACTTAAATATATGTATGTATAAATATATATATATGTATATATATATATATGTATGTATGTGTGTATATATATATGTATGTATATATATATGTATGTATATATATTATATATATATATGTATATATATGTATGTATGTGTATATATGTATGTATGTGTATATATATGTATACACATATATATACACATATATATACATATGCATTCATATATATATACATATACACATACATATATATACATATACAGATATACACATACATATATAATTCATTCATACATACGTATATATACATATACATACATATATATATATATATATATATATATATATATATACACATACATATATATACATACATATACATACATACACAAACATATACACATACATTTTATATATATGTGTAATATTAAAATCTCTTATGTATGTATTTTAATATTAATTTAACAACTTTTGTTCATAAAGTAAGTACGGGGTTTGCACAGTCATTCTGATTTTTCCCTCCAGACACACTATAGACTTAATCCAGCCTCTGTCTGTACTAATTTAGCCAATAATTAGAGCATTCTCTTTAAACATGGGTATTTTTTATCATGTGATCCATTGTGCTTAGGGATTATTCACAGTCTTTTTACCTGAGGAATGCCTACTTGAAAAGTATGTGCGGGATTAAATTGTCTAGGCACACAAGGTTGTAAAAGTGTTTGCCTGTTGTATGGATTTCATGTATCTCACCAGAAATAAAATGTGTTGTGCTTTTGAATGAATCTCACCCATGTTACATATATATATATATATATATATATATATATATATAGAGGTTTACTAATGAAATAAAAATAAGAACATCTTAACTAAAATTAAAATCAGAAATTTTCTTTGTGTGTAAAAATCTCTAAACCTTCAATAATGCTTTAAAGGAAAATTTGCTATTTACTTTCTAACATTTATAAGAAAAAAAAAATCCTTTTTGATTTTTAATATTTTTTTACAAAAATGCAGGATTTAGTAAAGCAAAATAGAGTATATATGAAACCAATACTTCTTGGTTAACATATACAAACAATTGTATTATAATCATGACACCTAGAATATTAAATAAAATTATAAATAAATCACACATGCAATACAGAGGAATGGTAAAAAAGCACAATCCTTTTTATTGTGCAAATATCACATGAGAGTAATTTGATTTCGAAACTTATTAGGTGACCATAAAATCTACTTTAATTATGACAACAAACATACAAATGTCAACAACATTTAATGAAATCTTTATAGCAATAAAACACACTCCTTATTTATTACATTTTATTGTTTTTTAGATTACTTTTATTAAGTTCAATTCTATAAGAAATTTCAGCTTAAAATGAATAATGAACCCTGTACGATTAGTAAATCACTAATCTTATAAACTTTCTTGTTATAAATAAATTTGTTTGGCAAACCAAAGTTCTTTCTTCATACATATTTCAATTAACATAAGAATAATAAGATCTTCATTACAAAAGATTTTTTTTTTAAACCTTTAAGATTTCAAAATTAAAGACAATTTTATTTACTTTATTGTATTAAAAATATTCACATTAGTAAATTTAGAATTGTAACATATAATCAGCAATATTCTTTTAACTTTTTTTTTAATTAATCTTTTATACACAAATTTGTGTTTAAAGGAAGTATAACAAGCCAGTGCTTCATGTTTAATATATCAGATTATAATTTTATTACAATCATAACTAAAATATTATAAATACCTCATCTATGCCATAAAATTAAAATTATAAATAAATCAGATGTGCAATATAAAGAAATGTTAAAAAAGTACAGTCCTTGTTGTTCTAGAAACTACAGTTGGTACTGTTATCGAAAACTCACAAGTCACTAAAATATAACCCATAAGTTTTTCTTTTTAAACAGCACAAATGTATATATATATATTTACAAAATAAGTTATAAAAATAAGTTTAATATTCTAAGACTCTACAACTATACAAAAGAATCGTGCAACAGAATTCTATTATACAAAAGAAAAAAAGAAAAATATATATCTAATATAAATATTCATGTATCTACTTAAATATGGTATCACAATAAGCTTCATAAGCCTATAGAGTCAACAACAATTATGCAACATCAACAATTACATGTACAATAACATCAAAATACATGCACAGTAATTCAGATAAGCTGCAATGAGATTTCTTGTAATTTATTAAAATAATTTGCTCATAATAATTGAAATTTCAGCATTTTTAATATATGCAAGTTAAAATGGGATAATCATTTTTCAACATTTTTCTGAAATTTTTTAAGACTGAACATTTTTTAATTGGAGAGTTATGTGCAATATATATCACAGTAAAATTACTAAAAATTACTAAAATTCCAATAATTTAACAAAGGCAAGAATTAATTACGTAATTCCCAAGTTGTATAACTGCTACAGTTATAATTTCAATTCATATTTTTTTATATGATTTAATTCAATAAAATTTAACTATTAATTATTCAAGGCTAAAGGACTGTAACCATATGGAATAAAATATATACATAAAATTAAGTAAAAAAGAGTTACTTATCTGAATATTTTTAAACAAAATAAAACAAGTATATAAAAATACTTTTATTCAATAATGAAAAATTTATCAAAAAATATAAATTTACTTCAAAAAATTAATAAAGCACGTTACAAAGACATACAAAATTTAGGCTTTAAAAAAAAGTATTTCATGAGAAAAAATAATTCGCTTTCGACAATTTTGAACTAAAAATGTCCTACAATTAGTAATGTAAATCATAGTTAAACTATTTATTAAAATAATTGCTGAAAAAATTATTGCTTTAGAAGAATAGCTAAGTTTGTGTTTAAACACACACATAAAAATAAAAAAAATTAAAAGCAAAAATTTGCAATTAACAAAAGAAAGAGCAAGTGTTTTTGGTTCAGATATATAGTTTATATCTGTGTTTCCATTAGTCACAAGGATGTAACAAAAAATTTTCATGGTGAAATGTTTTTTCTTTTTCTAATTAAAACAGTAATACTCATAAGGGGGAGGTTACAACCTCACATTCCCCCCCCCCTTTGTTACACCACTCTAGTCATGCAATTCTTTTTGAGACCATTACAAGTAGTGACTCTGAATTTTACGAATTGACTGACTGATATTTTTTTTATAGGTTTATCCAGGGTTCCCACTCTTTTTCCAGAACATAAATTAAGGACTTTCTAAGGACCAAAGTAACTTTTTATAAGGACCTACTTGAAATACACGACATAACGGCATAAACCCTATCTCCTGAGGATTGTACTTTAATGATTATGAACCAGACAAGGCATGTTCAATAAATGCCTTACAATAGTTCAGAATTAAGTTTTTAAAAATTTCTAAAAATTAATATAAGATAAATCTATTTGACAAAAACTAATTTTGAAAAATGCACGTCTAAAGTTTTTAGAGTGATCAGACAATATTACAGTACTTTCTGAGAGTTTAAAAATGACATATATATATGTATATATATATGTGTGTGTGTGTGTGTGTGTGTGTGTGTGTGTGTGTGTATATATATATATATATATATATATATATATATATATATATATATTCTAACTGATTATACCCGATGTTGAAAAAATTAAGAAGTTTTTAGGGACCTTTGATAAAAATTAAGCAGTTTTCAGGGCCCTTAAAAATGAAAACTCTAATTAAGGAGTTCTTAAGGACTTTTAAGGACCGTAGGAACCCTGTTATCTAAAGCAGGTCTGTCCAACTCTAAAGACTTTGTGAGCCTCACTGGAAAACCATTTTATTCAGGAAGCCTGCACATTATATATATAAATATTTTATTTACTTATTTAAAACAATATTATGTCAAATTAACAATAGAACAGTTATATATATAGTTATGACAATAGTAATCAACAAACAATCAAATACTATATTTACTACTATAGTGGAAAACAAATATTGCACTTATTTATTTTGTGTATTTTGCCACAGGCCAATTAATGTACACAATCGTAAAAGGGAATTCAGACTCCCCCTTGAACCATTAGAAATAAAAAATACACAAATTTGTAACATTAAGATTAAACATCAGCTGAAATAGAATTATATTTTGACACTTCAATTATATTTTTCTAAGATTACACTACAACTTGATAAAAAAAGGTGTGTTTAAGACAAAAATTTATCTGTGGCACTTTTGTCTAAACCTCACCCATAAAAAAAAGTTTGAGTATGCCACAGAACAGGCCACATTGTAGAAACGGTTTGGCCACACCTGGTTTAAGGCATGAACCCAATTAAATAATCAAATATCTTTTTTAAATAATTTTTAATGCATTTAATCAAGCTGAAATCATTAACTCCTTTGTTCGAGTGTGCGTTTTCTCTTTTCTGTTACTTTTACAGTTATCTGTATAGATGAATTTTCATTGATTGAGGATATATAGTCAAACCTGTCTATCTCGAAACCTGCTTATCTCGAAAACCTGTCTATGTCGAATTTTTTCAATTTCCCTACATTTTGAATAAAAATTTAAGGTATTTTCCAAACCTATCTCAAATTATTTTTTCCCAAACCTGTCTATCTCGAATTTTCATAAGAAACACAACATTCCAGTTTAGAACCTTATTGGGTTGAGAATCGCACAAGTTTCCATTTCCAGGAAATACATTTCTAGTTTTCTCTCTCGGAGGGTTGTTTGGTCGAGGACTGGGTGAGAATTGTACTAAAATCAAGTTCTCTGCTCTGAAATAAGTGATCGGGGTTGTGGAGAGGGGAATAGGAGACGGGAGAAATTTCTTTTTGGAAATAGAACTGGTTCTCAGTCTATAGCCTAATAACTAAAGTATCATCTCGCATCTTGCTGTCTCAATTTTAGAGCTAAAAATGGCAGGTGTTAAAAGAAAATTAAATGTTTTAACCATCGAAAAAAAAATGGAAATTCTGTCATTTTTGAAGGAAAACTCTTCTATGAAGAAAACCATACTCACCACTAAATTTGGAATTCCACCCAGTACTATTTCCAGTATCATGAAAAACAAAGATATCGTACAAAAAAACTTCGAAAACGGCTGCAAAATAATGAAAAAGAGCCGTGCATTTAAATATAACTAAAGGTAGTTCAAATTTTCAATATTTTGTATTGTGTAAAGAAATTTTCTTAGTCTATTTTCATAAAACCTGTGTATCTCGAAACCTGTTTATCTCGAATTTTTTTTTTTACTCCCAAGAGATTCGAGATAGACAGGTTTGACTGTATGTACAACTGTGAATCCAATGACTGACATAGCAATAGAAACTTTCTGTGTAAGAGCATGTGTGTATTTCATTATTATACAAAATACACAAATGTACTATAATACACAAGATAAGATACATGTTTCAGGTATAATTCACAATAAAATAAATATAATTTAAAATTGCTTCATTATTAACAATAAAAGTAACAAAAAAACATAATTGAGACCTTTATTTGATAGGAATAGTATTAATTCACTAAAAGTAAAACCTTTCAAGTTGGTAATTTATCTTTGAACAATCAAAGTTAACAAACAAAATTTTTCTCTTGCATATATTAATTCCTTATTTTTCCTCCTCATCATTATCCCTTTTTTCTTGCGTAGTTTCTTTTGAAGATTCTTCTTTAGAGATTCCCCATTTCTGAAGCTTTGCAGATCCAAAAATTATAAATAGTATCCCAGTAAAGAAATATACACCAGCAGCAATACCAAATACTATTCTCCATCTGGCAAGGGTGGGCTAGAAAAATATATAATTGAAAATAAGTCTAATGGATTATAAACTTCTAAAATAAACCCCTTCATGTTAATTTTGGTTTAATTTTATAATTATATACAGGGTATCTGCCAAAATAAAATTTTTCAAATCCATGACTTTTCATGATTTTCCTTGATTTAGCAGATCATTTTCCATGACTTTAAAAAGCTTTTGTGAAAGTATATATGAATAAAACTTCTGATGCACATACAAATAAAATATATGCTTTTAGAGAAATTACAGGAATTTCATCATAAAAAAACTATAAACTTACTTTATAAGTGTTAATAAACTCACATACATAAAAAATAAATTGTTGTATCTACATACCTAAGTTTAATCCTATAGCAATTTTTCAATCAAAATGTTTCTAATTTGAATTCAGGGTACTTTGGTATTATCCGGGTGACCATGAATAATAGCCAAATATAACCCTATAATGTTTATATACAATATCCCTAGAGATAAACTTATATTTTGTGCAAAAATCTTAACTAATTTTTATTAAAAAATAATTATTATTATATTAATAAAATTTTAATCTACAATTTAAGAAAAAAACCAGAATAATATACATTTACCCACCCATTAAGCTTTCTTGCTTTGAGTTTCCTTGGTGAACAAATTTTACTTGGCAATAGGGTCAATAGGATAATACATAAATACCAAACTCAGTAACTTCAGCCAAATGACAAGTAAAAATAGAATTAAACAATTCAATGCATTTTATTTAATCGGTAGTTTAGCGGATCCATGACTTTTACTCATTTTACTTGAAAAATCAAGACTTTCCATGACAAAATTAATCCATTGTCTAAATCCATGATTTTCCCTGACTTTCCAGGTATGCGGAAACCATGTATATAATACCTATGATGCTTTTGCTTATCTATACACATACATATAAACTTACATGTACTTTATCTCTCATACATACACACACATGCTTGTGTATGTGTGTTTGTCAGATATGCCAACATTCAGGCACTTGTGTCTAGAGCAACAGTGTGGTTCGAAATTTTAACATGTTAATTACAGATTATACATAAATATCTTATTGATTTCTAAATTAAAATTAAATTTAAACAATTTACAAAGTAGTAAATTGTAAAATGTGAATTAAAATTTATGCATTTAAAAATCCATAAGTAGCTTTTTTAGCTTTAACTTATTTTTCTCATGGCAACATGGACCCTGATTAAAATAATTCCATTTTTCTATCATTAGGGATTTTAGAGTTTGCCTACTCAAATTTGACCTAAATTCAGTTTTGTTTTTCTTCACAGTACTGAAAACTTTTATCATGCAGCATTACTGTGTGAAAAGAGTAACATTCAGCATTATTTTTTGTAAAAACTTTGTATTTAATTGCTGAATTGTCATCTTTTAGCTGCTCAAAAGTTTAGTTATTTTCCGGAGAAATCTGAGAAGTTTCCGGAGTTATCGAATTCTCTCATTTCAACGGAGCTGCTGAATCTGAAGTAGTTGGCATGTCCTGGAGTGTGTATAATACATTAAAAATTATCCTAAAAAGTGAAAAAAATATTTTCAGTTTTTAGCTCCTACTTGTGATAATTAAAGAGTTTCCATGCAGATAGTATGACTGTATATATGTTAAATTGCCAAGCAAGCTCAGGCAGTTAAAAAATATGGGTTTGGTTTGGAGTGCTACGGTCTACTTTTTACAACACAAGGGCTAATGAGACCAGGACCTACAGCTTAAAGCCAATTACGAATGGCTACAAACATCCATGCCAGTGTGGGATTCGACCCCTCAAACTCCGCTACCGAAGGCCAGCACCCTAGTCAATCGACCATCGTTTGGCTAAAAAATATGGAATATTTCTGGTGTGACTTATGAAAAGAAAATTTTACTGGTTACACGAGGAATTAGAGCTAGCCAGAGAACTGAAAATACTGATTTTACTCAGAGTTTTGACAAAGAGGGACTTTTTAAAATTAATTTTAATTCGAAACCGGGACGATATGAAAAAAAAATTCAGTCCCCATGCAGACTGAATTAAACTTTTTTAATTTGTTTTTCAATGAAAACAAGATCCAAATTACTGTATAAGAAACTAATTCCTATACAAAAAAGTCTGAATTATTAATGAATGTATTATTAATGAATCAAACACAGTTTCAGTCCGATCGTCAAAAAAATTTGATGATGTTATAAAATTGGAGAAATGAATGTCTGTTTGGGTCTCATTATACTTATGGGTATTATAAGAAAACCGTTCTTCAAGTCATTTGCTCAAAGCACAATAAAAGACACTTCTTATGAATGTATAATGTCAGTCTCGGCACTCAAGTGTGCTTTGAGATTTTTCATACGGCTTTGAAATATTAATTATTGCAATATTCTTCAAGTATTTTATAATGTTAAGTGTAAATATTTTTAATGTCTTTTTATATTTTGCATCTACATTTAGGTACCTTTAGTTACAGTAAAATACAATTTATCTATATTTTTATTGTTAAATAACAATTATTTTAATTAAATTTTTTTTGTTATGATTGAAATTATGATATCTTTAATCACATATTTAAAAATGGTTTGATTTTTAAATAAAGCGTACATTTTATCCATTATTATTTAATGTGTACTTTCCGAAATTGAGTATTAGGCTTAGCGAGAGTTAATGCCCCAGCCTGTACGCACAGTTTGCGTGTAACAGCTCCCTTCCCGAATGGGTTAATATAATTTAATCATAAGTAAAGTTCTAAGATGTTATGGGGCTAAAACTGATAATATTGAAAACATCTGATAGGGTAGAAGACATTTCAATAATCTCCCCGTCCTTTTTTATATACACACATTCAGACAGAAACATGGTATATATTATTACAATTAGTAAAATTATATAATAATTGTATAATAAAAATTGCTTCTGCATGCTATACGCTATAGGAAAGTTAAGGAATTACACAGCAACTTATAAGTAATAGCCAAAATTTAATAAATGACAAAATAAGGAAAATGTGCACTCTATGGACATATGTCTAAAACCATAAAAATCTACATATCCACAAAAAAAATTGCATAACTTTGCCTACACACACATTAAAAATAAATTTCACTAGCCTTTCCATTATGTTTTTCAGTTGCTCATAATCCTGCCCTCATTCCAAAATAATTTTAGAATAAAGCAAAATTTAAATATTCCAATAAATTCAAACGATTTCAGAAAACTAATTTTTCAAGACCTACTGACTTTACTAACAAATTTCTTAAAATACTGATCAATACTGACCTAGCTGAAAAATACTCACTTTCGTGACTTCTTCCTTTCTGGATTACTAACACACACATCTATATACAATGCCAAGAAATTTCTAGCACAAAATTAACTTTAATATTGTGTCTTTTACCAGATTATTTTAGGTTCAAAACAAGAATTTATAGAAAACATTTTGTCAAGAAATTAGTGAAGTATTTAAAAAAAAAAAATTAATGCTGAAACATATGAATAATTCAACAATATATATTTAAACATAACTTACTGACACTTAGAAATTTACTCATACAGTAAAAGATAGTAAATAAATTAATCCACTTCTTACATGAGTTCATTGATATATAAATCAGTAGATGAAAAACTAAACCAATACAAACAACAGGCAAAGTAAAAGGTGAATTATGATAATTTGTGCAGACTACAAACTGAATTATTCTCCCACAGACAGAAATCGGTAATAAAAAGTACATAAAATCATTCTTTTTAATCACTAATTTTAAAAACCACAAAAATACCATTTAAATAAGTAAGAATAATCTTTTACGTGTGTATGTTTTCTGTTATTATAAAAATGTTTATTATATCAGGGATCCCACACGTTTTCCAGAACAAAAATTAAGGACTTTCTAAGGACCAAATATAAGGACCTCCTTGAAATACATGGCATAACGACTTTAACCCTATTTCCTAAGGAACCTATTTTAATGATTATGAACCAGACAAGGCATGTTCAATAAATTCACTACAATATTTCAGAATTAAGTTTTTAAAAATGCCTAAGAATTAATATAAGATATTTGACAAAAGCTAATTTTGAAAAATGTACATCAAAAGTTTTTTGAGTGATTCAACTAAGAATAAATTGTGAATAAAATACAATATTATAAACAGTACTTTCTGAAGATTTAAAAATGACTCATATATATATTTATATATATATTTATATACTAGCTGATTATACTCGATGTTGCCTGGGAAAGAAGAAAGTTTTAGTCTTTTATTACATTCAATGCAAGGAAAATTAAATTTCCATATGTAACTGAAATATCTACACCCCACTCTCCATGCTTCATTTAATTAGAATCTGCATGACTGTTAGTTTTTAGGAAAGGGCAGTTGACTTTATACTTTAAACCTTTTCAGTATGCAAAAGCTTATTTGTCAAATAAGTAAGTTTTCTAGCTCGTGATCATAAAAAGTATTAATAAACTAAAAATATTTTCATAATTTGTTAAGGATATCAAGGAAATGAATCTTTAATTACTACAGTAATACACTGAAAACATATGTATTTCAGGATTTTCAATATTATTAATGCTGAACTTTTGGATAGAAAATGTAAAAGAATGTTATGAACACTAACATATATTTTATATATTCTTTGACCAGTATTTATCACCTGTACTGGAATCACTTTTGGGCAAATTTAGCTCCAAAATTACAAAAGTAGAAAGTTTGGAGAGTGCAGCAAAAACTGATAGGAAATCATGTAACAATGGCAGATTGCGTCAATGAAGAGTTTGATTGCATTCCAATTTAAAAATTAAGGAGTTTTTAAGGACTTTTGATGAAAATTAATTAGTTTTAAGAGCCCTTAAAAATAAAAACTAAAGTAAGGAGTTCTTAAGGACTTTAAAGGACCGTGGGAACCCTGTCAGGGTTCCCACTCTTTCTGAAACAAAAATTAAGGACTTTAAAAAGTCCTTAATTTTTGTTAAGGACTTAAATAGACTTTCTAAGGACCAAAGTAACTTTTTATAAGGATCTACTTGAGATACACGGCATAACAACATAAACCGTATTTCCCAAGGAGAGTAATGCAAAAACAGATAGAAAATCACTAGACAATGGATAAATTGATCAAGTTCCAATTTAAAAATTAAATAGTTTTAAGGGCCCTTAAAAATAACTAAAATTAAAGAGTTCTTAAGGACTTTTAAGGACTGTGAGGCCCTTTATAAAAAATGAAAAATTTAGGGAAGATTTATTTACTGTCAAATGTAAACATAGTACTTCAAAGTTAAGTTTTAATATTTAGTTATGTCATGATTTGAGTTGCACATCTATTAAAAAGGTAAATATATGCAAGAGGCTCGAAAAATCATAAAATATCAAGCAAACTAACAAAATTATTAATAATGGCAGACAATTGAAAATTTGTTACATTGTTTATAGGATTAAAAAAGAAAACTTGTTCTAAGAAAACAAAAATTCTACAAAATATATTTTAGCTTTCCATTAATAGGTAAATACATATTCCTAGAAGGGGAAGTTGTATAAAAATATTTTTTAATTAAAGCAATTATAAATTAGCAGCTAAATATCAGAAAGGTTAAATGTATTATAAATAGCAAAAATAAATATTTAGTAAAATAAACTAAAATAATATTTCTAAAGACATTAATATTTAAATAGTCCTTACATTATCTTTTGTCAATGCACCGACAGCCAAAGGTGCTAAGATTCCAGCTAAAGTGGCAAAAGCATTTGTCATTCCCATAAGAGTACCTAAACAGATTAATTCACAACACTATTAATTTCAATATTTGCTCTAATTTCAAGAAATTTATAGCACACTTTTACATAACAAATACTACAAACATTTTTAACAATACTAATAGATATTCCATACACTTTATTAAATTTGGACATCATATCTAGACAGATATTTTATATGTTTCATAATTGCTTAAAACTCCTATACATTAATAGCTCTGGAAAAAAAGTTAAGGTATCTGTCTACGTTCGGAGAACTTTTTTCTTTAAACATAGAAACTAGTTCCTGTTTTTACATTTTTAGATTTATTTTTTATATTATTATAGAGAATTGTACTTAAAAAATTTATTACTAGAGAAGTTTTTCTAATTAAAATGTTTAAAATTTCTAATAAATGAAGAAAATTTAGTAAAAAAAAAAAAAAGTGAGGGGTTTCAAAAGGTTTAATTTCTTTAATAAATCAAATTATTTCAATATTTTTTGATGCAACACATTTCTTATACACTTCACTAGTGAATCACCTAAAATCTTTGCTTAATTTACATTTGGTAAAAAATTGTGGTCCTTCAAAATCATACACATTGAATTTTTAACGAATTTTCATTACCTTTACATCGAACTATGAGTGAAACATCATTAACGATTATCCAAATTGAAAGCTTTTAGGTCATTCACTAGTAAATACTATCATAAGCAATTTTAAGAACTTTTTAAGAAATCCCATTTCAAATTTCAACATTTTATTAAAAATATTGTTCTGAGGAAAACGCATTTGAAGTTTATGATAGCAACTTTAACTGTTAAAAAAATTAAAATACATGTTTAAAATTCCCCACCCTTTCTTGCTTCAAAACTTTTTAATTGCCAAGTTGCTAATTATTAAAAATACTAGAAAAATGCTGAAAATAATCTTCAAGAAAATTAAAAAAGTTTTGTTCTTTAAAGGCTTAAAATTCACAACTTCCTGTTCTGAATTCGCTACTTCCGTTTTGTTTTGACAGCTGTCACTAACGTTTAAACAGCTGAAACTTTTCATTAAAATGAGTAGACACAAATTAAAAACAGATTTAGAAGCCTAAAAATTGAAATTTTACAATAGAGGAATAAAAAAAAATATGATTTTTGGCATAATATGACATTTACAAAGTAGACGGAATACCTTAATTTTGTTAAAATGATTAAAAAAAACTGACAATTCTAGCAGTTCTGATTTTTCACATTTTATTTATATTTAAATAATGCATGCTAATATATTAAAAAAATCTCCATTATTATTTTAAAGATTGAATTTGCTCAATGATAGCATTAATTTTTTGGTTGGTTTCTTGAATTATTGACATTTTTTGTTTCAATTGCTTTTTAAACAATTTTTATTGAGTTACAATTGCTTCATTTTGTGAACATTCTCTTTGATGCTTCTCCATATTTTCTTAACAAACAAATATTTTTGAAAAAGTGCACAAGAAGTATTCAATTCAAGAGTTGTTCAATTTTATATAATAAAATACATTATTTTTCACAAAATTCCTTGATTTTTCAGAAAATTTTCTCAATTTCCCTGATCATTCAAGAACAGCTACATTCCCTGACAATTACCAGTTTTTCCAATTGCTGGACATCATGAATATAGATTAAGAAGATCTTGCACAAAAATAATTTCATTTCTATATTTTTTAACATATGTTAGTATTAGACTTTTAAAAGTGAAAATTAATGAGTTTTTATGGACTTTTCAAAGAGTCACTGAGAAAGAAAATTATAAAAACTTAACAAATCTTATTGAGATTTAAACACTTTATTACAAAATTTTACAGAAAGTTTCTTTATTTTTGAAATTCTAAAACTTTTTCCTAGTAAGGTAATCTTTAACCCTTTCGTGCCTACTGTCACAAATACGTGCCAGCTAGAAACTGTTAGCAAACCCTAACGGTTACTCTTGCCTAAATTTCACAGCCGACGTCGCATACGTCGATTATGACATAATCGACGGAGCGTTACGTGTTACTTTTTTTCTCCCGCTCCCGGCGAAGGTATTCCTCTGCGGGAATGTATAAAAGGAGACGGTGAGATGTTTTTAGTCTCAGGAATTTGTGAGCTCTCGCTCGCGTAGCTGATGTTTTTTTGGTGACAGTTTTTTTTTTCGCGGTGCTGGCTCTGCTCTGAGTGATGGTTAAAATATATATCTTTTACGATGCCTATGTTTACAAATATTTTTTTTTTAGTTCGAAATAAATAATTTTATTTGATAAGTCATGAACTATTTATTTTCACTGCTTCACTCTGCTAGTGTGAAGCAGTAATAAAATAGTTGTATTAACAACATCCGAAACGCACTCATTTCCCGGCCGACACACTGGCGTGCCAGAGCGTTTTCTCGTTCACCCCTGACTGTCACATATGTGTGCCAGTGTTGTGGAACATTTTAAAAACTATAAGTTTTGACACAAGATGGCATTGTATGTCCATATGGATTTAGATACATGTAGATTTGACCTTGTACTCAATAGGAGGGTAGTATGATACACATACAAGTGGTTTTTGATTATATAAACATGAGGGAAAAGGAATGTTTCCGATTGACATGTTTTATGATGGCTCTTTAAATTCCCACGTGGTGTTTGTTTATGTAAGCAGGGGAGTTTTATTTTCGCTAAAGCGTTGTGTATTTCGGTTTGCAGTCCAGTTTTTAGTACAGAATTAGATCTGACAGACTTGATTTTTTTTTTTCTGTTTATTGTTAGATTTTCGAAGTGTCGAAAGTGTTTAACTGAGCTTGAAATAGCTGAAATGACTCAAAATATTTCAGATTTTGATTCTGAATCAGATTAGGATAGTAGTAATAATAGTGACACTATAATATATTCTGGTTGTTCTTTATGTTCATAATGGATCTAGTGATTCTTATGATGAGATGGACGTTTCTGACAAAGAAATTGACGATGTTTCATTTTTTCACGAAAAATCCTCTAAAATGGCAAATGAGTTACTACAAGTGCAAGGACTGTCATGTAGGATTGTTTGTAGATCCCTGTTTTTGAAATTTTTCATACAAAAAAAGTTTAAATAACATAGTATTCAGTTTTGCATTGTTAAAAGTCATTAAATACTAAGTAAAAAATGAAAAAAAAAGTAAAGTGTAAAATATATATTTAAATAAGAAATATCTTAAGTAAATAAAGTATCTATAAACATATATAAATCGCATTTTGTTTAAATACTTTACACCTCATTATTAAATAATGTGTTGCTACTTCATTAATTTTATGAATTTAGGCTTAATAGAAAAAAACCCTCCGGCCCAGGATACTCACTCGCGAAAGTGACTGCCGGCCTCAGAGATAAGCACGCGTTTGCACTTCCCGTCATGAAAGGGTTAAATAGGCAATTCAGTCCAAATAACACAGAATACACCAATTAAGAGATAGGCCTTTTTTCTAAAAGCAGTATTTAAAACATGGAAATAAAAACTACTAATGTATGAACATTTGCAGTTTAACTCTTATTCTAAAGCTTTAACTATTTCATAAAGATTTATAAAGGCTTCAATTTACAGATGCATTATCTATCAATATCTGAACAAACTTAAAATGAATTTAAGATTTTACCTTTCCATAAGATTTTCTGCAGAATGCCCTAAAACAGTAAAATGAAAAATATCTTGATGAAACTTCATTTTGTGAAAATTAATAGAATATATTAACCTTTTGGAGATACTACTTGCTTGGCTTTCACTTTTAGTAATTTATTTCAGAGTATGCTGCTTTTAAAATAACTATTTGTTTAAAAGGACTTAACATCAAGATAGCGGGTTTTAAAGAGAACCTAAAATTAAAGATAAAACTCTATGGTATCCGTCTATATTGAAAACGTTATTTTTTGCCAATAATCATAATTTTTTATTTCTCTATTGTAAAATTTCCACTTTTAGGCTTCTAAATCTGTTTTTGTTTTGTCTCTATGGCATTTTAAAGAAAAGTGACAGCTGTTTAAACATCAGTGACAGCTGTCAAAACAAAACAGAAGTAGCGACTTCGGAACTGGAAGTTGTGAATTTAAAGCCTTTTAAAGAGCATTTTTTGGACAAAACTTTTTAAATTTTCACGAAGATTAGTTTAAACATTTTTCTAGTATTTTTAATAATTAGCAACTTGGCAATTAGAAAGTTTTGAAGCAAGAAAGTGTGGGGAATTTTAAACATGTATTTTAATTTTTTAATAGTTAAAGTTGCTTTCATAAACTTCAAATGCGTTTTTCTCGGAACGGTATTTTTAATAAAATGTTGAAACTTAAAATGGGATTTCTCAAAAAGTTCTTAAAATATTTTGTTGAAAATTATTATGAATGCTTTTGATAGTATTGATTAGTGAATGACCTAAAAGCTTTAAATTTGGATAATTTTTAATGATGTTACACTCATAATTAGATATAAAGGTCATGAAAATTCATTAAAAATTCAATGTGCATGATTTTTAAGGACCCAAATTTTTTACCAAATGTAAATGAAGCAAAGGTTTTAGGAGTTTCACTAGTCCAATGTATAAGAAATGTGTTGCATCCAAAAATATTGAAATAATTTAATTTATTAAAAAAGGAGACCTTCTGAAAAAACCTGATTTTTTTTACTAAATTTTCTTTATTAGAAATTTTATAAAAACTTTTTCAAGAATAAATTTTTTAGGTGCCATTCTCTATGATAATATAAAAAATAAATGTAAAAATGTAAAAACAACTAGTTTCTACATTTAAAGAAAAAAGTTCTCCGAATGTTGACAGATACCTTAATTTTAAAAGCATGCAGGCCCTGTCAAAGTGTACAATTTATTTTTGAATTAATAATCATTAAGACTACAATTATAATATTCATTTGCTTTTACCTGCAAAATCTGGAGACATATCTACATGGGTGACCATGTATCCTGAATATGTACAGCCATTGAAACCCATGGCTAAAGTCAGAAAAGTGACACTCCAGCCACTATCGCATGCTGCTATCATTACACCAAACAGGCACAGAGCAGGTCCAAAGAATCCTAAAAATAAAAGCATAAACTGAATTTAGCACAATATTAATTAATAAATAGTGTATAAAGTTTGTATATCCTCCATGCTTTTGCAATAACTCTTCTGACATTGTGAATATACAAACAACAGGCAAAGAGGTGAATTATGATAATTTATGCCAATTACATACTGAATTATTCTCCCACCCCCAGACAGAACTCAGTAATAAAAAGCACATAAAATCATTCTTTTTATTTAATCACTAATTTTAAAAACCACAAAAATACCATTTAAATAAGTAACAATCATCTTTTACGTTGTGTTTTCTGTTAATATAAAAACATTTATTATATTATAATAGCAAAGTATTAAAATTAACTTTTACCAATAATTTGAATACATAAGAAATATTAAAAAGACCATTATACAAAAGGAATATTTTAAACTTAAAAAGTAAATTTATTTTCAAAAATTTTTTGAGTAAAATAAGGACCAAAAAGATTTATTTTATTATGTACCCAAGTCATTCTTGCCATATATATTTTGATGACTATCTTAATTCTAAGTGATTATGGACTGCATAAAGTAAAATAAATAATTAAATTTAAGCAACTTTAAATAATTCATACTTTTTTAATTCCCTGGTAACCAGAGTTGAAAAAAAAAATCATAATTTTTTTTTTCATCAAAAGAATCAGATTTATTTGATTTAAATCAGATTTTTTTTCTGAATACTAATTTTAATTGTTGTTTTTATGTTTTTTGCAATATACATAGAACAGTTTCTTATAAGAAGTAACATCTTATCTATCTAGTATATTCTACACATCTTGTCGACGCGGACCAATAACACAAACACAAAACGTAGACAATAACATTTGTCTTTAAACTTATTTTAATAATCATAATGCCAGCAGCAACGTGCGGCCATCACTCGCAAAACTCTCCTTTTTACTACAAAAAAAGTGTTGCCACAAAAATGCAACTAAATTATACTACAAAAACAAAACATAGCACACTGAGCATAAAACATAACAGTACAAAATGTAAAACATTGAGTTCGAGGATAAACAAAAAAACAAAATACAAAACATCAATACATGATACAAACAACACTGATTACCTAAAATTAAATATATAAATTTTAATCTAAATACATTCTACTATTTTGTGTTACTTCTAAGGCACTATAACTATAAAGCATTACAAGACAAAAATCCCAATCAGTCACAGGCATTTGGTCATCTGAGGCAATACACCTCCTGTTCGCCTTATGCAAGACTTCTATGTCACTTTTAACAGATTTAAAGGCACCTAATTGATGATCTTCCAGCTTTCTAGTTCTCATAGGTTTAGTAAATGTGAGCTTTTTAAACTAGGTTGGTATTGTCAGTTATAAATAAATGCTTTAATCATCAAATTCTGTGACATTTTTATGAACTTAATGTCTAGTTGTCTATATTTTTGGTAGATTTCAAAGTTAATGATTGTATGGCGGTACTAGCTTCAAACCACTCATTTATTAAAATGTAAAAGGTATCTGTTGCACCTGGCAAATGTAAAATGTATCTGTTGAATCTGGCAACATGTAAGATCATTCCACGTGATGATGTGAATGTGAGCGATGCTGTTCGCTGTGCTAATGCATTGTATTAGTTCCTGTAAATAGTGTAAGATTAAATGTATATAATCTAAAAATCTGTTTTTCCTGAAGTACACTAATGGCACTGCATCCTAGATGTTAAAATTGTTCTCCAAACACTGTTTTTTATAAAATGCACCAAATATTTTTAGTATCTTGAGCTCTAAGGTAAATAAATTATTTTCCATAGGTTTAGTCATTGCCTAATAATCACAGCCATAAAATAAGTATAAGTTACAATAGGAATTTACATATATTAATTTTGGTGCTTACCTTACTGCTTAAAAAAAGCCCTAACAGTTTCTAACAAAACACACCTGATACAAAAAACAGTATCTAACTTGTTCAGTTACCATCCAGCATTCAGATTTAGTAACAATGTTCATTCATATTTTAACATATTCATACTTTTACATCTAACATGGTATAAAAGAAATTAAAGAAAAAAATAAGCAAATTTTAAATTATTTTCTAGAAAATTTGTAATTAACTTTTTTACCTAGCATTCTTAAAAGATTTAAAAATTGATATTTTAGTTTTTCTAAATTTTAGAAAAATAATTTGGTTGGTTGGTTGGTTGAAGTTTAATGGTGCTAAATCCTCTAGGGACAAACTGCACCAAACAAGATGTGGAAATAAATTAAAGATGAGATTTCGATAAAAAAATTTTGAGAAAAAAATAAAATGAAAAGTTTTGAAATGGATTAAAGTAACAATAAAAATAAACATTCAACACAAAACACGTATAAAATTGAGTTATGTACAAATAAACAAGAATTGAAAATTGAGTGAAAAATTAAGAATTTAAGAAATTAGTGAAAAAAAATTAAAATTGAAAGATTAAAAATTAAATATTAGAAAATTGGAAAAAAAATCAAATTTAAAAGTAAAAACCAGTTTGACGAAGAAAGGTGAACTAGTTTGAATGTGGAGTTTCCCCGATGATTAAATTAAGATTCGGTGATGGATTTCCAAAAACTTTTATATAAATTGATCTACACAAACACAGAACATTAAAATATGTGGGACTGTGTAAGGTGTTTTGCAATATGCACACTGTAGAGGGGCTTCACCCAGCAAGAGATGGGCATGGGTTAATCTGTAATGACCCACTCGTAGAAAAATAATTTGAATATAGCAGTTGCATAAATTTATCATAATTCCCATGAAATATTTACCCTAACCTAAAATAATGTTTTGGAAAAATGTAAATAGTTTTAGAATCTTATTTAATAACGGTTATGAAAATAAGTTTCTAAAACTATTTGAGATTAGTAACAGACATGCCAATATTCAGGAGTTTGTGTCAGGAGCAACAGCGTGGTTTGAAATTTCAACATGCTAATTACAGGTTATACATAAGTACATATTTATTGGTTTCTAAATTAAAATTAAATTTAAAATATTTACACAGTATTAAATAGTAAAAGGTAAATTAAAATTTATGCTTTTTAAAATTTATGAGGGGTTAGCTTAAGAAATGGGTTTCCCCGCCAACTTGGCGATAATGATTTCAGTATGGTCGCCTAACATTTTCTCCTGATCTCACCGTGTCCAAACAATCTGTATCTATATTATAATTTATATCATATTTGCATCCAACTCTCCTTGTGTAACTCTTTTTTTTTATATAATAAAAATGCATAATGTTAAAAAAAATGAGATATAACAAACTATTAACAGTTCACTATGGTTGATTTCTAATACTTTTGAAGCTGTTGCGTTTGTAAACTGTTACGGGATTCAATGCCTATGAATATAAATGTCGGATTTTACAGTCATTTTCTTTAATTAAGTAAGAGTATATAATTCTATTATGATGGCGCACTGTGCATTCATTAAAGTCGCCAGAAAAAGCAAGAAATACAATGTTGGGATGGATTACCTTTGTGTTTTAGTAAATATCGCCAATATTTTAGCCCAATTAGCCAAGGAGAACCCAATTCTTAAGTAGACCCATTTATGAGTAGCTTTTTAGTTTTAACTTATTTTTCAGAACAGTGTTTCTTATAGCAACATTGACCCTGATTCAAATATTTCCATTTTTCTATCATCAGGAATTCTAGAGTTTGTCTACTCAAATTTGAACTAAATTCAGTTTGGTTTTTCCACACAGTACTGAAAACTTTCTAACATGCAGCATTACTGTGTGGAAAGAGTAATATTCAGCATTATTTTTTACAAAACTTTCTGTTTAATTACTGAATTATAATCTTTTACACAAAAGTTTTGTTATTTTCCAGAGCAATCTGAGGAGTTTCCAGAGTTTCAAATTTTCTCATTCCTCTAGAGCTGAGATGGACAAACTTTTTCGGCCGTGGGCCAAAAATCAAAAGAAAATAAGTTTGGCGGGCCAAGATACATTTTTCTAAGATTTTAAAAACAATTTACAAGTACCTAACAGTTTACATACGTTAATGAGATGAGTGAAATTGCGATTTCATTTTTAAAAGTTTCTTTATACTCAGGTTCGAAGGGATGTACTGATTTTAAGGAACGATGCTCAATGCTCCTCTGTCAGTCTACTTTTGAAATTATTCTTTCCAAGATTCAAAGTTGAATACACTTGTTCACATATAAGAAGCAAATATACCGCTGATCTTCTGATAATAAATTTTGGATATAATATTTAAGCAAAGTAGAAGACGAGATGGATATATAATGTATAAATATATATTTCCTTTAATTTGCCTTGCACCGGCAATTTAAAATTCTATTTGCAGGCCGGATAAAACCTTACAATGGGCTGTAGTTTGCCCATCTTTGCTCTAGAGCAACTCTGGAAGAGTTGGCATGTCTGTTAGTAACCTTAAGAAGGAAGCCTGACACCTGGAAACTAGACTAACAAACAGAGCCGTAGCCAGAAATTATTTTTGGAGGGGGACCAAGTGAGAAAGACATCTTTATTTGTGAATGATACTTCAATTGATGAGAGGGAAAGCACTATATTTTTGAAATACAGTGCTGTATTTCCGGCTAGCAGAAAAGGAAGACTTTTATGGTCTGAGCAGTTTTTTTTTTTTTAAGAGAATTACTGTTTATGTTCATGAACAGTTAGGCAGATAGCACACACATACACAAACGTGGAACATTGTCTATCTACAAAATGGTCTTTCAAAATTTTGGGGGGGGACCAGTCTCCCAAATCCCTCCCCCTGCCTACGGTCTTGCTAACAAATATTCAAAAAATATGAACAATTCAGTTTAAAACAAAAATCTGAATTACTACTTAAATTACTACAATGATAAAAAGAACTTACCAACTGTATTGAAAATTTTTCTAATTGTACTAATAGTAAAATACTGCCTTTGTCTAAGTAAATCAGCAACATAGCTCATGGACCAACTAACTATAGCTTGTAGCAAATATGGAAGAGCAGATAGAAAGCCATTCTGTTATAAAAAAGGATAAGATTATTAAATAAGATTTTACATATACAGTCGAACTTCAATAACTCGAAGTCCCAGGGGACCCCAAAAAATATTCGACTTATCCGCCCTCTCAACTGGTACATAAGATGGGTGGACATGATTTAAATGGTTTGATATGTCCCATAATATTATAGTTGCACGCATTTCAATTTTTAATAGCCTATGTAAACAACAAGAGAAGAATGGGTTTAAAAGGTTTAAAACTTAAGAAATTTAGCTGTATTACATATTAATTAGTATACATACCATGTAAATCTCATTTGAAAAAATCAGTTATTTTTAAGGCTGTTGGCATTCACAAAGTCACCTAATTTTTTACCAGAGTTAAATAGGTGTTGTCTGTACCTTCGGTGGTCTCCAGTTATTGCTGTAAGATGTGAATAGCGTTCTCTGCTTTCTTGTGACCTTCGAGAACGAAGGTTCTCGAACTAGACTGGCATTCGAAGTTTTGAACAGAATTGTATTTTTTACCGGGGAAATCTTATCACTAAAACTTTGACTTAGAAGATGTTCACTTTGAGTTATCGAGACAGTTTTTTAAAGAAAAGTATAGAAATGGATCCGGACTTGATTAAAAGTTTGAGTTAGCGGATTATTCGACTTATAGGAAGTCGAGTTATCGAAGTTCGATTTTATTAAAATATGGTGCTTGCATACATACTGATATGTACATAATAGGTATTTTAATCCACCACAAACGGGAAAAAGATATCCATCTGGAATCAGATGAAGTCGATAGCAGTTGAGTCTGCCGACAAGAATACATTAAAACTTTAAAATAAAAAATCTGAGTTTATTTTGTCATCTTGTCTCCAAGGCTTCTGAGTGCAAGAACAAGCACATGTAATATAGATGTGAGCGCCAGTCAATGGGCTAACTGTTAATCACATGATGAAGCAAGGTGAAAAGAAACTAAGTTTTTTTTAAAGAGTTACATAAGGATTGCTGGGGCAAGCTGGAATTAATTTTGGTATATGCAAATTTTCCAGAATGGGACAGAAAGGACAAAATAGTTTTGTCTTCTGTGACATAGTGAGCGAGCCGAAACAAGCTTCTTGATTTTTCCTACATTCACAGCTATGTACATTTTACTTCAGTATTTAGACATTTACATACAAGGAGCATTATAAGCATTTAAAAAAAAAACTGTTAAGCTAGGTGCGAACATACTTCGAGAAAATCAAACAACGTTCTCCCCTGAACGCTGGTCACAAACTTTTTCACCGTCCAAGAATAACCTCCTCGGACAAAGCCTTTTCTAGCCAATCTAAGGCCCCCTAGCTTCTCTCCAGTTAGGCGCTTAACTTCACCTCCCCTCCGAGGGAGGGAGTAAGGATTTCCCTGTATTTCAGAAAGGTGAAGTATAACATTGCAAAAGATGCACCCAACATTCCCAGAGAGTCAGCTAGCTTTTGGTGGGAAAAGGCACCTCCCTGGCAACAGGAGCCTTTAGGTTTGGTTTGGTTTGGAGTGCTACGGTCTACTTTTTGCAACACGAGGGCTAATGAGACCGGGACCTACAGCTTAAAGCCGATTCCGAACGGCTACGAATATCCATGCCACAGTGGGATTCGAACCCACGAACTTCGGATCCGAAGGCCAGCATCCTAACCAATCGGCCCTCGTTCGGCGGAGCCTTTAGGAGGGGGTGGGGGGAGATAAACTGAGAACAAACATTTCCCCGAAGTGTGATCATTTCTAGCTAGTACCTTCCCATATTATTCTGACATAAGGCTACTAAGATCGTAAAATTGCCTGAAATTTATTTTAAAATAGTTATATTTAAGTTGGGTAGATTTAGGTTAAAACTATCCAAGGTACATACATATACATATATCTTTGTTCAATATTTTCAGGGATGAAAGCTATCATATGATTAAAAATAACAATTTTACTGACCAAAATAATGTCATATCTTTAAAAAAGAATTGACAAATTTAGTATAATAATTGACAAATAAAAGTTAATTTTCATACAACTACAACCTTTTTTTACTGTTATAATGTAATATTTACAAGTTTTAAGTTTACTTTGGAACTCATTTGATTGTAAGTCAAGTTCTAAGATATGATGTGGTAAAGATACTGAAATAAATTTTAAAAGTTGGAGGGTATCTCAATTAACTTTCCCTCCTCCTTTCTTACATATAAACATTCAGACAAAAACAATATATATTGAATATTACATGTAGCACAATATGTAATATTTAATATATATCTTATATCAAAATTGTATAATAAAAGCTTATGTATGTTATAGAAAAGTTGAGATATATAATAACTTACTCTCACTCTCTCACTTTCTCACTCTCTCACTCCATCTCTTCTCCCTCCTTCTCACTCACTCACTCACTCCCATCACTCACACACACATTAAAAAAAATTAAATTCATTAACTTTTCAAACATTTTTCAGTTTTTTGCAATCTTGTCCTTATTTTAAAATAGTTTTAGAATAATAAAACATCCAATTTGTTCAAAATACATTTAAGAGTTATTTTCAAGATTTCAAAAAGGTAAAATTTAATATTATAAGTAAAAATATATTTAATACTTTTCATAATAATTGGTAAAAACACATCTTAAATAAACTAACAGTATTTAACAGTTAAATATTTAAAATCATGCCTTTTCTAAAGCTTAATAAAAACACAAAATATTATATAGTTCATACAAAGTGCCTAGTTTTAGGCTTAATTTCCTCAGACCAATCAGTAAAATTAATGTTTGCAATAAATGTAAATTAACGCTATGTTATTAATTTTCAATGTAAATTTTAGGTAATTCAATCCCCCTTCCTTAAAAGTAGGAAGTATAATAATACCCCTATACTTATTAAGTGGCCAAAAAATGAAGTGAATTAAAATTATTTAAAGGAAACTTGGGTATCTATACTATAATTTAAATGCAATTTAAGGATAAAAAATATTGAAGTTGAAAAAAAAATATATATTCTTATTATCTCAATAAAATTTGATGTACCATAATTTCAAATAAAAACACTATATAAATATTTTTAATAGATTTAACATTTTTCTTAAAACTTAGTAATAGGTTTCTTTATATTTTTACTGTGTGCTAATTATTGAATACCATCAATGAAGAATCTGGAATCAAAAGTTATTTAACTTATACCACTTTTAAAAGTACAGGGTTCCTGCTGTTTTTCTAGAACAAAAATTAAGGACTTTTTAAGAACTTTCTAAGGACCAAAGTAACATTTTATAAGGACCTACTTGAAACACACGGCATAACGACATAAACCCTATTTCCTGAGGAACCTATTTTAATGATTATGAACCAGACAAGGCATGTTCAAAAAATTCTCTACAATATTCCAAAATTACGGTATTAAAAATGCCTAAAAATTAGTCATAAGGTATATCTATTTGACAAAAACTAATTTTGAAAAATGTACATCTAAAGCTTTTTGAGTGATCAAACTAGAAATAAATAGTGAATAAAATATAATACTAAAAACAGTACTTTCTGAGGGTTTTATAATGACTCTCTCTCTCTCTCTCTCTCTCTCTCTCTCTCTCTCTCTCTCTCTATATATATATATATATATATATATATATATATATATATATATATATATATATATATGTATATATATATATATATATATATATTAATATATACACTAGCTTATTACACCCGATGTTGCCTGGGAAAGAAGAAAGTTTTAGATTTTTCTATTACATTCAATGTAAGAAAATTAAACTTCCATAAGTAATTGAAATATCGACAACCCCCATCCTCCATTCTTCATTAAATTAAAATTTTCAGGATTGTTAGCTATTAGGAAAGGGCAGCTGACTTTATACTTTAAACCTTTTCAGTATGCGAAAGATTATTTATTGGTCAAATAATAAGTAACTAAGAAAAAACTGTGCCATAAGAAAACTATAGGAAATTATGTGACGACAGTGGATAGCGTTGATGGAGAAATTGATCACATTCCAATTTAAAAATTAAGGAATTTTTAAGGACCTTTGACAAAAATTAAGTAGTTTTAAGGGCCCTTAAAAATGAAAGCTAAAATTAAGGAGTTCTTAAGGACTTTTAAGGACTGTGGGAACCTTGAAGTATTTAATACTATGTATTTTACTTAGTATTGGGGAAAAGGTAAATAAAAATATTAAATAAACCTTTTAACACTATTTCCTCTTTTTAAATCATGTTTAGAATACCAGCGTGTTAAAAAATACAAAGCAGCCATATGTGTGTGTATGCATGTGTACATATTGCAAAAAGAAAACACACTTTCTTAGGTTCTATCAGTGGGTTTTAAATGCTATTTTGAAATTAGAAAGCAAAAATATATTACATATGAAATTTTTATAAAATGCAGTAATTGAGAAAGCATAAAGAGAACTTGTGAACTACATAAATTCTACATAAAAGTGAATAATTTATTTTTGGTTAATGTCCTGATATAAAAATGTGAGTCATTTTATACATAAAGAGTATTCTCGCTAAATAGAACAAATAAAATAAAGCAATTTTTGGCTGCTGTTAGAACAGAAAACTGGCACACTTGTGAATTCAAACACCTGGCTCATTACACATCTTTGACTCACTTTAATTAGGAAAGGATTATGACAATGAAAATTATATGAAAAACTCACAAAATAAAGATATCATTCATAAATTATAATATAATTTATTAAAATGCTAGAATTTGTAAAATCAGAAGAGCATTCTGACGAACTGCAAAAATAAAATAAAGCAAATGATAGCTGTTGTAAGAACAGAAAAAGTGCCAGACACTTGTCAATTCAAACACCTGGAAGAAGCTCCCTAAATGTCCTTGACCTACTTTAGTTAGGAAACAATTATAACAATAAAAATTATGTATCAGGATTTCATAAAACTGTTTATTCATAAATTATCTAAAAAAAATTACACTGATAGAATCAGAGTACTAATCTTTACATTGTCCATAATATTACCATCTATAATTTTTAAAAGAATATAAATTATGCACTTAATTTTAAAAAAGAGTAATATGCTGTAAATATTTTTTTCTGCCTCAAATTACTTCTTTATACTTTTTAAATAAATTATTATGCTTAAAAAGCACAAGAGAGAAGTATAGTTTAAGCCATTAGTTACACTTAAAACTGTTTATTATAGAAATAAACTTTAAATTATTGTAAACTACCTACAACTGTATGGATTTACTTTCAAAATGTAATACGTACATATATATATATATATATATATATATATAAAAGGGTGTCCCAAAAGGTCGTTTACAAACTTAACATGCTGATCTGTTATGTTATGATGAACAAGATTTTCATAAGAACCTGTGTCCTAAAATGCAAACTGCGACCGGTAGAGGGCAATAATTGCAGGAAAATGGGAGAGTGGGGGGGAAAATAATAATTTCAGGCATTGACATTGAAGGAGAAGAGTGAATGGGTGTTTAGTAATGCAGAAATGGTCGACATGCATTACATATATGGTGCCGCTGATGGAAATGGACAAGCTGCGATACAGATGTACCTTGAGCGCTTCCCAAACAGGCGTCAGCCAAGTCATGTTTTGTTTGGACAGACAGCAGATTGCGGGAATCAGGAGCTTTTGAAATATGTAGCCACAGTGGTCGAGAACGCACTACACGTACACCTGTCGTAGAGGAAACCCTGCTACAGGAGTTTGCCATCTATCGTCAGGATCGCTGAAGTGGCAGCACGTGTCCGTGACACTCCTGGTGAATTTGAACGGGTTCGTGAACCCATGCACCAACGCTGTAAAATGTGCATTGTGGCGAAGGGAAACAATTTTGAGCATTTGCTATTATGTAATCATCTTCTGTAGTAAAAATCATTAAAACCACTGTCAATGTCATTTTTTTTTCTCGTGCTCCACACTTGTGATCATAGCAGTCAGAGTTTGCATTTTCAGACACAAGTTCCTATGCAAATCTTGTTCATTGTGATATGACAAACCAGTATGGTAAGTTTGTAAACAACCTTTAGGGACACCCTGATTATGATTTATGTGAATTAAATCATGTCCTTCAAATTTAGCAAGCAAATGTCCATTTTCTGTCGAATTATTATCTACATTTATGATGTCTCAAAAATATTGGAAAAAAAGAATGCAAATAAAAATTAAAATAACTTAAATATCCACATCACTTCCAACTTCAGTTCAGCCATGTGAATAAATGACAATCCAGGAGTTTCATGATTATATTCATGTAAATATAAATAAAGCAAGATCACTGGTGAGTAGATAAATTAACTTCCTTAATCTCGATCACCTCTAAATATCTAAAAATCTTCGCATCTATGTATGTATATGTATGTGTCTATATATATATATATATACACACACACATATATATATATATATATATTTTAATGTGATCCGTTTGGGACACCACGATTTTGATAACAATAATCGATTCATAATTACATAAATTTACCCCCCCCCCTTTTAATTACAAATACTAAATTTCAAAATAAAATGAAAAAAAAACACCTTATATTTATGTATTTTATATTATCCTTTAAAAAATAAGAATTGTATACATAATATAAAAAAATGATCCATTGTTGACTGTCTACGATTTTTTCTAAGAAGCTCATGGATAAATTGTTCATAATCATAATCAACCTGTCATAACGATTTAAAATTTCGATCTTTTGTTTTAACGTTCAATCATTTCGCTTTCTGGTTTCTATATCGACAAGTTGCATGTAAGCGGCAAAGGCTAAAAATGGGAATAAGCTCCTTCTCAGTTCCAATTAGAATGTGTTGCCTTCTGCTTATCTGACAACCACTGACCACAGAGCAGTGCAAGTATTTTCTAATTAGGAGATTGGTTTGGAGCGCTACGGTCTATTTTTTGCAACACGAGGGCTAATGAGACCGGTACCTACAGCTTAAAGCCGATTCTGAACATCTACGAACATCCATGCCACAGTGGGATTCGAACCCACGAACTCCGATTCTGAAGGCCAGCACGCTAACCAATCAGCCATTGTTTGGCAGACCAGATGGAACAGACGTGCATTTTGAAAGGGATACCTGCCCATGTAAGAATTGATGGATATAAAAGCAGCTGATGAACTGGTCAAGACGCAAGAAAACTAAACAGAAGAAACTAAAATTTTGCCATCCAAGATGATACAAATGCTATTTACAGATATAGACTAAGTAAAAAATCTACTGAGATGAAACATCAGATATGTGAGATTAACCCCTTAACAGTTTAATTTTTTTTCACAAATTCGATCATAAAAATGTCACATTTTTTTTGCATACTTTGGTTCATCTTACATTTGTAAGCTGGAAAATATTATTAAAAGTAATTTTTTTTAATTATATTAAGTATGTATAACAACTTTTATACAGGAAATAAAATAATGTTTTCCCTAAAAGTTGTCTTTTTCTCTCATGTACAGTTGTGCACATAAATACAAGTATTTTCGTTTACAATTACTACACAATTATTTTCGAATACAAATACTATTAGTACATTTACTTAACCAGTTTTTTCAAAGATCAAATTTAGTGCGATAAATCTAATTATTTTGCGACTGTCATTTTTCTTCAGTGAACAGCAGCAGGTCTTAGTGAAGGTCTTAGTTTTTTTGTCTGTAGGTGGAATTATCTCTAAAAAGTTTCTCTCGGCCAGTCTCCAAAAACTCAAAGATAAAAACTCTTGGAGTAATGCAAAACCTATCAGAAAGCCTGTGCTTTTTAAACCCAAACAGAATACACTTCAAAAACTAACATCTTGTATACATATTATACAAACAATTTGACATTAAAAATAGAAAAAGTTGGTGTTGGTTGGATGAGGTTTAATGGAGCTAGGTCCAATGAGGACAAGATGCACCAGGCAAAGGGTAAAAAGCAAGAACAAATTAGAACAAACAGCAATAGATTAAAAGTAGATATGAAAAAAGTACAAATAATATGGAATAGAGTAAAATCCAAACACTAAAAAACAGAACATGAATATGAGATGAGAAAAATGGGGATGAAAAGAAGCCATAAATTTAATTGTTTTTTTTTTTCCTATTTCAAGAACATTGTAATTATAAAAATCTTCATGCATTCATTATATATAATGAAACATTTATTAATTTTCTCAATTAAATTTGATTCTAGAAAAACAAAAAATTAACTGATATCAAACTGAATATTTATCAAATAAGAGTAGAAAGATATCATCATACTGATTATTAATACTGATTTTGATCATACTTATTGGAATTTTAATAAATATTAATTTATTCATTTGAGTAATTCTTTATTTTTTAAAATCATTCAGAAACTTCGAACAGAAATATGTTATCACAATACAATATCCAGGTAATGTCATATTTGATAGTTGCTAGAACCATGCCATATTTATAATTATGCCAAAAAAAGGAAATTTAAACAATTTTTATTAGTTATGTATATTTTAACTAAAATTTAAAACTATTCCAATTTTCATAAATTATTAAACAAAAAAATCCTTTCTCCTTTTATTGAAATTTATCATGTTTTCATGGTACTAAACCCATAAAAATTCTTGGTCTATCTATAAATCTATAAAACTAAACCCAAAACCATAAATTTTATGGATAATCAGTAAAAGTTGACTGGTATGGTACCAGGACACACACAGAACTTGCAACAATTGCCTTGGGGAGGAGCTTTGACCAGAACACATATACAGTCTGTATCAGTTATGGGGTCAGCTCAGCGGTCCAGAAAAATCAGACCCTATAAGCGGGGTGACACTATAAACGGACCAATACAACCCTATTGAATTGTGGAAGGATTATATTCACCTATTAGAATGTAGTACTCATAAACAAATAATTATACTTTAAAAATTTTAAACGACATTTAAAAATTTGAACATTTTAAAAATTTGAAAAGTAAAAAGTACATTAAGTACATTAAAAATATGCAATATTGTTTTTTTTTGGGGGGGGGGGGAAACTTATTAGCTTACCTTATTAATCAAAGTACAGCACACATGTATACGTACACTCATGTTCAATGTATTTAAAAATAATCAGATATATAAGTGTGCTTCCCAAAGTTGGAAAAAAATCATGTTTTTAAAAAAATCAAAAAAATCAAATTTATTTGATTAAAATCAATTTTTTTTTTATTTAAATTGGATTTTTTTGATTTTTTTTCTGAATACTCATTTTAATTGTTGTTTTTATGTTTTTTGCAATATACATAGAATAGTTTGTTATAAAATGTAACATCTTATCTATCTAGTATATTCTGCACACTGATTACCTAAACTTAAGTATATAAATTTTAATCTAGATACATTCTATTATTTTGTAATTGGATAGTGCAAACTCAATAAGATGTAAATTGAACAGATTAAATATTCTTTTAATGTAAACTATTTATTTAAAAAAACAAATCACAATTATTTCAATATTTTTTAAGCACCGAATGATGGATTTAATTGTTTCAATAAAAACACTAGCTTTGATGCTTTATCCACTCCTAATTGGTTACGAAGGCTAGAATGAACAATACCAAAAGAAGAAAACTGTCTTTCCATTCCAGCAGACGAAGCCATGGTTGTTGATATTTGGTAGACAAACCGGATATCAAGTTTTGTAATACTCTCTTTACCTCCCATTACATAAAATGATTTCCACCAGTCATAATCAGTCATTGTACTACCCCTACTACATACTTTCTGATAACAACACCTAAATTCTTGGAAAGCACATGCTATCTATTTACACTTATTTACTTATTGGTATTACTGTGCTGACTGATTCCCAATTCTCCTGTCTTTGGAATATAGGTTTTAAAAGAAGTGAAAAAAATTATTTAAATCAATGATTTTTTTAAAAAAATCAACTGATTCAAATCAAAATTTAAATCATGATTTAAATCATGCCAACCCTGGTGCTTCCTTTTGTTGGTTGTTAGCACAACTTTTTCTAAGTCCTTAACAGCTTTTAAATTATCAGCTTCTGCTGTTTTGGAATTAGTAAAATAACACCTGAGATCATGTATGAGAGAGAGTCTTCAACCAATAAACAGACAGATGTTTACTTGTTATCAGGGGGGGGTAGACCTGAGAGAGGTGGAAAACTCCGATGATGAGTCTACACAAACAAGAAAGGAGGAAAGGGAGGAAAATAGAGGCTTGAATTCAGGTCCTCTCCAATTTCGCATTGAATTCTTTAAAAAAAAAAAAAAAAAAAGACTCGTTGAAAATCTAACATTGACCATATAACCAGTAAAAAGAAAATGATTGTATAAGTGGTGTTCTGTAACACATGTTCCCCTATTAAGTGAGATAAGTTAGATTAAGTTAAACAAACAGATGTCCACTTGTGATCAGTAGGGGGTGAGAACTGAGAGAGTTGGAAAACTCCAACTATGAGTCTACACAAACAAGAAAGGGGGAAAATAAAGGCTTGAATTCAGATCCTATCCAATCAGGGTATTTGCCAAAATAAAATTTTTCAAATCCATGACTTTTCATGACTTTCCCTGATTTAGCAGATCATTTTCCACGACTTTAAAAAGCTTTCGTTAAAGTATATATGAATAAAACTTCTGATGTACATACAAATAAAATACATGCTTTTAGAGAAATTACAGGAATTTTATCATAAAAAAACTATAAACTTACTTTATAAGTGTTAATAAACTCACATACATAAAAATAAATTGTTGTATCTACATACCTAAGTTTAATCCTATAGCCATTTTTCAATCAAAATGTTTCCAATTTGAATTCAGGGTACTTTGGTATTATCCGGGTGACCATGAATAATAGCCAAATATAACCCTATAATGTTTATATACAATATCCCTAGATATAAACTTATATTTTGTGCAAAAATCTTAACTAATTTTTCTTAAAAATTAGTGATTATATTAATAAAATTTTAATCTACAATTTAAGAAAAAACCAGAATAATATACATTTACCCACCCAATAAGCTTTCTTGCTTTCTTCAGTAACTTCAGCCAAATGACAAGTAAAAACAGAATTAAACCATTCAATGCATTTTTTTTAATCGGTAGTTTAGCGGATCCATGACTTTCCATGACTTTTACTCATTTTACTTGAAAAATCATGACTTTCCATGACAAAATTAATCTATTGTCTAAATCCATGATTTTCCCTGACTTTCCCTGACTTTCCAGGTGCGCGGAAACCATGTCCAATTTTGCATTAACTTATTTTATATAAAATAAAAATAAATAAATAAATAAAAAATATGAAACTGACTATATAACCGGCAAAAAAAAAAAGACTGTATACACAGGGTGACCTTATAAACGGGTGACCATATAGCTGTATTTGGTCTTTGACTTATATATCTGATTATTTTTAAATACATTGAACATGAATGTACTTATACATGTGTGCTGTACTTTGATTAATAAGGTAAGCTAATATATCCACCACCCCCCCAAAAAAAAAAAAAAAAAAAAAAAAAATATTGCATATTTTTAATGTACGTTTTACTTTTTGAATTAATTTTTAAAATTTTCCTTAAAGTATAATTATTTGTTTATGAGTACTATATATGACTGTATTTGCATGTCAGAAAATACCTGCAGCTCAACAAGGGCAGTAATAACTGAACATGGATCCATATGACTTCTAAATGGACGTGACAGAAACCAATGAAATTAAACATCCATAGGAAATATAAAGTATTTACCTTTTTCATAGAAAATAATAAAACAGAGCTTAAATAATCTGGCAGTTCAGTCAAAAATGTATAAAATCCCCAATTTTGGCCAAAGTGGGTAATCATCAAAGTCCAGACAGGAATAGATGTGATAATCGCTCTCCATGGAGTAGGTGGTTTTTTCTAAAGAACAAAAAAAAAATTACCAAACCTTAAATTAAAAGTTTAATATTTATGCATGATTTTTCTCAATAACTTTTATAAATTAAATCAATATTATACAAATTTTTGAGCCATGAATACATTTTAGAAAAAAAAAAATAGTCTAGTCTTATATAAGTCTGATGACACATGAGATATTCACAAGCAAAGCAAACTAATCATTTGGAATAACATAGAGAAATTGACTCCTAAAGTTTCCATCTCATAATTAATTCCTGGAAATATAAAATAATTTTAGAAAATGCTCAATAACTAGGGTATTTTCTAACATATGTACATAAGCATACATGTAAAATAATTTATTAATCCTACAATCTCATAAAAGTGAAAAATAAATAAAATATCTCATAAAAGAAATCGATCTAAAAAAGAAAAAAAAATGGACTTAGTTGATTTTGGTTGTAAAGTCTTCATGTGTGGCATATTCCCTGCATTTTTACAAGCCATAAAGCACTATAAAGGTACTTTTTCTTAAATCTCATACTGACACACTCTGAAAACATAATAATAAAACTAATATGTTATAAATATCTTTTTTATTAAAGAATTAACAAATCAATTTCTTTTTTTTTTTCCAACTGAAATCAGCAATTTTTCAATCACAGATTATGTATAATATTCTTATTGGTTTGGAGTTATACAGTCTACTTTTGACAACATGAGGGCTAATGAGACCGGGACCTATAGCTTAAAACCAATTTTGAACTGCTACAAACATCCTGTGGGACTTGAACCCACGAACTCCAGTACGAAAGGTCAACACCCTAACCAATCACCCATCGTTCAGTTAATAGTCTTATTGCTTCTCAATACATTTTATTTTTTAGTGACAGAACCAAGAGTTTTCCTATATAGAACACATTTTTTTCTAATATGAATATGATTTAATTAAAATATTTCTCTTTTATTAATCATTGTCCTTTAAAATTTTCTGATAATTGATCATTAAGGATCATCTTTATTTCCACAATCCACATGAAGCAAGCTAAAACTTACTCTGTTTCAATTAAATTTAAATTCTTGAATTCAGTTCAGGAAAATAAAAATTTATAAGGACAAGATGATTACTTTATGAATAATAGATATGAAAAGAAGCCTTTCAAAGAATAAACAAACTTATAAATTTCACAGATAATCTCTCAGCACTTGTAATAAAATACACTAGAAATAATTAAAATTGTATTATTGAAATTATTATTGATTACTATCATGAGAAGTTATATTCTGAGAGGTACCCAATTAATAAAATAAATTTTACTTTTACTAAACATAAAATGCTTCATATAAACATCTAATAAGAGTTGTGCTGAAATATAGTACAGTAGAATCTCGGTATAACGACCCCCAGTGGGACTAACATCATACAGTCGTTGTAACGAAAGGTCGCTGTAACAAATTGAAAAAATAATTTTTAAAAATTGAGCAAAGAAATGATGCAACAGTACATACCTAGAGAACACTTCTATTTATTTGTATTTCATTACTGAATTTTCAACAAAAAAAAAATCTTTGATTGATGCCTGTTTCAAGTTCATCTGGGAATTTTTCATTATCACCGATTCCATATCAGTCAGATTTTGAAGGAAATCTTCAGAATTAAATTACCCTTCAAAATATTGATGCAAGGCATTGATGGCTTCTTTTTCATTCACTTTTTCAAAAGCTTAGATGATTTCTTTTCCGTGATCGGAATCGAATTGAAGTTGCACCAGAGTACAACAATTTTAAAAAAAGCCCACTTGCTCATGAGTTCTGCAGACTAAAATTGGCGATTGCTCTAATGAAAAATAATATGCTTGGGGTCATTGTAATGATTCAAAATTAACATTATTCCTATGGTAAAATAATTGGGGCTTTTTAAAATAGTCGAATGAAGGGGTTGTTGTATCTTGCGGTCCTTAAAAAGAGGTTCTACTGTATTTGGTTCAGAGTGCCCCTTGTTTTATTGGTGATATATTTTTATGCCAATATGCTATTTAAGATAGTGATAACAAACATCCATAACAGCAATAGAAATTTTAAAAAAAAACCATAAGCATTAAAATTAATACAGTATAGATTAAATTTATACACATATAGTATTAAATTTGTAAATGTATAGAAAACAATTTTTTTAATTTTCTAAATTATACAGAAGTTTATGAGAAATTATGGGTACATACTTTATAAAAGCAGTGAAACATAAAACAAACTATAAATATTCAAATACTTAAAACAACATACAAAAATTGTATACACAATTGCAGTCAGAAAAACTTTGGTTTGCCATATGTGAGAAAACTTGCATACTTGGCAATAACAAATATAGATAAAGAATCAAAATCCAGAGGCATCCTAAACTGCAGTGAAGCCTTTATATTTTTATTAAAAAAAAAGTAATAATTTTTAAAGAATAGAAATATAAAATTTTTTAAAGCATTTATTATCTTAGAATTATTTTACTCTAATTGGATACTTTGATACATATTTAAGAATATAACCTCACTTAGAAAAGTCATAATATGCTCATTACATTAACAAAATCTGCTACAATAGTATAAAATGTTAGAGTTAATTTAAGTATGAGTCACTTGACTTAATCCATTAAATTAAATAGAATAATGAAAAGTGAAAATATATTTCATGAAAATGACTACCTTTTCAGTTTTAGAGTCCTCATTTTTTCCAGCCTGAATTAACATCAATTCAGCTCTTGAAATAGTTGGATGCTTCTCTGGGGTTTCATAAATAAGAAGTGTCCAGAAAATAAACCACACACAACCAAGACAACCTGTAAAATATTTTGACATTTTCATTTCATATATTGCAGAAATGTGTATAAAATAAACATTGAAAGACTTATGGGTGAAACATTTTACATTAATAGCATAAAAAATTATTAAAATTAAAGTGATAAAACAAATTTTATATTTGTTTCATCCTATTTTAAATTAAAATATTATTATAAAATTATATTACAAATGTATTAAAATAAGATGAACAAATTTTAGGTACCATAAAATTTATAATATGAAATACAAAACTCTTTAAGGTATATCTACATTGAAAACATCAATTTTTGCCAAATATCATAATTTTTTTTTATTACTCTAATGTAAAATTTAACTTTTAGGCTTCTAAATCTGTTTTTCTTTTGCCTACGGCATTTAAAAAAAAAGTGACAGCTGTTTATACAACAGTGACAGCTCTCGAAACAAAACAGAAGTAGCAACTTCGGAACTGGAAGTTGTGAATTTAGAGCCTTTTAAAGAGCATTTTTTGGACAAAACTTTTTAAATTTTCATGAAGATTAGTTTAAACATTTTTCTATAATAATTAGCAACTTGGCAATTATAAAGTTTTGAAAGAAGAAAGTGTGAGGAATTTTAAACATGTATTTTCATACTTTAACAATTAAAGGTGCTTTCATAAACTTCAAATGCATATTTCTCAGAAGGGTATTTTTCATAAGATGTTGAAACGATGTGATTTCTCAAAAAAAGTTCTTAAAATATTTTGTTGAAAATTATTGTATATGCTTTTGATAGTATTTACTAGTGAATGACCTAAAAAATTTAAATTTGGATCATTCTTAATGATGTTACATTCATAGTTAGGTATAAAGGTTATGAAAATTTCGTTAAAATTTCAATGTGTACAATTTTGAAGGACCCAAATTTTTTTACCAAATGTAAATTAAACAACGATTTTAGGTGATTCACTAGTCCAGTGTATAAGGAATGTGTTGCATCAAAAAATATAGAAATAATTTAATTTCTTAAAAAATTAGACCTTTTGTAAAAACCTGATTTTTTTTATTAATATTTCTTCATTTATTAGAAATTTTATAAAAACTTCTCCAGGAATAAATTTTTTAAGTGCAATTCTCTATGATAATATAAAAAATGTAAAAACATGAACTCGTTTCTACGTTTAAAGAAAAAAGATCTCCGAACGTAGATGGATACCTTAAATTATCATAACAAAAACAAATATTTATATTATATTCTACTTATGGGTAAGCACAAAATAATATTAAGAATTTATGAGCTAATTCAAAATACACTATAAAGTTATCAAATAATAAAACTATATAAATACATACCGAATAAGTAGAATACAGAAGGCCATCCGCCTAGGAAATCTGAATCACACAACACACCAGATATTGGCATAGCAATTACAGTGCCTATTTGAGCACCACTATAAATAATCGTTGAAAGCAAACTTCTTTCTAATTTAGGCATCCAGCATCCTAACATCGCATGCATGGCAGGAAATGTGACACCCTACAATTAAGGGAATAAACATAAATACTCATAACAAAAAAAAATTATACATATGAAATTAACTACAGTCTTCGGCTTTAAAATTTATTCATTATACTCTAAAATTAAATACACACTGTAAAAGCCAGTTCTTTAAAAGAATTATTAGTTAAGCTACAATAATGGTCCAAGTTTTTTAATTTGGTAATAATTCAGAAAAAAAAAATTATTAAAAAATAAATCCTGTTATGTGATAAAGGCCAATTTTATTCTTCAGTACCATGACAGGCCTGGAAGGGTCCTAGCCTACACCAAAATATGATACCAAGCAGCTTTATCTTTGGTCCTGGATTTCCAATTAATAATTTTTCAAGTCTTTAAGTCAGGGTTGGCATGATTTAAATCATAATTTCAATCAGTTGATATTTTTTTAAATCATTGATTTAAATTATTTTTTTCACTTCTTTTAAAACCTATATTCCAAAGACAGGAAAATTGGGAATCAGTCAGCACAGAAATACTAATAAGTAAATAAATGTAAATAGATAGCATGTGCTTTCCAAGAATTGAGGGGTTGTTATCAGAAAGTATGTAGTAAGGGTAGTACAATGATTGATTATGACTGGTGGAATTCATTTTATGTCATGGGAGGTAAAGAGAGTATGACAGAACTGGAAATCCAGTTTGTCTACCAAATAACGACAGCTGTGGCTTCATCTGCCGGAATGGAAAGACAGTTTTCTTCTTTTGGTATTGTTGTAGCCTTCATAACCCATTAGAAGTGGGTAAAGCCTCAAAGCTAGTGTTTTTAATTTAATCTATAATTCGGTGCTTAAAAAAATATTGAAATAATTGTGATTTGTTTTTTTAGATAAATAGTTTGCATTAAAAGAATATTTAATTTGTTCTTTCAATTGACATCTTATTTAGTTTGCACTATCCAATTACTAAATAATGGAATGCATTTAGATTAAAATTTATATATCTAATTTTGGGTAATGACCGTGTGGAATATACTAGATAGATATGATGTTACTTATAATAAACTATTCCATGTATATTGCAAAAAATATAAAGACACTACAATAATTAAAATTAGAATTCAGAAAAAATCAAATAAATCTGATTTTTTTTAATTTTTAAATCATGATTTTTCTTCCAACTCTGGTGTATTTAAATAATTATTATATTTAATTTTATCCATTATTCATAGTACCATTATATCTTTAATATATATTAAGTACATAATGATACTAATTAAATATATTCTACATTCAAGGCATTAATACATTTATCCATTGTAAGACAGTAAAACACACTGGTAGCCATTTCATTAAATTTTTTTCTAATAAATGAATTAGAACCAAAATACTATCCCAGACAGTGATCCAGCCCTAGAGCAGGCCTGGTATGTGTTCAGACTTCATATAAAAAAAAATGTATTTTCTTTCAACTCTTGAAACAAAAACTGCTAATAAGTACAGTCAACTGCTAATAAGTAAGTGTTATCAGAAAGTATATAGAAAGGGTAGGTACAATGACTAGTTATGACTAGTGGAATTCATTTTATGTAATAGGAGGTAAAGAGAATATTGAAAGAACTTGAAATGCAATTTGTCTACCCAAAAACGACAGCCGTGGCTTCATCTGCTAGAATAGAAAGACAGTTTTCTCTTTTGGTACTGTTCGTTCTAGGCTTCATAACGAATTAGGAGTGGATAAAGCATAGAAACTAGTGTTTGTATTGCAACAGTTAAATCTATAATTCGTTGCTTAAAAAAATCTTGAAGTAATTGTGATTTTTTGTTTTTTTAAATAAATAGTTTGCAATAAATGAATATTTAATGTGTTATTTAAATTGACATTTTATTTAGTTTGCACTATCCCATTACAAAATAATGGAATGTATTTAGATTAAAATTTATTTATTTAATTTTAGGTCATCACTGTGTAGAATAGACTAGATAGATAAGATGTTACTTCTTATCCCCTATATAAAAATAGCCTAAGTTGCCAATCCATCTGTCCGTCTGTCAGCGAATTTATGAAGCAGTTGTACCTGGAATGAATACAGGCATCCATATTGGATTTTTTATGAGTTAGGGTTATCAAAATTCAAAGCGAGTTCGAAATCCAACCCATCCCCCCTTTTCGAGCGTTTAATGCTATTATTTCAAGCCTTATTCTCCCTCTTATTCTATACTAAATTCATTCTTGATAGGATGGTGAGGGCGGAGTGTAATATTTACATTTCTGGACTGTTGTTACATCACCCTTATTCTAACCATTTCCATCACCACGTGCAAGCTGGCACATGGTGTAGAGGGTCTGCCCATTTGATTGTTGTATTTCTAGGGTTGATGGTTTTGCCCCCCCCCCCCACGTAGCCGAATTTTTCTAAAATGTCCAATTAATTTAATAATTTCTGCTTTTTCTCTTGAATTCTTATTCCTAAAGTTGTTTTATTATTTTTAAAATAAATTTTTACCTTTTTTTCAAATTTTTATTTTATTAAATTCACATATTACCATTATTATATCAATCCCATTTTAAGAGCAGGCTATTAAATGTATCAATTTATCACATAATAAATAGGTAAAAAAAAAAAACAATTTTTTCTAGCATTATGACATCATTCCTTTAACAATCTCATTTAATCATTTATTTAGATTATTTAAATATCTTCTGCATTATTTCCGTACGTTTTATTACTAAACTTAGATATTACATAAATAATTTTCTTAAGGTAATATTTTGTTGCAAAATAATTCTCAGCCAAAAAACAAACCATTTTTTTTACCTGCCTCATAGGGTACTTTACAATTCTGGAAAATTAAAAATTTTAATGATCCCGTCATATGACGGGATATATGCTAGTACCAAAAAATTCTATGTATATTGCAAAAAACATAAAAACAACAATTAAAATTACTATTCTGAAAAAAATCTATGAAATCCAATTTAAATTTTAAAAAAAAATCTGATTTAAATCAAATAAATCTAATTTTTTTTAGTTATTTTTAAAAAATCATGATTTTTTTCCAATCCTTCTTTAAGTGATTCTCAACAAAGTCCAAGCATCTGAGTTTTGGCCATCCTCTTTTCTGGGTACCTAAAGATTTAGCCATGATAGCATTTTTTGTAAATCTGTAGTCATTCAATTCCATAAAAGCCATTTTAAATTACAGTTTTATTAGAATTCTCTAAAGTTACATAATAAAAGCAAATTATATACTATATATATAGAATAAACCCTAAAAATTCTCCTTATCTTTAAATTAGATTTTTCTTGACAAGAATGAAACTAAATACAGTCTGTATCGGTTATATGGTCAGCTCCACAGTTCAGAAAAATCAGACCCTATAAGAGGGGTGACCCTATATGAGGAACAATACAACCCTATTGAATTGTGACAGGATTATATTCACCTATCAGAATGTAGTACTCATAAATAAATAATTATACTTTTAAGAACATTTTAAAAATTAATTCGAGAAGTAAAAACATTAAAATTATGCAATATTTTTTCAGGGAAATTTATTAGATTAAATTATTAATCAAAGTTCATCAAGCATATATACGTACATTCATGTTCAATGTATTTAAAAATAATCATATATCTAAGTCTGCTTCCTTTTGTTGGTTGTTAACACAACTTTTTCTAAGTCCCTAATAGCTTTTAAATGCTCATCTGCTGCTTCGGAATTAGTAAAATAACACCTGAAGTCATGTATGAGAGAGATAACTTCAACCAATAAACAGACAGATGTCCACTTGTTATCAGTAGGGGGCGAGAACTGAGAGAGGTGGAAAACTCCGACGATGAGTCTACACAAACAAGAAAGGGGGAAAGGGAGGAAAATAAAGGCTTGAATTCAGGTCCTCTCCTATTTTGTATTGGCTTCTTAAAAAAAATAAAAATGGAAACTCACACATGTTCACTATTAAGTTAGATGGCACTTTAGAAAACTGATCATATAAGAGGGGTGCCCTTATAAGTGGGTGACCCTATAGCCAGTACCGATTGTACATTTAAAAAAAAAAAAAAAAAAAAGACCCTGTAGTGACATCTGACAATGTGAACACATTAGTACCTAACACACATACACATTAGTTGATTGTAAAATTCAACAGATTAGATTGTTTTTTTTCAAATTTTTCGTTTCAAGCTATAAAAGGGCTGTTTTCATAAGACCAGAATTTACAATACTGAACTTTGTGAAGGAGGGCACTTTTGCAATACAAAACTTTGTGAAAGAGCTATAAAACAAACCCAATTTATATCTGTGCATAAACCCAAGTAAAGCTAAATAACAAATTCCATAATTTTCAAGCAACGATTTTTAAGTGGATATAGCCAATTTAATTTTTATTACAAATCAATGCAACATCTTATTTTATTCTTAATTCATCATTTTATTTTAAACTAGCATGCGTTCCTGTGCTTTGCTATGATGAACTTAATGTATTACTTTTAAACAAAGATCTTTTTTTTCTGCATAACTCTCTAAATTCGTCACAGTACAGTTCGAAACATTGACATATTTATATATTTCTGTTTATTATAACAATATTCAGTTTTTATACTACTGTATTACACTACTGATTAGCAAGGTTAATATACATTGCCATATTACGTGGTAGAATAGGAAGCAGAGGTTTTGACAGCAACAGTGCTAATTTTGTTAGTATTGTTGTCCAAAATTAAGGAAATTTATGACAAACCACATGGTTTTGTATGAAACAGAAACACTCATTCATAGTGACAACCATAGGAATATGAAGATAACTATATAAATGATAGGTTTTTATTTGCCCATGAGAGTCACTGAAATTTGTACTTTTTGTTGGAATATTATTGATAAACATTTCATTGTAAAAATTAACCAAAAATTAAATTTAAAATGAGTTCTCATATAAAAATGCTATAATTTGCGTCCCACAGAAATGAAAGTTAATCACTTTATATCTAAATTTCCAGGTCAAATCGAATGGATACCACGCAGACGATGTTTAAATAATATAAAATAAAAAATGAATAAATGAGATATTTCAAGGAATGATGTCATAATGATGATAAAAAAATATTGTTTTCACCTACTTATTATGCGATAAATTGAAAATTTTAACCTCCTGCTTTTAACCGAGGAAAACTGCGTTTAAATTACTTACTTGGGATGACGTCACATTGCTAAAAATATTGCTTCTTCCACTTAGTTATAATACAATAAATTAAAAAATCAATCATTTGCATTTAACCGGGGAAAACAATGCTTGGAATAATGACATGAAATGCTTGAAAAAGAGGGAAAGAATGGATTTCGAACGTTAAAAATTTACAAAAACCTTCCCAGGGATATACCTAAACATTTCTCAAATTTTCACGGCGATTGGATGCATCGTTTTTGAGTCTATCCAGTACAGACAGACAGACACAAATTCATTTATATATATATTGATTATCACAATATTTTACTATCCATCCTAAGTATTGTAGGGTTATAAAATCCTTTTTAAAAAGCAAGTAATGCACATATTTTTCAACTCTATATTCTTGTTCTTTTTTATTAGAAATATCTCACCCAAACAAATTACTTTAGAATACGTTATTTAAAACTATTCTAAAGTATTGAAAATAATGAAATAAACTCTTACCTCTCCAAGACCTTCAAGAACTCTGAGGAAAATAAGTGCACCATAACCTAAACGTGCAGCTAGAGGAGTTAACAGTGTCAGCACTGACGTACATAAAACACCTATACTAAATAGCCACTTTCCCCCAAACGTTTCTGCCATTCTACCACCAGGAATTTGGGTGACAAGGTAACCATAAAAAAAGGATCCAAGAATAAGAGCTCGTATTTTTGAATCCCAAGGAAATTCTCCATCCTGTAAAAAATGAATAATACATTCTTTAATTGTTATACACTTTAAAGTTACAAAATTTATGTTAAACATCACATCTAAATACTAAAAGTGAAAAAAAATAATTTTAATAAATAACTCAAATGTAAATAGTATAAACTGCCACTCCTCTTATATTAAGCAATTTTTATTATAACTTTTAAGACTTATGTTAAACCATTTCCTTCTCACATTTAAAATAAAAAATAGGCAGTAATTATTATTCAATTAGATTAGCAGTATTGTAAGTGGTACTATAAATATCTTTTTATATGAATTTGAATGCTACAATTGACAACTGAAATTTGTGAAAATATTTTTCTTCTACAGCTAAGTTTTTATACATAATTTACGGTGATGCTTAAAAGACCTTGGTCTATAATTAATTTTATTTTTACAAATGTACATTGAAACCTCTCTGAGCAGCCACCCCTCAGTACTGAGAATATATGGTTGCTTAGAGGGGTTGGCCAGTCTGAAGGGTTCTATTTACTATAAGATAACTAGCATATAGTCTGTCATATGATGGGATCAGTAAAATTTTTAATTTTCCAGAATTGTTCCCAAATAATTCCAGATTAATTTTCCAAAATTGGCTGCATTGGGGATAGAACCGTCAACCTGAGAAGTACGACAATCAAATGGTCAGATATTCTTCTAAACTTACAATGCCTGCACGTTGTGAACGAACTAATTAAAGTATATGAAGTCAAGTAGTCAAGTAGAAACAGTCCAGAAATTTAAATATTACTCTCCGTTTTTGCCATCCTATCAAGAATGAATTTCGTATAGAATAAGAGGAAGGATAAGGCTTGAAATAATAGCATTAAACGCTCGAAAAGGGAAGATGGGGTGGATTTCGAACTCGCTTTCAATTTTGTTAACCCTAACTCATGAAAAATCCAATATTGATGCCTGTGTCCATTCCAGGTACAAACACTTCAGAAATTCGTGGACAGACAACTTAGGCTATTATTATATAGGGGATTACTATAATGCGTAATATAAACAAGTCTGACATATATTCCTTATGTAAATGAAATTTAAAACTTATCTAAAAAGAAAATAGTACTTTATTTCGTGTTTCTTTACATTTTTTTTTACATTTTTTTTTTAAAAGGCTACAATTTGTTTCTGTTTGTTCTATAGTCTTCGTACTCCTTCAAAATCAAATTCTTTTCTTTAATGACTTTGTTGATTTCCATTCTTCCGAAGTTAAATAATTTAGCTAACTTTCTTGCCGATTTGCCATTCTCATATTCACGCAGAACTTTAATGCTCTGCTCGAGATTTAGAAAAACTCATTTCGACATCGTTGCAACTCAGATCACTGACCAACTAATGAAATGAAACTGGTGTGAATACATATTTTTGCTGACATAGGTGCCATTCTTCCTTAACTTTACCGATTGGAATTCCGAACAAAGGCCCTAGGACACCTTCAACACTCGATTGTCCAGTTCCTCCCTCACTTTCTATAGATGTTGCAGTAGGTATTCCCTATCTGAAGGGTGTGGAGAGAATACAAAAAAGATAACAAATTTAATCTTTCTTAGAAATGGGGGCAGGGACCACAGAAATGGACTTCTCAAGTTACTGTATTGAGAAGCAATAAGACTATTTAACTGAACGATGGCTGATTGGTTAGGGTGCTAGCCTTTGGTACCGTCGTTCGTGGGTTCGAATCCCAAAGTGCCATGGATGTTCGTAGCCGTTCAGAATCGGCTTTAAACTGTAGGTCCTGGTCTCATTAGCCCTCGTGTTACAAAAGTAGACCGTAGCACTCCAGACCAAACCTCAAGTTATTCCTTTGTCTTATATCCGACCATAAACCTAACCTTGTGTTTTTTCACTCAAAATTAAAGCATGGAGTGAATAGAATTTCCTGAAAAATGAAAGGGGCAAATCCCACTTGGCCTTTTAGAGGAGGTCAGGTGGCTGCTGATACAGGTTATTTTACCATTACGTCTATGAGTCTAAAAATATGTACCATGAAAAATTGGCTGTTTAGAAGGGTGGCCGCTCGGAGAAGTTTCACTGTATATTATTATATAAATGTATGTTCTAAAACAAATTACTGTATTCTAAAACAAATTTGAACAGAAAAAGTATGCTGTTCAGAAATTAGAAAGTTTGAAAGGAAAAAAAAAAATCTTTAATTATTGATAAAGCCATCAACTGCTTTTACAATCTTTAAAAAGCCCTAAGAATTAAAGGTACTTAAAAAAGTTTTTGAAAAATATTTATTTTTGCCTTCCTTATCATTACAATTAACCCCTTAACTGCCGCGGATGTACATACATACGCTTTGCCCTTGGACTCATTAACTGCCCTGTAATGCAGATGTATGTACCTTGTATATGTGAAATGTTGTATAAGTGAGTGTACTTAATGGCAATCACGAAAGTACCAAGAAACGTATTGCAGGAAGACATATATATAAGCCCAAAACAGTTAAAGTATTGACTGCGCAAGAGGTATATATACGTCCGCGGCAGTTAAGGGGTTAATACTTTCACTTTCAAAGCCCTAAAGAAATCTCATCCTTTAGCTAAAAGTTTTTTTTTTTTTCTTTTTCTGTATTATAAGAATATTAAATTATGAATTTACATATGCCTTCAATAGAAACAATTTTACTTTTTAAATGGTTTGTACAGATATTACATTTTGTGCATGAGGATATATTTGTGTTTACAATTATATCAACTACAGACAAAAAAATTCATAAGATTATTTATTCATTCTTAAAACAATAGATCATAAAATACACATTTTAAGAAAAAATATTAGTTTCATAGTTTTAATTTCTAGACATATTTAAAATTTTACACATTTAAATCATTTAAAATTATTTTTGAGCTTTTTGAAAAATACTACATTAGGTTCCTTAAAAAATTTTGTTTTTGAATTTAATTATACAAAATAAATAGCCTACCAAAATACTTACTAAATCATCAAGTAAATTTAAAAACTAGTTAAAAAAAAAAAAAGAGAGAGAGAGAGAGAGAGAAAGTTGATTAACCCAGTTTGTTAATTCCATTTTGAAGAAGTCTTTATTTAAAATTTTACAATTTTAATTATGTTTAAATTCTAAATTTGGTATGGTTCCAAATTGCAGAATTTTATTGATTATATAAAATTAAATACATATCTCTATAAAGAAAAACATACTATAAAAGAATGTCTACAGAAAACATTTTATACAAAAAAAATCATTATTTAAACACTAAGGTTCAGATTCTAAAGTTCTTATATACAGTGAAACCTGCTTAAGAAGTTTTCTAAGGGCCTAACTGATTATAACTTCTTAAGCGGGAAAACTTCCTAACTGGGAAATCAGGTAATAAGCATTTATGCGTAGGTATGTGTGCGTGTGTATATATATATATATATATATATATATATTATATATATATTATATATATATGTATATATAACTATAAATATATATACGATAAAACCCACTTAAGAAGTTTTCTAAGGGAATGGAAAGAGAAAACTTCTTAAACAAAATTAATTTTTTTAAAAACAAAATAATCACATAGATAATGAGGAGAGATTTTTTTTTTCTTTATAAAATATATATAAACAATAGGTTTGATTTTTCTCAAATATATACATTTTTTGCATACTTAAAAATCAGCTAATAAAGGAAAGCAGCATAATTACCTTAGAATATCTTTAATTCAGCTCAGAAATTTTGCTTTAAACATCACTAGAATCGATTTTAGAGAAAAAAATCCCTTATAGTTTTTTGTTTTTGATCGGAAATTTGTAATTGATAATGTGACGTTGCTCACATCACATTATCATTTATTTGACCTACAAGTAAGTCTTAAGACACTACGACTTGTGACCACCTTGGGAGTTCAAAGGATTAGATAGGGTTAATCTTGTAAATACTGTATGACTATCCTGTTTAAACTGTGCACATGCAAAATGAGTGCTTCCCCTGGAAAGTTCCCTGATCGCGTGATGGTTGATAACCACCCACAAGATCCCTGTTATCGATTTATCACGAGGTTGGGTTCTTCTAGAACTCCTTTCTTGGTCTAACAAGGAGGAATATATATATATAACATGTAATCCATTTCTTATATCACTCCTTCACAAGGAGAAAGCTCAACAGCTGTAAGTAATGAGAATGCAGTCGGGCTTCATATTTAAGAGAACTCAGAAGTCTAATTTTTAAACTTTATTTCAGAGCGGCAACACCGCACATCTATCCTTCTGGACAATATACAATCAAAAGCCACAGAGTTCACTCTGCTCTGACCCAAGTGCACCCAAGAGCGCTGACAACAAGAATTTTCCCACAACAAAACAGATTAATAAGCGAATTAACTGCAATATCAGCAAAACGCGAAATCATGTTCCGCCACCAGCTTAAAAACTGCTCTCTAGACAGAAAGTTTACAGTTTTATGACAGAAAGGAATGTTAAGTGGAAAATACTCCGTTGATTAAACTATTTAGAGGCTGGTAAAGATATTTAAATGAATTAAAATTGGAGAGAGGAGGCTTTTGAAGAAATATTAAAGTTAAATAATTTTGATATATTACATATATATATATATATATATATATTAGAGAGAGAGAGAAAAAAAGGAGAGGCATTCCTTGGAAGTCAAAATGGGAGCATTGGAAAGTAAGACTATGTCCCTATTTGTTAATTTGAGCTTTCATATTTGTTCGTAATGGCCCTAAGGCATTAGTATTATTATTATTCTTGTGTACTTAACCCTATTGTTTAATAAATCTTGTTATTCACTTTGCCATGAGCTACCAAAGAGTCTGTTTAATTTAATATAAGGCAGCATGATAACAGTCCAGTTGTCTTAAGCTTTAAAAAACTTCTTCAGACACATTTATATAAAAATGACAATCGTTTTTAGCCATAAACATTGACCTTCACAAACAGAGTTAGAGGAGAAAAAACAGTCATCGAAAGGCAGCTATAAACACGTTCCGTAAGTAAACTTAGAAATGAAAGAAAACTTTTTAATCGGGAAAGAGTTTGGAACAAAATTTTATAAATGGGTTATTTTAACATTGTATGAATAGGGGGGAAAATGAGTACCGAAAATATAAACTTCTTAAGCGGGAACTTCTTAAACAGGTTTTACTGTATTTAAATTTTTTAAAAAAAGCATTGTTGATTCACCCTAAAGAAAAGATGCAATAGATAAATTTCTTAAAGAAAATACAGTTCACATCAGAAAGGAATAAAAATTAAACAATTACTTTAGGCAGATCATCCGGATTTGGATCTTCCACTTCACATTCATATCCACCTGAAGTAGTATTTGTGTACGTTGCAGTATGATTAATCATAGCAACAATGGCAACACTCAGGTTCACCCTTAAAGCATAAACATTGCAAAAGCCGAGGAAACCCATAATAGTCAGCACATATCTTTTGGGAATGTTGTGAAAATAAGCTAGAAAAAACACAGAAAATCAAATTACTTTTCAAAACAAATCATAACACTAAATTGTGTGTACACTAATATTTTTTTATGTAACTGGTCTTTTCAATGAAACTTGTAATTACTCATATAAAAAAAAAGGAAATTTTTTTATTTAAAAAAAATAAAATGTATAAACTGATGCAAAACAATTAAATATGGAACTACAACAGTAATATCTCATTTAGTGGATTACAAAAACAATATTTCTGAAACTAAATTAGAAAAATATGTAGCTTGTAACACCTTTGAGAGAAAAAAAAACTTTATCAGAAAAGACTATTTTTATATAGACTATTTTTATAGATTTATATACACTATTTTTATAGTGAAATAGACTATTTTTATAGATTTATATACACTATTTTTATAGTGAGACTATTTTTATAGATTTATATACACTATTTTTATAGTGAGACTATTTTTATAGATTTATATACACTATTTTTATAGTGAAATAGACTATTTTTATAGATTTATATACACTATTTTTACAGTGAAATAGACTATTTTTATATAAACTATTTTTATAGATTTATATAAACTATTTTTATAGTGAAATAGACTATTTTTATAGATTTATATACACTATTTTTATAGGGAAATAGACTATTTTTATAGATTTATATACACTATTTTTATAGTGAAATAGACTATTTTTATAGATTTATATAAACTATTTTTATAGTGAAATAGATTATTTTTATAAATTTATATACACTATTTTTATAGGGAAATAGACTATTTTTATAGATTTATATACACTATTTTTATAGGGAAATAGACTATTTTTATAGATTTATATACACTATTTTTATAGTGAGACTATTTTTATAGATTTATATACACTATTTTTATAGTGAAATAGACTATTTTTATAGATTTATATACACTATTTTTATAGTGAAATAGACTATTTTTATAGATTTATATACACTATTTTTATAGGGAAATAGACTATTTTTATATAGACTATTTTTATAGATTTATATACACTATTTTTATAGGGAAATAGACTATTTTTATAGATTTATATACACTATTTTTATAGGGAAATAGACTATTTTTATAGATTTATATACACTATTTTTATAGTGAAATAGACTATTTTTATAGATTTATATACACTATTTTTATAGTGAAATAGACTATTTTTATAGATTTATATACACTATTTTTATAGTGAAATAGACTATTTTAATAGATTTATATACACTATTTTTAAAGTGAAATAGACTATTTTTATAGATTTATATACACTATTTTTATAGGGAAATAGACTATTTTAATAGATTTATATAGATTATTTTTATAGTATTTTTATTTTTATAGATTTATTTTTTTATAAAGACTTAATAGTAGAAAATAAATATGTAATAGTAGTGGTAGTTGTAATTTGAAATTCACAAATAGAAAACTTTAATGTGCCATTATTTCAGTCATTGCAAATTTATAATATAATTATTGATAATTTATAATATAATATAACAGTATATATACTTATAGGGTAATTTTTGCTTAAAGTTGTCATGTTATTTAGTTAACATCTACAAAGAAAACGAATATTACAATTAAGTCAAAGACTAATGTTTATAACTAAATTTAGAAAACTTCAGATAAATATATTCAAAAGTTAAAAACTGGGAATAACAGCAAACTACAAATATAAGCAAACTTCATCAGTTTATTGTTATGGAACTTCATTGTTAAGGAACATGAAACATATTCTTGAAAAATCCCTCAAACCTGAAACTACAATCAAATTTAAAACACAAATTAAACCACAAAATTTTATTTCTCATAAATCCAATACTTAAACAAAAAAAAATTAGATTGAAATTTAAATATAAAAACGCCCCCTAAAGCCTAAAATGCTCTTTTCCAGCAAACTTATTAAAATATTATTTGTTTTAATAAACCTACAAATCCATCTTGTTCTTCCACTGGACACTAAATTATTTCTGTCGTCCGGGTCGAATTCTGTATTAACATTCATATCCGGCCTTCCTCTGTTTCGAACAAGAGGTGTTTCGTCGTTGCCGCTGTCAGATGATTGGGAACGTGTGTGTAAATTTGAGACAGCAAGCGCAACCGTTCGCGCCACTTCTCCGGCGTCAAAGTCCGGATGCACCTCCATTGTAATCTACGGTTTGGTTTCTACTTCATTTTATAACTTATTAAGAGCATTTAATATGTTGAAACAGCAACAGCTGTTAAGGTACTAAGTCCTCCGTTTACAATATACCGCCATCCTGCCGATGATGACGTCAGGTGTTGATCAAATGAGGTTTTATCAGGTGCCACGAGAGGTCGCTGTATGACCTATTTCTGTGATCATGAGAATTGACAGTTACTTGGTAGTATGTCACACTGGAGAACATTTCCCTTGAAAAGGTTTATGAGGAAAAGCTTATTTGATTAATAAACAAATATGAAGTTTAGCTAGAAACCATCAATTTCTTTTGAAACGAAAAACTATCAATTTTATTAAATAGTTAAAAAATTTTTAGAATGTGATTTATAATGATTAGATGAGGTGGCATTGCTTTATCTCTTCAGAGTTCTAAACAGGCTTTGATGAATTTTTAAAAATTAGCGAATGAATTTTTAACATAATCTGAAAATACAGTAATCATTCCGCGCTTTGGAAGTTGTTCGTGTTCCTAAAATATGGTGCTTTCCTAATACAGAAACACTTATTTCTTAAAAAAAAGAGTAGTTTTTGGTAATCTTTTTTTTATTCTGTAATGAGCGCATTATCACATAATATGTCTTAAAATGGGAGAAGAAGAAAAATGCTTTCCTAAACTTTTAAAGAACTGCGTTTGTTGTACCGAATTACGGAAACATTAATAATGATTTTGAATGAGTCAAGTAAAAGAAGGAAACTTTATACCAATATTAAACAAATCTTCAAAAAATTAGACTTCCCTTGCGTGAACTTAAGCTGTCCTTGATGAACAGCTTTTCTCAGTCTTCCACAATGCCAATCTTTTATCATCGCTTTTGACAGTCTTTTTATTTTATTCAAAGGTATTTCAAGATGAAATGCAGTTACACAAAGTTTTCTTTATTTTTAAAATTTATACTAAGCCACCACACCTCCGTAGCTTAGCTTATCTATCACAAATAAAACGATTCACTCAATTACTTGCTGGAAGCTTTGAAACATTATAATGTAGCCTAAACACTATGGCTTCCTGATGTGTGACCTTGAACGATGGTTCACGCCTTCACACGCTGGGCCACTAAATGAGCAGAGCGCATGCATTCGTCCATAGGGTCTACTGCGCACTTTAGTTGCGCATCTGGCTGCCTTTGATCTTTGGAGAAAAACCGCCTCCTGAGCCATCGTTCGCCAAAGCTGTTTTATCGTCTGCCATCATCAACCACGATAAACCATACCTTCTCCAGACAATGGTAATGGCTTGCAGTGGACCATAGTGTGGAGAGGCCTTTAAAGTAAGTTTATTCAAATTTAAAAGCCATTGCAAGTCATTACCACCATCTGGAATATCGTACCCACCGTATGGCTTATAGTGGTAGATGGTGGTAGATGATAAAATAGCCTTCGCGGACGATGGCTTCGAAGGCGGTTTTTTCCAAAGATCAAAGGCATCCAGATGCGCAACTAAAGTGCGCAGTACTCTATGGACGACTTCCAAGTGATCGGCGCATTTAGTGGTCCAGAGTGTGGTTGCAACCCGTGAACCATCGTTCAAGGTCACCATCAGGAAGTGGTGAACAATTGGCCATAGTCTGGAGGTTACATTAGGAAGCGCATCCCACGAATCAAGTATTTCTTTTTTACTTATTTATTTTTTCAGTATAAGGTATCTTCACATGGTCTCAGGACCGAATTATGACCAAATACAGTGAAACCTCGATCCATCGTTTTTCAAGAGGACGGAAATGGAAACCGATAGATAAGAAATGGCTGTAAAAATTCGGTAATATGCGAATAAATAAATGTATTTTATTACAAATTCGACGCATTTAACATTTTATCAATTATAACTTCTGTTTAAAATAATCCTTAACATTTCAAAGTTATTTTGTAATTGATACCAGTTTTGTACTAGTAGACTGCATAGAATGAACGTTTTATCGCCTCTAACTCTGCAAATACACTCTCATCGTGAATGTACTAGTACATAAATTATTTTAATGTTGACAAAGCTTCCTGTGCTTTAGCCGAACAATGGCCGATTGGATAAGACATTTCTCTTCTGTACCGGAGTTAGTAGTTTCGAATCCAATAAATGCCATGGATGTTCATAGCCGTTCGGAATCGGTTTTAAGCAGCAGGTTCTCTCGTAGAGAAGATCAGTAGACTATAGCGTTCATCCCGCTCAGGAAAGGATCATCGCAAAATGTTCAGGGCCCAGTCAAGCTACTATTTTCGAAAGACTTAGAAATAAGCTAGTTTGCTTTTCTATTGGACAACCGTATATAATAAACAAACAAACGGAAACATATTACTTCTTTTACAGTGGCAACATTCATACTGAAGAATTGGGCTCGAAATCGGAGGGTTGTGGGTTCGAGGCTCGAGCTGGTCAAAGACACATCGTGTTCATTAAGGGTGGCTGGGGCACGTAAATTCGGTTATTTGTCACAATGTCCTCCCAGTTCTAACGATATCTCTGGAGCAAATCCTGGGTGTCTTCTAAGTGCGAGGAACCACTTTAAGCAAAAAGTTGTTCTTTCAACCTAGCGGTGTTCTTCCGATGAAAGGCGTATCCCTTCGCCTAATTCATATAATCTCTGGCTTTCTTGATTGGCTTATTGAAGTGGCATTAGAAACAATAGCAGAATTCGATGAGAAATTGTTGTAATTTAAATTAATTTGCAAAAGCTAAAATGTAACGTTGCCATATAAAGAGCAATAGTAACAACATTTCTAAATATAGAAATACTATAAGTGTTTAACTTTAACCCCGCAGTGAGGGACAACGGTTTTCTTAATACCTGAAATCAAAACTAGGTCCTCATTGCCTCATCGCGTCTCTTTGTTCTGTTGGATACTGCTATCTGGTCCTTCTCTCGGCACCTGTTCTTATTTTTATATACACTCAAGAGTCAAAACATTCTGACCACCTGTCAATAACAAGTTGGCCCACCTTTGGCGTGCAACACAGCTTCAACCAGCCTTGGTATGGATGCCACAAGTCCTCGGCAGATGGCCGGAGACAGATTGTACCACATGTTTAAGCAACGGTTACGCAAATCCGAGATATCGCGAATGGGTCTTTGAACTCTGAGCTGCTGAGCGGATTGAGATCCGGATAGAAATTTAATTGGAATTCACCATTCTGTTCCTGGAACCACCCCAACACAAATTTAGCCTTGTGACACGGGGAGTTGTCCGGTCCGAACATTCCATTTCCAGCTGGAAACACAGAGGACATGGAAGGGTGCAACGGGTCCTCAGTGATGTTCAGATACCCTGTAGCATTCATTGTCTACCCTACCACAACCGCGGGTCCCAGAGATGCCCAAGAGAACTTCTCCTAAATCATAATACCGCCACCACCGGCCTGTGTATGACCTACTGTACATAGAGGGAGCGACTGTTCGCCTGGAAAACGGCATATCCCGACACGGCCATTGGCGTGATGAATGCCAAACCGTGATTCATCTGACCAGGCAACTCTCTCCCACTGATCCATGGACCCGTCGCGATGTTCCCGGGCCCAGCGTAGGCGCAGCTAGCGACGATGCTTGATCAGCACAGGCACGCGAGTGGGACGTTTGCTGCGAAGCCCCCTATCCAACAGTGTCCGCTGAACAGTGTGTTCCGATACTGTTCTACTTGGCCCTGGATTGTATTGGGTTGTCCGCTGAGCCACCGTCTGGCTCCGGTTTTGCTCCACCATGCGAGACCTTTTTCTTTGATAGCGTGTGGACGTCCAACACCCTGTCGTCTACTGCTGATTTCATTCATCCACTTTGCATGAGTACTAACAACTGTAGATCGCGAACAAACCCACGAGTCGTGCAGTTTCGGAAATACTTGTTCCGAGCCATAAAATCTGCCCTCTATCAAATCTGCAGCCTTTCCCATCGCACACAGAAGTGAAAGAAAGATTCTTCAGACTCTCCAGCAGCAGTTAAACCTGATGACGTGCCTTCCACGTCATCCAAGCGAGTTCATTACAAAATGTAGGGGTGTTCATAATGTTTTGGCTCTTGAGTGTATACGCGTGTGTATATGTTCTATACCGCGTAATCAGCGACGATCGGTCGTCGAATCGTCGATGGTCTCCCAGTTTCTGCAGCCAACCAAAATTCCTTGAATATTACAAAAATACAGTCCAAACTTGGTTTGCTGTAGCTAGGTTTAGGGAAGTTGATGCAGTCGATGAACCGATTACTTTAAATCTTTATTTTACTAACATTAAAGATAGAGTCCGTAAAATTCCTTAAGTTACACGTGCTCTTCGGCTGATGCTGAATGAGTAACATCCGTGATTCGCACAAGCCGGTATTGCCAGCTGCATCAAAGAGATGACAATTTGTTAAATAGGTATTAATTAAAAACGCAAAAAATGTGTGGCAACACTGTTCTTAATGGTTTGGATACAGAGAACAAAATACAGTGCACTCCGCATAATGTGTTCGCGGTTAATGTTATCAATCGCTTATTGTTGTCGAAATCACTGGGTCTCGATTTTCTATATTCATTCGTATGTTAAAATGATCGATTTATGGGATTGTTACATCGGTTAATGTTATCTGTTTTCGAACCTCTTTTTATCTTGCAACGGAATGTATAATGTATTCAGAAGGAACCCATTCTTTTCCTTCCCCTTCGCTGTTATTTGAATTTCCGAGAATTCTCCCTCTTCCACCTAGGGAAATGGGAAATGAACAAAGGAGTGGGATATCACACGTTCCTGGAATTTTTCAGAAAATTCAAGTAAAACATTTATCCTATTAATAAGGTGAAAAAAAATTCAACAACTGACATACATCGTAGTAAGGCAGATTTAGTTATTAGCAGATTAATTTTATTCTAAATAATTTTGGGTAATGCATCGAATAATGCAGCGTTACCAATGCAAACTTTCCGATTACACTTAATGTATTTTTCAAGTGTTACTACTTATGTATAATTTTAAAGTGAACTGATAAAATAACAAAGAAAAATTAAAGATTTAAACAATGAAGTTAGTACTCATTAATGTTATATCAAAATAAAGGTTGTAATAACAATCAAACGAAAACGCTTACTATATTTGCAATATGCAGACATTAAAAATAAATTTAATTTATTATCAAATGCCTTTGATATTTTTACATTTAGGAAAATGTGCGATATAGTGCAAGGGAAGACAAAGAGGGAAAAAATAGCACTTTCAAGCACCGAAAGGAACTTTGATAAAGGGAATAAATTAGCTAAAAATGAAGTAGAAATTTGGGATATTATTTAAATAATTTACACCACATTGTCTTCTAATAACAGCGATTAAAAAAGAGTAAAAAAAAAAAAAAGAGTTCCAATATATTTCCACAAAATTCCTCCTTCCTGTTTAAATGTCACCGTATTTGTTCTCCAATGATCTCAGATGACTTTCTCGAAATAACAAACTGATCATTTGCTGCTTTTGTCCACCTTTTCTCAACAGACATTTTCTGGAAAAAGATATTTATTATTTACATAGGATTGAGAAAGACTAATTTGTTGTTCAGACAGGGGGAAGAAAACGTTTGTTTCCGTGCGGATAAACTCGCTTGAACTCGGCGTGTGTGTGACTCAGGAACAAACTATGACTTGTACACACGGTTCGGTTCATATAATTTGCTATCAGATCAGCTTATTACATTGCATGCGTGATGCTTCTCTTTCTTTTGCACACATTCTCTATTCTGCATTCTTCACTTATTATTTGAAACATGTATATGTAGTGTTTTGGGGGCCTTAATATAGGATGCAGGTTTTCACTAAAACATATTTATTCACAAATCCCAAACCATGTTATATGTATATTTTAAGCCTGAAATCATTGTTCTAATGTTCTAAACAGTGGCGTGCGGTAGGTTTTCATGCAGGATGTGCAGAGAACATGGATTTTCCAATAAATCATTAATTATATTGAGACATCTGAGTTCTCCATTCTGATACGGGTTATTTATTATGAATATAAATTTAAAGAGTACAATAAATAAAATATTCACCTACGAGTAGTAGAGTTATAACTATAAAAACAGCTAAACCTATGAGAATTCTACTAGCACTGAAGCAAAAATCATGTCTTTTGTTGTATGGTGTCACATCGGCGTCGATAAAGCAACGCTTCGGGCTTCCACGAAAAACTTATATGTTCCGCAAACGTAGCACCACACGGCGCCCGCCGCTGCGGTGCTGCATCCGGATGCTCGTTGTTGCCGACAAACCGAAAGTCTATTCCGCGTGCAGAGGATTTCGCTGCACGCTGGCACAAAAGGGCGAACTGTTTCTCGTTCGGTCAGGGGATTAAATTATATTTATTAATTGTTTTTAACATTTGAAAATCATATATTCTGCGAAAAATATCTTGACAATTTTTAAAAACAAAATCAGGGATATGGTGTTACATAATATAACTTATATACTGTCTGTAAGACACAATGAATGGTAAAATGTGGACTGTTCTGTTAAAATTCGTTTCTTTAAAACAAAACATTGTTTTTCAGCTAATTATTTCAATAAATAGAATACATCACCGAAATTATTTTACCACACTAAAACATTTCACTTTATATTGATGAAATACTTCTTTTATGTTTCCACGAAAACAAAATCTTACAATATATAAATTTAAACATGAACCGTCTACAAAATCGTATGGTCAGTTAATCAGTTAAAAAAAACCAAAGCGCTTCAGCAAGTAAGTCCCCGCTCCAAAACAACGCTTAATAAACTGTACCTTCGGATGATTCTGAATGCCAAGTGCAGAAAAAATAGCTGCCCTTGCCAGTGCTATAGTATGCTGTGCTTCTCCAGTAGCCCATACATATAAAGCACGATTTTCAATTTAGTGCGCAGTGCGTACACATCAAAACTTCCTGTGTTCGTTTGCGCGCTACGTGGTGCAGCACCTAGTACCGCACGCACTGACAAGCAAGCAAATCAACGTAATATTTGAATATATTATAAATAATATTTATTATATACCATATAAAGATAGGTAGACATAGGTGCAGAAAATTATTGTCCCTCATAATTTTGCCAGGGTGTGCAGTGCACACCCTGCACATATGGACCGCACGCCACTGGTTCTAAACCGAAACTGCATTCTCATGCTTTTCTGTCTGGTGTTGCAGATTCCCCTTAATCAAGAGTTCTTTTATTCTGGCTGTTGCCAGATACATTACGGTATAGACAAGGAGTTTTAAACCGGAAGCCAGCGAGACTATGGAAAAGAAAAGTAAAATATTTGGCAACTCTCTAGATTCCAAGTTGGAACAACAATAAAAGATGCATGCAAAACTAATTAAACGATGTTTAGTTAAAACAAGAATAAAACCTCAAAATAAAATATAGCAAGTTTATTTTCAACTTTAGTAGCCATTTTCTCGTTTTCGTTTTTTTTTTCTGTATATAATAATACTAAAAACAAAACAGAAAATGCTTAACAATAATTTATAAAATAACGGTCCACAAATTATCCATGAAAAAAAGTGTTACATTATGTAAAATTAAAAAAAAGTTAACACGATTCTTTATGAAAATTAATTGTACTTGAACATACCACTAAAGCTTTTGAATAGAATATAAATTACTATTAAAAAAAAAAGTATTTGGTATAAAATTTTAGACAGTCCGTTGAGATAGTGAACACCTGGCGACCCTTTTCTTTCCGTATGAGAATATAAATAATTTTTTTTTTTAAATATAGCATAAATTGAATAAATAGTAAGAGACATTATTTTTTACTTAGACATCTGTTTCGATGTCACTCGAAGCAGTTAAACAGCTGTCTACTCCCCCCATTCCCCCATTTCCGTATGATGGGTAAATGAATTTCGAGAAATTACGTTTTTGCATGAGGTATTAAACTCATAAATGGATTTATTTAAATAAAATATATTTTATGTTTAGAAACAAATAATTTTTTACCGAAAGCAAATTGGTAAGTTCTTTTTTTATTTTGTGATCTCATTTTCTATTGCTATTTCATAAAACAAATTTATCCCCTATATAATAATAGCCTAAGTTATCTGTCCGTCTGTCCACGAATTTATGAAGCGGTTGGACCTGGAATGGATAGTCATCCATATTGGATTCTTGATGAGTTAGGGTTACCAACGTTCGAAATCCACCCTTTTGGAACGTTTAATGCTCTTATTTCAAGACCTATTTTCCCCGGTTAAGAGCAGGCGATTAAATTCATCAATTTCACATAATAAATAGGTAAAAATTACATTTTTTTCTAGCATTATGACGTCATTCCTTTAACCATCTTATATAATTTCTTATATTAAATTATTTAAATATCGTCTGCATTATTTTCATAAGTTTTATCCCTGAATTTAGATATTAAGCAAATAATTTTCTTTTATATTTGTCTTAAATAATAGATTAGGCATATATGTGATAATTTTAAATTTCATCATCGATTATTTTTTGTTGCAATGAAAATTTTATCACCGGTATTAACAACAAAATCTAGGAGTCTATTTCCCGGACTCATAAATATCTAGCATTTAAGTTATATATATATTTGAAAATGAAGAAGTTTGTTCGTTTGTGTGTTTATTTTTTTATACATAACCACACGGTTTGACTAAATGAATTCAACGGGATTCTAAACTGCATTCACAGTATAGGGAAACTTTAGAGGAATATGAAGATAAACAAATGATTGAGCGTGTACCAGATAATTCTCAGCCAAAACACAAACCATTTTTTTTTACCTGTCTCGTAGGGTATTTACAATTCTGGAAAATTAAAAATTTTACTAATCCCGTAATATGACGGGCTATATGCGAGTAGTTGAATAATGCGAGAATATGAAATATTTAAATAATTTGCATGCTAATGTTATATTTAAAGGCAGGAATTTTATCGCCCTTTGCAAAATGTTACCTCCTACAACCTGTGCTATGCTACAGTATAGGGTACGCTAGACACTATTCTAGAACAGTGAATTGTCTGTGTGTTCTGGAACCTGAGGGTTCGAATACTACTTCTGATATGGATGTAAAAGATTCCAGCTTAATTTTCTCGCGTATTGAAAGAAAAAGAAAAGACTGTTGAACTCCAGACCTAACGATTTAACCCTCGCTTGTGTTAATACAGCATGTTTATTTTCAACTTTATTAACCATTTTCTGTTTTTTTTTCCTTTTAAATCTATGGAATAATAAAGCTGTTACTAACAACACAACAGGAGATGCTTTGCAATAATTTACAAGATAACAGTCCACGAATTACCCATAGAAAAAAAGTTACATTATGTAAAATTAACACGATTCTTTACGAAAATCAATTGTACTAGAACATACCACTAAAGCTTTTGAATAGAATATATATTACTATTAAAATAAAGTGATGATAGTGGATTAAGATGAAAGAGAAATTTGTTAGTAATTATTTTTAAATTAAGTTTTAATCCACTAATTCTTAAACTCACATATGTAATGATATATTTAACCTAAAAATTTAACCAAAGTAATTATGCTTATCTTAAAATAATTTTAGGGTATACTATCCTTTTCTGGTAACCTTAGCGAATAATTTTGTTCTTTCAGTCATTCTGGCAATCTCGAAAACACCAAATTCCTCTTACATAACTTCCTCTTGTTTTACATAACTAATGACGCTTAAACTACGTCACACGGCTTTACATCGTGATTGGCTATTAAGACTTCTGATTGGTTGGCTCATACAACTATAAATTCCAGACATACGGAATTTTCGAACAGAAGTCCGTGAGAGGAGATGCCTCAGTTAACTCTGTTCCTTTTGCATCCAAATTCTCTTTGTCTTTTCATTTCGGCCACGATTACATTACGACTACATTCAACAGACATACTATACCCTTTGTGATAGGATAAATTACTCATTATATATATATATATATATATATATATATATATATATATATATATACATATATTTACATATACATATATCTATATATATACATATATATATATATACATATATATACATATACATATATATATAATACATATATACATATATATATACATATATATATACATATATATATACATATATATATACATATATATATATATACATATATATACATATATATACATATATATACATATATATATATCTATATATATATATACCATATATATATATATATATATATATACATATATATACATATATATACCCTTTGTGATAGGATAAATTACTCATTATATATATATATATATATATATATATATATATATATATATATATTATACACATATATATATATATATATATACATATATATACATATACATATATATATATATAATACATATATATACATATATATACATACATATATATATACATATATACACATACATACATACATATATACATATATATACATATATATATACATACATACACATATATATATACATACATATATATATACATATATACATACATATACATATATATATACATACATACATTATATATACATATATATATATATATATATATATATATATATATATATATATATATATATATATATACATACACATATATATTTATTTATATATATATATATATATATATATATATATATATATATATATATATATTTATATATATATATAAATATATATATATATATATATATATATATATATATATATATATATATATATATATATACAGTGGGCTTAACTTAATGTAATCAGTTTGGGACACCGAGATTTTGATAACAATAAACGATGTACAAAATGAGATAAATTTACCCCCCCCCATTAATTCAAATGTACTACATTTCAAAACGAAATGAAAAAACTCACCTATTTTGTATTTTATGTTATCCTTTAAAACATAAGAATTATATACATAATTAAAAATATTGATCCATTGTTGACTGTCTATAATTATTTCTATGAAGCTCATTGATAAATGGTTCGTTGCCATAATGTTTTTTAAAGTCATCGGAGCGGTGCTGTACGCCACATTTCGACACTTTCAGGGCAATTCAGAAGTTGAGAAATGATTAACTGCTCTAACTTCTATTTGGTAACCTGTCATAACGATTTAAAATTTCCATATTTAATTTTAATGTTAAATCATTTCGCTTTCTGGCTTCCCTATCTACAAACTGCACGTAAACGAGCAAGGCATAAAATGTGAATACGCTCCTTCTCAGTTCCGAAAAGAAAGTGTTGCTTTCTGTTTATCTGATGACCATTGACCACCAGCAAGCTGTGCGTATTTCTGAAAAATTCCAGGAACGTGTGAAACCACACTCCTTTGTTCATTCCCCATTTCCCTAGGTGGAAGAGGAGGAGTCTGGGAAATTCAAATAACTGCGAAGGAAAAGAAAAGAATGGGTTCTTTCTGAATACATTGTGATTATTCCTTTGCCAGTTAAAATGAGGTTCGAAAAATGATAACATTAACCGATGTAACGATACCATCAAGCGATCATTTTAACATACAAATGAATAGAGAAAATCGGAACCCATAGATTTCGATAACAATAAGCGATTGATAACATGAACCGCGATCCCATTAAGCTGAGTTCACTGTTTTGTTAATTAAACATTAATTTAGAATAATCTAATTCGAATTTAGAGAATAAGAATAGCCTGAGTTAATGTAGGAAATATTACGAAGAATTTTTTTTTTAATCTCATCATGATACGTTCAATAGTTTCCGCGTAATGTCCGGCAGAAAATTCTATCATTTTATTCATATTAAAAACAGAAGAGAACATGCTGTACTATATCAATTTTTGAAAAGAGTCATGTAAGATACATACCATTGAACACCATGTTGTATTAAAATTAACGTTGAGAACAGCAGCTGTGTGCCCGAAGATTGCGAACTGTAAATTCATGTATTTTCCAAGAGCAGGTGCGCGCGCTAAAGATTAAATATAGAAAGAAAAACAGTTCTTACATTTTAATGGCTCTCTGTAATTCCGCCGTAACAAAAATTGCAAAACGGGAAGAAGGTAAGTGAGCATATCGAATAAAAAAAAAAACACTCGCGGTGACTGATAATGGCACATAATAAAATTCAGAATGGTCCTTAAACAAACGAAACATTGTTATTGTAAAACTGGCGTAAGTCCATTCCAAAATAAAAACTGAAAGAAAGAAAAAACAGGATTGAATTATTGCATAGATAAAAATAAATATTTCAAACTAATATTGTGAAAAGATTTAAAAATAAAATAGTTTATTTATTTATTTTTGTTAGAGAATTTTACATAAGGCTAATAAACAAAAATATATTGCTTTTTATAAGGCTTAAACATTGACGTAGCCAGTTTTAAGGGGTGAGGTCAAAACCTGAATCCAAAATACAGTACACTTTACACGTCATAAGCAAACAAAATACACAAAGTACTTACGAGGCGCATCCAGAAAGTACGTTTCCCGATGTTTTCCCCTTTAAAGTAAACGTAATTAGACGTGTCAGCTGCGCGTGCGTAACAGATCTATGACGTATTAATCATATGCCAGCTGGACAAGTCCCGATTCGTGCCAGTAGCGGGGTAGCAGTGCTCCGAAATGGAAACGCTCATTCCTTCTCCCGCCGCCTGCAAGGTTCGGTCAATGATCTCGAATGCACAAAGCATTGCGCCCATTGAAATTTATCGTCAGCTCTATGAGCCGAAACTGACACCCGAACACAAAATTCGACGCTTAGGAGCAGCAATGACATTTCTGCTACAGCATCACGACGACGGCGACGAGTTCCTCGACAGGATCGTCACGGGCAATGAGACTCGGATTTCGCACTTTACCCCGGAAACCGAACAGGAGTCAATGCATTGGCGTCCTAGTGGATCTTCGGTCAGGACCCAATTCGAACAAAGGGATGTGCACGGTGTTCTGGGACGGGAGGCTTATTCCATTCACAGGCGGCAGAGTTCTAAGACAGAGAGATACAAAAGTGGATCCCACAATACGACAAGTGTCTCCATTCTGGTGGTGGCCATGTTGAAAAATAGCTGAAACATTGCTGTACTTGTTGCCAATAAATATGTCCGTGAAAATGTACATGTAAGTTTTATGCATCTACTGCTTTGCATGTATACACAGGGCCCGATCAAGGCAAAGTTGGGCCTAAGGCCTGGTAGTCTTTCGCCCCCCCCTATCCTCCTTTCAAGACAAAAAAAAAAAAATAGTTCATAAAAGAGGATACAAACGAATATTTTTGGAGGAAAGTTTTATTCATTTTTTTTTATGCTTACATACCTTTGCAGTACAGTCGAATGCCAAAAATCTGTATATCCTTAAGGATGTAAACTGTAACTGTGTATTTTTTTTAAATTTGGGGCTAGTGCCCCGAAAGCACCGCCGTAAATCAGGCCCTGGTTACACTGCGAAATCAGCGACGATCGGCACCATGAATCGTCGATGTTCTTCCAGTTTCTGCATCCATTCAAAATTGTTTGAAAATTATAAAAATACAGTCTAAACTTGGTTTGCTGTAGCTAGGTTTAGGGAAGCCGATGCAGTCGATGAACCGATTACTTTAAATCTTCATTTTACTAACATTAAAACTAGCGTACGTAGCATTCCTTAAGCTACACGGACGTAATTCGCACAAGCCGGTATTGCCAGCTGCATTAAAAAGATAACAATTTGTTAAAATGGTATTAATTAAAACCACAAAAACAAAAAACAAAACAAAAAAAAAAAAAACGTGTGGCACCTTACATTTACTATAGTTACAACTACAGTCATAAACAACAATTTTATATTTTTAATTAATATGTTCTTAAGTGCTCGAAAATTCCGAATACTAAAACCACTTTTAAAGTTTACAAGAAAGTCGATTTAGTTAATTATATGACTAATGAATACATTTCCAACTAACAACTTATGCATCTTATGAGATGCAACATTGTTCTTAACGGTTTGGATCCAGCGAACAAAATACAGTGGACTTCGCTTAATGTGATCGCAGTTAATATTATCAATCGCTTATTCACAATTTATGGCTTGATTTTGCAAAAAAAAAAAATGACCAGAAATTACAAGAAATGATAGAAAATCCTTCAGATATGATCCCTGAAGAGTTCGAGTCATGGGTGGAAGTAGATCAAAACATTCCAGTAGCTTCCACATTAACAAAATCTGAATTCTGTCGGATTGTTACAGGAAACCCGTCGAAACGGGGAGTACAACACCGCTCCGATGACTGTAAAAAACATTATGATTAACCCTCTGACTGCTCATCCCGCGATTTCCACGGGCAATTCAAATGTAGCAAAATTTGCTCATCCCGCGATTTTCGCGGGCATGTGTTTTTCTTCCTTTATTAAGAAGCACATTCCGCATTTTCACCGTTTAACCAGTGGAATAAATTATACACAGTATTAGACATTTAATTAGGTTATAAATAGATTTATATGACTAGAACTATTATAGTTACATTAGATAATAGAATGATAGATAGTAATATATATATATATATATATATGTATGTATATATATGTATATGAATATATATGTATATATATATAATATATATATATAGATATACATATATTTATATATAATATATTATATATATATTTATATATATATATATATATATATATATATATTATATGTATATATATGTATATATATATATGTATATATATACATATATATATATACATATATATATATATATATACATATATATATATATACATACATATATATACATATATAAATATATATATATATATAGATATACATATATATATATATATATATATATATATATATAGATATATATATATATATACATATATATATATATATACACACACATATATATATATACATACATACATACATATATATATATATATATATATATGCTTACACTATGCAAAAAAAATGCGGAATTTTTAAAGAGATCTCGGTTTACAAATTGAGCAGTCAGAGGGTTAAGAACCATTTATCAATGAGTTTGAATTCTAGACAGCCAACAATTGATCTATTTTTTCTTAGTTATGTATACAATTCTTGTGTTTTAAAGGATAATACACAGTACATAAATATAAGGTGAGTTTTGTCATTTTATTTTGAAATTTAGTACGTGTAAATTAAAGGGGGAGGGGTCAATTTATCTCAATTTGCATATCGTTTATTGTTACCAAAATCACGGTGTCGAAAACGGGTCACATTAGACGAAGTCCACTGTATTTGCAATGGATTATATATTAAAAGCTGGAAGAAAACTTACTGTTCTATTCTCTATGTCGAAAGTTCTCCAAATAACTTCAAAAGTTCGTAACACCACATTTTTATTTTTACAAACACGAACACCACACAAAACATTAATAACTAAATTCTATTTTCATCAAATCGAAATCAAAAGGTGGAATGTTTCGATGCGTTTTTCTCGCATCCACATCACACACATCAAAGGTTTTATTCTATCAAAGACAAAACTCTTTCGCCATTGCCAAAACGGCAAACCTAAACTTCGCGGTCGTGACACTTACACCACTTTTACTGTACAGTTTTCTTGGGAAAGAGCTTAACTTTCTATAAATTCGTTTATTCGTCCATGAAATAAGCAATAAAGTTTTCTAATGTTTTATCTGCCTCGAAGTCATTACAGTATATGTTGTCCGTAATGAAATTAGATGATCAAAACAAAGTTGCGGTTGGTTGCAAATGGCTCAGAACAATGTTTCGCAAGTAATTAAGATTGTATTAAATAAATTCGCTTCATATTTCTCAGAAGGTAATTTCGATACGTTCGATTTGCTATAACAGCTAGCGTATATAATATCCCTGAATTATAATTTGATATTTTTTCTATTAAAATGAAAAAAAAAGAACATTACTTCTTGTAATTGACTGTATTTGCCTTTTATGTATCTAAAAAAATATTAAGTTAGAGGTTTTTAAAGAATGAGTGCAGAGGAACTTCGAACTGTTGTTCCTGCGTTGACCGTTCGATTCATTTGGTCTCAAATTTAGTATAATAGAGACCATGCTATTTTTCCCGCATTTTTCGTTTTTCCACACCTATCGTGGTAAAAGTTGCGGTTTCATTATTTTGCTTAATTGTCTTAAGAGAGCTGCGACAAATATAGCGATCTCATAACCGGTGGGTTGCCAAAGACTCGCTGTGTTCATTAAAGGCGGCAGGGAAACGTGCTCAGTGGCTTGCGGTCCATATGTGCAGGGTCTGCACTGCACACCCTGGCAAAATTATGAGGGACAATAATTTTCTGCACCTATGTCTACCTATCTTTATATGGTATATTTTGTTTTTATAGAAATATAAAAGAAGTATTTCTTCAATATAGAATGAAATGTTTTAGTGTGGTAAATTAATTTCGGTGATGTATTCTATTTATTGAAATAATTAGCCGAAAAACAATGTTGTTTTGTTTTAAAGAAACGAATTTTAACAGAACAGTCCCAATTTTACCATTCATTGTGTCTTACAGATGCATATAAGTTATATTATGTAACACCATATCCCCGGTTTTGTTTTTAAAAATTGTCAAGATGTTTTACACAGAATATATGATTTCCAAATGTTAAAAACAATTAATAAATATAACTTAATCCACTGACCAAACGAGAAACAGTTCGTTCGATTGGCCCAACGTGCAGTGAAATCCTCTGCACGTGGAATAGACGTTCGGTTTGTCGGCACCCATGAGCATCCCGATGAGTTCATCTCAGCGGCGGGCGCCATGTGGTGCTACGTTTGCTGAACATATGTTTTTCGTAGAAGCCCGAAGTGTTGCTTTTTTGATGCCGATATGACACCATACAACAAAAGACATGATTTTCGCTCCAGTGCTAGTAGAATTCTCATGAGTTTAGCTGTTTTTATAGTTATAACTCGACTACTCGTACGTAAATATTTTATTTATTGTAATCTTTAAATTTATATTCATAATAAATAACCCGTTTCAGAATGGAGAACTCGGATGTCTCAATAATTAAAGATTTATTGGAAAATCCATGTTCTCTGCACACCCTGCATGAAAACCACTGAACGCACTATAATTTTGTGGTCGCAATGTCTTCTAAGTTTTCAAATAATACCTCTAAAGTGGGCAGTTCAAGCCTAGGGCTTTTGGTCTTCATTTCGAAATTACGAGGACCCTTTTTGAGCAAAGTTGTCCTTTCACCCTCATAAAACGAAAGTCGCATCCCTTCTTCAGGTTTAGTTAGTTTTCAGAGCTCATGGGCCTAATGGTAGAGCGCTGCCCTTCGGTACCGGATTCAAATGGGGCGGTGCTAGCATGAATGTTTGCAGCCGATCGGAATAGGCTCTAAGTAGTAGGTCCCGCTCTCGTAAGCAACTGACTGTAGTGTTACGTTCCAAACAAAACTAAACCAGTCCTTGCTCAAAGGGAAACTGCATATCACCCTAAGCCATATATCAGTCGCATATTGCGACAAAGTTTATTAGACCTAATGTTGGATTTTCTATACCAGGGGGACTAGCATATAGACCGTCATATGACGGGATCAGTAAAATTTTTAATTTTCCACAATTGGAAAGTACCCTATGAGGCAGGTAAAAAAAACTGGCTTCTTTTTGGGATCTTGCAACAAAATATAATCGATGATTCAATTTGACATTATATCATATGTACCTAATCTATTATTTAAGCCAAATAGAAAAGAAAATTAATTACATAATTTCTGAGAATTATTTTGCAACAAAAAATAAACGATGATTCAATTTAAAACTATCACATATGTACCTAATCTATTATTTAAGTCAAGTTTAAAAGAAAGTTATTTACTTAATAGAGCAATTTTTCGCAACGTCACGACCTACTATAATGCCCTTCCCATTCATTTTTATGTTTACAACAGCCAATAGACAAATATTAAACTGCCCTTCCGTTTGAAACTAAAGTCAGAATTGTCATAATTTGAGAATTTGCCCTACTGCGTGAAATCGCCTTATATCTAAGTTCAATGATAAAACGTATAAAAATAATGCAGACGATAATTTAATAATTTAAAATAAGAAATGATTAAATAAGATGGTTAAAGGAATAACATCATAATGATAGAAAAAAAATGTTATTTTTACGCATTTATTATGTGATAAATTGAATCACCTGCTCTGAATCAGAAAAAACAATGCTCGAAATAATGGCATTAAATGCTAGAAAAGGGGTGGATTTCGAATGTTTTATAGACGACAGTATTTTTCGCTGTGATAGGAAGCCTATTTATACCAATTTATTTTAGAATCGAGTCATTAGTTTAGGAGAAGATAAACTTTACTCGCTTTATATTTTGCTAACCATAACTCATGAAAAATTCAATATGGATGCTCTATCCATTCCAGGTCGACCACTTCATAAATTCGAAGTCAGACGGACAGATAATTATAGACGGCTATTATTATAAAGTGGATGAGTGACAACAAAAACAGAACAATCTTATACTCGCAAATTCTACCCAATTTTCATATCCATCATTTTCTATTTCAGCCCTCGAAAATCGATAGTTTGTTTGGTTTTGGAGCGCTACGGTCTCCTTCTTGCAACACGAGGGCTAATGAGACCGGGACCTACTGCTTAAGGCCGATTCCGAACGGCTACGAGCATCTATGCAATAGTAGGATTCGAACTCACGAACTCCGGTTCCGAAGGCCAGAACCCTAACTATTTGGCCATCGTTTGGCGCCGAAAATCGAGGTTCCGTAGTATTTATATCTGTTGCACTTTACAGGCATAATTTGGGAGGCACCAACCAGAATTTTTATAGAAGGGCAAATTTGCTCGTCCAATTTTTTGAGGGTTTAATCATTTTTTAATGTTATGATTCGACTTTTGGCCCCTCAAATGAAGCGCCCAAATGACGCCCTTGGTTGTACTCGAAAAATAAATAAGAAAGTTGAAGAGTCTCCATATCACTTATATTGGAAAGCGAGAGGTTGTTGCCTATGTTAGACCAAAAAACATATAAAGATAACAAAAAATTTTATATGAGACAATAAATCTTGATTTTTATAAATAACTTATTACTTACGAGCGTGTTATCAGATTTTATCAAGCATGTGAAGAATATTTAAAATGAGGGAAAAAAACCCCATTACTAGATAAAATAAAATAAAAAATATAGATACTAAATAAAGTTTTTTTTTTACATTTCGCAATATACGTTGAGAATTTTAGTATCTGTGATAAGATTTTACAATTTTATCTCTTTGTCTTATCTGTGTCATAATAAAGAATTGTATACACACAATGCCTAAACCATATTGGAAACAGTGGAGTGATTTTAACTCATCTTATCTTTGATATAATAAAGAATCGTATAAAAGTAAATCCCTAGAAATTCCTTAACCATATTAGAAACAGTGGAGTGATTTTAACTTCTCACCTTATCTTTGTCATAATAAAGAATCGTATAAAAACAATGCCTGCAAATTAATTCCTAAAGCCTTCTTTACTTTACTTTTGATATGCCTTACTTTCAGTGACAAGTTTATTAAACAGTTGTGCTAGCTTTTTAGTTTTAAGATGATTTTAAGACCACAAAATCTCAGAAAGGGATGCAGCCTCTTTAGCCCTATCCCCTCCCCCCCCCCGGTTAAGGAACGTCTGTGCGTCCCATTGCTGAGGCAAGGTGTTCAGGGGGTAGGAAATTCCACATAATTTTGCAATTCCTTCTCTGATACATTTTCACTATTTAACCCTTTAAAGGACACTAATATAAATTTCTTACGATTTAATGAAATTAGTTTATAATTGTTACCTATGAACCTTATAAGTGTAAAATACATGATAAAAATGTGCATTCATTGGGAGGAAGAAAGGTTCGAGGCAGTGTTGCCAACCTTCAAAGTCAAAATTATGGATTCTAGGTCCTAAAATTATGGCATTGGCTTATAAATTATCGTACATTTTTGTAATAGTTCAAAATAGTGTTAATAGATCTCGTTTGTACGATATATTTTCTCGTTATACATTTCTCCCCTTCCCCAACTTTTTTTTTTTTTTTTTTTTTTTTGGGGGGGGTGGCAGAAAATATGTAAATATTTTAATATGATTCATTAAATTTTTTTCTATCACCCCGTATTTTACTTTAAATGAAACACCAGACATATGATATTTTTCTTTACTGATCTAAGCATTTTTATACCATATATAAAAAAGTTTCAATATAGATACTGATTCAGTTCTTAAACAATTTACAGCCAATTAATTGTTTAAAAAACAATATAATTTACTTTTAATTTGGAAAAGACGGTAGAAGGGTAAATGATAATGAAATCAAGAGATTTGTAATTATTTTTATGCATTTCACTGAAGCCTTGGACTATTTATAAATATATTTAGGTTATAGGATTAATATATTTCTATACAATAAAAAGTTTAATTAGTTTTCTTTATTTTATTTGCCCTCAATAAAACTATTCAGGCATTTTATGTATTGACAGAATATATATATATATATTCTTTTTAATAATGTTATAATTCATTATTTACTGTGGTTTTTTTTAAATACGAAATATTCAGTAATAAAACCGATTATTATTTAATATTCGGTTTAATTACTAAAAATACCATATTTTAGTGAAAACTGCAATAGAGCAAGTAAAATGCAAAATTTCTTCTAATTATCCACAATTATGTAATCATTAAAGAAATATCTCCAGTATAATTGTGAATATTCAGTAATTTTTCATCAAACAATTTGCGATAATTATCGTACATATACGATAATTATCGTATGGTTGGCAACACTGGTTCGAGGGCTTATTTAAATGCAAAACTATCCCTTTGTACTGTGTGAAATTAATACTTTCTTTTAAATTTTTATTAAGGTGGGAGTACAATGAATAATTATCATCGCGAAAAATTCATTTTACTGCTGAAACTCATTCCACTTAGAACAAGTATAAATATTCTATTTTTAAAATTTGTAATTTGTAATTTGTAATTTTTTTTTTGTAGTTTGTAAAATATTGTTTACCTATATCCTTTTGGCTTATGTAATATTATTGTTTGTAGAATATTTTAATGCTCTTATTGACTGTGGGTGTGAATCTCTGCCCTCAACGCGGCTCCAAAGGTTGTAAACCTTCATGGTTAACAGTGGGAGTGAATGATATTTGTAAAGGCGCCTCCACACTATGGTCCACCGCAAGCCATCACCACCGTCTGGAGGGGATTTGGCTTATCGTGGCCGATGGCGGCAGACGATAAAATAGCCTTGGCGGACGATGGCTTCGGAGGCGGTTTTTCTCCAAAGATCAAAGGCAGCCAGATGCGCAACTTAAGTGCGCAGTAGACCCTATGGACGAATCAATGCGCTCAGCTCATTCAGTGGGCCAGCGTGTGGATGCGACCTGTGAACCATCGTTCGAGGTCACCATCAGGAAGAACAACTGGCCATAGTGTGGAGGCTACATTAGCTGCACAATAATTTTTTGTAATAAAAATGAATCGATTTTGGTTTATAATTATGTAATATGGATTTCTTTATTACTTTTTTTCACGATTTTTGACATAAATATGTAGAGTTTTATCCTCTCACACGATTCCTCCAAATCTACCATACGTCGAATGCATATATTTTTAACAACTACGAATGTGTTCGAGAGGTGCATTCCATAAAGCTAACATTTTTTTTCCATAAAGATTTCTTTTTTCACATAATGCTCCAAAATACTTATACGCACTGTGTCATATAGTATACTGTTTAACATTTTGCATTTTTTGTTGTTATAGTTATCTTATTTATCCGTGTATAATTGTTGGCCGAATGTACTGTCGGATAATTGTAACATCCGCTACTGCCAATTATCTAGTATAGTGGCTTTTTTTTTTGGTTTTGGTTTGGAGTGCTACGGTCTACTTTTTGCAACACGAGGACTAATGAGACCGGGACCTACAGCTTAAAGCCGATTCCGAACGGCTACGAACATCCATGCCTCAGTGGGGATTCGAACCCACGAACTCTGGTTCCGAAGGCCAGCACCCTAACTATGGAAAATCCCCCGGCGAACTAACTGTAACCGTAACGAACGAACTCGGTGTCGGTGTCTGCCGCGAATGTGTAAACAGTCTAGATGAACTTTCGCTAGCTTTTATTTTTACATGTACATAGTTTTCTGTAATCCCTTTTAAATGTATATAAAGTTTATTTCTTTTTTCACAAATGTATTCGAACCATTAATTGCCAAACACGGAATCAAGGTGTTTAAGCAAAAATAAAACAGCCCGGCCCGGGACAAATGGACGAGAAGCAGTACCATCGGAAATTTGGAGGTAAGGCCTCTTTGCTTTACCTATTGATTTAATTGTACTGTATTCTCTTGTGGTCTTTTACGACACTAACCAATCGGCCATTGTTCGGCGGTATAGTGGCCGGATATACCGGATGCAGCATGTTGGCAGGATAACCATTGCATCCCTAATCTAGACCCCGGAATCCCCCCAACCTATGAAAGTTCTTGGTGGTAGTGTTCATATGTTTTGTTAAAAAATAACAAGAAAAACATGGGTAACGAAAGTAGTTGTTTTTCTTTTTTATTCGACTACGAGGAGGTCGACTACTCCCGATTTCTTTTAACTTTGTGTTACGCGAACGTTACAGTTTATTATTCCGAATTATCAGGCTATATCCGGAAGCAAATGCGCTTAAATTTGAACCCAAGGTGTCATTTTTAACCCAGAAACGTTCGCACTGCTTCCGCAAATAGAACTGTTCTGTCAACAAACATAAAACTGCGTCTCAAAATCGGCAGACGATAACAGCAAAGTTCACACACCTTTGAAGATATTGGGATATCTCGTTCCCGACTGTTGCCATACAAAGAGATGACAAACAGAAATAATAAAATAAAATAAATTTAATTTTACTTCGGTCTGAAAAGTTCGCAGATAATCGTTTTGCTGGGCCTGTATATATCTACTAAGCTGAAACGTCTTTGTTATAACAGTCTATTTTTTAATCAATCCCCTATATAATAATAGCCTAAGTTATCTGTCCGACTTTCCTCGAAATCATGAAGCGGTCGGACCTGGAATGGATAGAGGCATCCATATTGGATTTTTGATGAGTTAGGGTTAGCAGAATTCAAAGTTTATCTTCTTCCAAACTATTGATCCGATTCTAAAATAAATTGGTGTAAATATGCTTCATATCAAAACGAATAATACTGCCGACATTAAAACGTTCGAAATCCATCCGTTTCCCCTTTTCGAGTGTCTGATGCTATTATTTCGAGTCACATTTTCCCCGGTTAAGAGCAGGCGATTAAATTCATCAATTTGTCACATAATAAATAGGTACAAATACATATTTTTGTCTAGTATTATGACGTCATTCCTCTTATTGAATCATTTCTTATTTTAAATTATTTAAACATCGTCTGCATTATTTTCATACGCTTTATCCCTGAACTCAGATATGACGTCAATAATTTTCATTTATGATTGACTTGAATAATAGATTGACTTGAATAATAATAATAGTACATATGTGATAATTTTAGATTGATTCATGGATTATCTTTTGTCGCAATGAAAAATTTATGACCGGTATTAACAACAAATTCTATCTACCTCCAGGGTGTAGTGGAAATGGGAGTTTCATTCCTTTACTCCCTTTAATATTTTGACAAGAAAAGTTGGTAAGAACTTAACGATAAATTAGACGTAGCCAAGAAAACTTTGAATTATCTTTCTTAATGAATTCAACTTGAATCTAAACTACATTCATAGTATCGGGAGACTTTAGAGGAGTATAAAGATATATATATATTATATATATATATATATATATATATATATATATATATATATATATATATATATATATATATATATATATATATATATATATATATATATATATATATATACATATATATATACACATATATATACATATATATATATATATACATATATATTTATATATATATATGTATATATATGTATATATATATATATGTATATATGTATATATATATATGTATCTATATATATATATATATATATATATATATGTATATATATGTATATATATATTATATATGTATGTATATATATAGAGAGAGAGAGAGAGAGAGAGATACATATACATATATATATATATATATATATATATATATATATATATATATATATATATATATATATATATATATATATATATATATATATACAGAGAGAGAGAGAGAGTATATGTCTATGTACAGTATCTCTCTCTCTATATATATATACTATATATGTACTATTACCAGTACATATATAGTATAATATATATAAAGCCCGTCATATGACGGGCTATATGATAGTCATATACATAATTTTCTACTAAAAAGTAATAAATTTCTAAAGAACTTACAAGTTCTACCTCTTCTCTTCGGCGAGCAATCCCAAGCACAGCTGCTGTGTCCCAAACGCAGGCAAGGTGAAACTAAGCGAATTGTTCCACTTTCCAATCACTTTTAAGCGGAGACAGCGTTTTACGACCTTTCAGCCTGACGTTAATAATTTTTTCCTTCTTTCCGTTTTAACACCCGGGATTAGGTGTGCGTAGATGGAGCCTAAGCCCGTAGGAGAGATCGCGCGTTCGAACTTAAGAATGGTGGTCGGACCGATAATCTGCGGCTGCCAACCGACTTAAACCTTTTTGAAAAATAACGGTCTTCAGTCTTGTGCAAACAGTCTTATCGGACTTGACACCGATCGCAAACAAAGCCGCAAAAAGGGAGGTTTTTTATCTCTGGCAGCCGGGGGATCGTCGAGATCTTAACTGGAGAGAAAAAAGTAAAACCTCACAGATAAGTTTTTTGTTGGGGAGAAAAGTCGATGTTGCATAGAGAGGCAATAGGTTTTTTTCCATGTTATGTACAGGCTAGGAAAGATTATATATATATATATATATATATATATATATATATATATATATATATATATATATATATATATATATATATATATATATATATATATATATATATATATTATATATATGTATATATTATATATATATATATATATATATTTATATATAATATATATATAATATAATAAAATAAATAAATAAATATATATATATATATATATAAATATATTTATATAAATATATAAATAAATATATATATATATATATATATATATATATATATGTGTATATATATGTGTGTGTATATATATATATATGTGTGTTGTATATATATATGTGTGTATATATATATATATATATGTATATATATATATATGTGTGTATATATATATATGTGTATATATATATATATATATATTATATATATATATATATATATATATATATATATATATATATATATATATATATACCAGTGGCGTGCGGTAGGTTTTCATGCAGGGTGTGCAGAGAACATGGATTTTCGAATAAATCTTTAATTATTGACACATCTGAGTTCTCCATTCTGAAACGGGTTATTTATTATGAATTTAAATTTAAAGAATACAATAAATAAAATATTTATCTACGAGTTGTCAAATTATAACTACAAAAACAGCTAAACTTATGAGAATTCTACTAGCACTGAAGCAAAAATCATGTCTTTTGTTGTATATTGTCATATCGCCGTCGAAAAAGCAACGCTTCGGGATTCCACGAAAAACTTTTATGTTCAGCAAACGTAGCACTACATGGCACCCGCCGCTGCGATGCCTCATCCGGATGCTCATGGGTGCCGACAAACCAAACGTCTATTCCCCGTGCAGAGGATTTCATTGCAATTTGGCACAATAGAGCGAACTGTTTCTTGTTTGGCCAGTGGATTAAATTATATTTATTAATTGTTTTTGACATTTGGAAGTCATATAGTCTGCGAAAAACATCTTGACAATTTTTAAACACAAAACCAGGGATATGGTGTTACAGATATAACATATATACTGTCTGTAAGGCACAATGAGTGGTAAAATTTGCACTATTCTATTAAAATTCGTTTTTTAAAACAAAATAACATTGTTTTCAGCTAATTATTTCAATAAATATAATACATCACCGAAATTAATTTACCAGACTAAAACATTTCATTTTATATTGATGAACTACTTCTTTTATATTTCCACGAAAACAAAATCCTACAATATATAAATTTAAACATGAACCGTCTGCAAAATTGTATGGCCAGTTAATCAGTTAACAACCAAAAGCGCTTCAGCACGTAAGTCCCCGCTCTAATACAACGCTTAATAAACCGTACCTTCGGATGATTCTAAATGCCAAGTGCAGAAAAATAGCTGCACTTGCCTCAGTGCCATAGTATGCTGTTCTTCTCCAGTAGCCCATACATATAAAGCGTGATTTTCAATTTAGTGCGCAGTGCGTACACATCAGAACTTCCTATGTTCGTTTGAGCGCTACGTGTTGCAGCACCTAGTACAACACGCACTGCGGGAATACAAGCAAGCGAATTAACATAATATTTTAATATGTTATAAATAATATTTATTATATGCCATATAAAGATAGGTAGATATAGCGGCAGAAAAGTATTATCCGTAATAATTTTGCCAGGGTGTGCAGTGCACACCCTGCACATATGGACCGCACGCCACTGATGTATACATACATATATACATACATACATATATATATATATGTATAAATATATTTATATAAATATATAAATATATATATATATATATATATATATATATATATATACATATATATATTTATATGTATATGTATATGTATATATATATATATATATATATGTATACATACATATATATGTATACATATAAACATATATATATATATATACATATATATATATATATATATATATATATATATATATATATATATATATATATATATATATATATATATATATATATATATATATATATATATACATGTATATGTATTGATATACACTCCATAGCCAAAACATTATGACCACCCCTACATTTTGCAATGAACTCGCCTGGATGACGTGGAAGGCACGTGATCAGGTGGAAGTGGTATTTAACCAGCTGCTGGAGAGTCTGAAGAATCCAGGCCAACAGTTGCTCAATGTACAGTAGGTGATACACAGGACGGTGGTAGGGGTATTTTGCTTTGGGGGACGTTCTCTTGGGCCTCTCTGGGACCCGTGGTTGTGGTACAGAAGATAATGAATGCTACAGGGTATCTGAACATCACTGCGGACCAGTTGCACCCTTACATGGCCTCAGTTTTTCCAGCTGGAAATGGAATAATCTCACAGGACAACGTCCCGTGTCACAAGGCTAAAATTGTGTTAGAGTAGTTAGAGGAACATGATACTGAATTCCAGTTAATGTCCTGGCCGCCTAAATCACCGGATCTCAATCCGATAGAACATATATGGGATGTCATGGGACGGCCTCTCGGAGTTCGAAGACCACCCATTCGCAATATCTGGGATTTGCGTAACCGTTGCTTGAACATCTGGTACAATCTGTCTCCGGCCATCTACCGAAGACTTGTGGCATCCATCCCTGCCAAGACGAGTTGAAGCTGTGTT
>CM063507.1:84462878-84470378 GCA_032207245.1 Pardosa pseudoannulata | reverse complement strand
CTTATGGGTATAGCAATAATAACTTCAAATGCAGAAGTAAAATTTTCATGTATTACAAATGTTTAAAGTACTCTCGGTGCATTGAAAATAGATCTTTGTCTTTGAAATTCCAGTATTATTTACGCTAGAGTTTATAAAATAAAGTCTAGTTGAAACGGGTATGTTTTGAAGCATATAATATGTTAGTTATGCATTTTAATTAACCGTTATAGCTGTTTATTCTGCAAAATATCGGTATCATCATCATAATTATTTTTTTCTCTTTATATTTTCTATGAATGTTTATGGAAAAATCTACATATTTTTTTTGTAATGTCTATAAGGTATACTTGAAAATTTTTTATAATATATTATGCAAAATTGATGCTCCTGGAGCATTTTCAATTAAACTAATGATGAAACAATTAGTAATTAATAACTCCAAAACTAATTCATATTTTGCCTTCAAATTTTAAAATATATATACCAATAGAACTAATAATATAGGCAATCTTCAAGGAAATTCATTTAAAAGAAAAAAAGTTCTCTCTAAAGGTCATCACCAAATTTAGAAACTGTCAAAAAACATATATATTTATATATGATCTCAGTTGTATGCTACAGAATATTATTGTTTTAAAAAACATTACTCAATAAAATAAAATCCGTATGTTAAAAGTCATAATCTCATAAAACCAAATTGCTCTTTGGCATTTGTTGGTGCTGCCATCTATTGAGTATTTGTAAAGTAAAACATATATCCAAACTTTTAAAAGTCGTGATATTTCTTGCAGGTAGCAATACTCCCCACTTATCAGGGCCGTAGAAAGAAATTGTATTCGGAGGGACATTGTTTTTTGTGAAGGATACTTCAATAACACTACAGGTTTTCTTATGTATACGCCTAATGAGTATCGTACTGCAAAGGGATTTAAAAATATCAAAATAATTAGAGAGTGTTATAATGAACAAATTTATAGCTTTGAATGAGTAATGAAGTAACTAACAGTGAATTTTATAGTAAAATTAACGCTGATATGTGTATTAAAAATATATATATATATATATATATATATATATATAAAAATATAAATAAATATATATATATACATATATATACATATATATATATATAAAATATATAAAAAAAATATATTTAAAAATATATATTATACACATATAATAAATATATACATATACATATTATATATAAATATATATATATACATGTATATATATACATATATATAATATACATATATATATAATATATATATACATATATATATATTTATAAATAAAAATATACATATACATTTATATATATTATATATTAATATTATATATATAATATATATATCACACACACATATATTATATATATATTTATATATATATATAATATATATACATTATACATATAAAATATATATATATATAAATATTATATATATAAATATATATATTATATATATATAAATATAAATATAAATGTATATATACAAAAATATAAATATACATATACATATATATATATACATGTATACATATATATATATATATATATACATGTATGCAATATAATATATTTATGTATGTATAAATATATATATATAATTAAATATAATATATATATATATGTATATATATATATACATGTATACATATATATACATATATTCATATATAATATATACATGTAATGCATATATATAATATATATATGTAATATATATATATATATATAGATATATAATTATATATATATAAATTATATATATATACAAATATACATACATGTCTATACATATATATATGCATATATATATTTACATGTATGCATAATATATATATGTATGTATGTATATATATATATATTATATATATATATGTATAAAATATATATACATGTATACATATATATATATATATATATATATATATATATATTACATATAAACTATGCATGATATTAAATTCTAATTTTTAACACAGACGTATAACCAAAGAAAACGAATAATTTTTAAAGAAACTGAAAATGTTCAAATTTTTTACCTGTATATCAGTGGCGTGCGGTAGGTTTTCCTGCAGGGTGTGCAGAGAACATGGATTTTCCAATAAATCTTTAATTATTGAGACATCCGAGTTCTCCATTCTGAAACGGGTTATTTATTATGAATATAAACTTAAAGGATACAACAAATAAAATATTTACCTACGAGTAGTCGAGTTATAACCATAAAAACAGCAAAACTTATGAGAATTCTCCTAGCACACCGAAGCAAAAATCATGTCTTTTCTTGTATGGTGTCATATCGGCGTCGAAAAAGTAACGCTTCGGGCTTCTACGAAAAACTTATATGTTCATCAAACGCAGCACCACACGGCGCCCGCCGCTGCGGTGCCTCATCCGGATGCTCATCGGTGCCGACAAACCGAACGTCTATTCCACGTGCAGAGGATTTCGCTGCAAGCTGGTATAATAGAACGAACTGTTTCTTGTTCGGTCAGCGGATTAAATTATATTTATTAATTGTTTTTAACATTTGGAAATCATATATTCTGCGAAAAACATCTTTACAATTTTTAAAAAGAAAACCAGGGATATGGTGTTACATAATATAACTTATATACTGTCTGTAAGACACAATGAATGGTAAAATTTGGACTGTTCTGTTAAAATTCGTTTCTTTAAAACAAAACAACATTGTTTTTCAGCTAATTATTTCAATAAATATCATACATCACCGAAATTACTTTTACCCACTAAAACATTTCACTTTATAATGAAATACTTCTTTTATATTTCCATGAAAACAAAATCTTACAATATAAATTTAAACATTAACCGTCTGATAAATCGTATGGCCAGGTAATCAGTTAAAAAACCAAAATCTCTTCAGCACGTAAGTCCCCGCTCTAATACAACGCTTAATATATAAATATATATATATATAATAATATATAAATATATATATATTGTCAGTCTCATACGACATTTAATGCAGAGTGTCAAGTATGGTGAGTGAAGAGTGAAACCATTAAAAAATAACATGCCGTTTATCTAAATGAAAAAAAATTTAATAACATTATACATTGCTCCACGAGCAAGAAAAATAAGACTATCGTGAAACCCACACAGGCAATCAAAAGAACAACCGTCAGAGTGAACACACAGAAAACTACAATTGTTTAAATACAACTGGGCTGCACATACACGTGTAAATTTGCATAAAGTTTTAAAATAAAAAATATTCAAAACTTAAAATACACACAAAGTAACTAAATAAAGAAATAAATTACAAATGATGACTAGTACATTTGAAACCGTTACAAATTAAAGCGTCGGAAATTGGATATAATCAAACGAATACTTAACCGCTGGTTAAGTCCAAGTAATCCTAATATATAAAGTAATTTATATATAAAAATATATATTGTGTGTGTGTGTGTGTGTGTGTGTATATTGTTTTATATATATATATAATATAAATATATATAAATTATATATATATATTATAAATATAATAGAATTTATATGTGTACGTATATAATGTATATAAAATATACATATATATAAATATGTATACATGATTTATATATGTATATTATATATATATTATGTATATTATATATATACAAAATATTTATAAATATATATATATAATTATATAATATATATATAATAAAATATATATTATATATGCATATTTAAAAAAAATGTAAATAAATATTTTACACAAAATGTATATATATATATTTATTATACATGTATATATATATATGTATATGTAAAGATAATATATATGAATATATATATTCTTTTATATATATATGTATAAAATATATATGTATATATATAAATAAAATGAATAAATATTAGTATATATATGTATGCATTATATATGTATAAGTATATGATATATATATTTTATATATGTATATATATGTATATAAATGTATATATAAAAATTTATATAATATATATTTAAAATATGTATATATAAAATAAATATAAATATATATAATATTTACAATAAATATATATATATATATAAAATTATCGTTATGTATATCTAAATATAAATATATATATAAAATAATATATATATATATATATATAATATATATATGTATAATAAAATATGTCTAATATAAATGTATATGTATATATATATGCAAATATATTTATATATGTATATAATTGTATAATATATGTATAAATATGTATATGTATATATAAATGTCATATATGTGTATACAAATATATGTTATATATGTATGTATATATATGATATATATGAATATGTTATATAAATTATGTATGTATATATATATGTATAATATATATGTATATATATTTATATTAATTATATATAATGTATATCTATATAATTATAAATGCATAATATATTATATAAATAATATATATATGTATATAAAGTTGCATATATATGTAATATAAGGTGTGTATATATATGTATATATATGTGTATATATATTTATATGTAATATAAATAAATATGTATATATAAATATAATGTATATAGTGTATAATTAATGATATAATATATGTAATATATTATATATATGTTTATGTATATATATATATATAAATATTATATTATATATGTGTCATATATGTATATAAATATTATACTATATATGTATATGTATATATATAGTATGTATATATAAAATATAAATATATATAATATAAAATTTATATATATATATATATATATATATGTAATATTATGTTCTATATATATATATATATATAAATATATATATATGTATGTATATATATTATAAATGTATGTTATATATATATATATATAATATATATTTATATATATATATATTAATATATATATATATTATATATATTATATGTATTGTAACGATCCGTTACATGACCCCAAAACGAACAAGGAGCCCAAAAGGTGACCTTTCGTCGTGGACTCACGAGTAGCCGATAATAGGACCAGGTGGTCTAAAACCCGTAATTGAAAAACGGTGCATTGATGGCTCCGAACGGCTGAACATTGTTACCTGTTGAATGGACCTTTACTGTGTACATAATTGAGTGCACCTTGCCGCCCATTAGCGGTTACAAAAAGGGCATTAAGTTGGTTAAGCATCTGGAACCAGGACAGCTGATCGCAGACTTGGGAGTGACCGCAAGATTGCGTCACCCTGGCTCGGGAAGTTTCTCGAAGAACCGAGAAGCGGAAGGAGTGCTTAGTATAAATGGAACAGGACCGGACTAGAACGGGGGCTTTTGCTTTGTTTCTTCTCTCGAGGCTTCTACCTGCTAGAGCCTGGTCGATCGAGGACCGCTCTTATCTCCGTGTCTGGAGTTTGTTTTTTTTTGAGACCGCCAGCGTCTCCGTTGCTAGATAGTCGAACATTCGACTTGGGATTTCCCTCCCCGTTATTGCTGATTGATAATTAACTTCTTGCATAGAAGTAGTCAGCCTAGAGTGACTTTGCACTCTAATTTTGGATCGACTTGCATCCTGTGTTTTCGTCACGAATCCCAGCGTGATACGCACTCGGAACCTCCGAACCTGCTGTGAAAGCCAACCGCGCTAATCGACAGAGAGTGAACGAGTCAACATTAGTCCCAGCACTAATCAGTTTCCAGCTTTTGTGTTTAAGCCCTAGCCATACTGTTCCGGTATCCCACGCATCCTTGTATGTGCATATTATCTCTGTACGAGATCCCTGAATGTTATCGTTTATTGAATTTGTACATATCTGTACATAGTTTATTCTAGTGAAATAAATATTTAGTCAAGAATACCTTAATTTCTAGCCTGTGTCATTGAAGGCCTCGCCTACCTATTTTCCAGTACGTTACAGGCTAGTGGTATTCTAAATATTGGTGGCAGCGCTGTTACGGTAAACAGTGAAGGCTAGGTGAAGAAATTTTCGCGGGTGAAATTGTGCAGCCAGACATCAGATGAGAAATTTTGCGTTCCGAATCTGAACCTGCATTAGTGAAATTTTTTGTGATCCTGTGATATTGAGAGTCAACTGTGAGACTTTTTGTGTGATCCTGTGATATTGAGAGTCAACTGTGAGACTTTTTGTGTGACCCTGTGATTTGAGAGTCAACAGTGAGATTTGGTGTTCAACCGTAAGACGACGCTAGAGACTGATGAAACAAGCATCAAAAATCGTGAGTAACCAATTCTGTTCTCTTGTATCGAACCAACAGTACATTGAGTATAGGTTGTGCTAGGAATTTAGATAGATCAGAGTATAGTAAATTGTGTTGCATTGTGTTTAAATTAGATGTATATCAATTGAAAGAAATCTTAAATTGGTATGCAAATATTTTGTAGAGTGATAGAAATAATTTCAAAGATAAGAATTATTGACTAAGGTATATTAAAGTTTTGAATTAAGAGTAAAGTTGAATTAAGGAATTTTGTGTAATAGTATTGTGCATAAATTTGAATTTTAAAAGTGTGTATAAATTATAATTGTAATTGAATATTAATTGGAATTTAACTGTTCATAAATAAGATTTTTAAACTGTGTATAAATAATTGGTTGAGTAGTCGTAAGTTATTATTGTGAAAATTGAGTAGTAAGTTATTAAGGATATTATCTCATCATGAGTTATTTAAGTAAAGGGCGTAAGGCAGATCTCGTCGAGTTAGCTAAGGAAATTATAGGTGGAATAGACGAAACCTTGACTATGAATCAAATAAGGAAATTAATTGAGACATCGGAAGATTACGATCCATCTTTTGTAGAAGGATGTCTAGATACTATTATTGAGGCCCGGTTAGAGAAAGAGCGCATAGAAAGGGCGGATCGCGATAGTGAGAGGAAGATAGAATTAGAGAGAGAAGATAAAGAAAGGGAGAGAGCGTTCGAATTAGAAAAATTAAGATTAACCCAGGAACGTAGGAGCACTGAGGAACGGATAGAGGTGCCAAGACCCTCAGGGGCATCTTTGCGGAACCGGATGCCACAATTTAATCCGGATGAGACGGACATAAATTTGTACCTTTGTCTATTCGAAAGACAAGCTGAATACTTGAAAGTACCTGAAATTGAGATGGCAGGGGAACTTATTTCATTATTACCGCTTTCAGTGTCAAATATTATTTTAAGGGAAAAGGCAGAAGAAACGCGGGATTATAAATTTGTAAAGAAACTCCTCTTAGAACGCTATAAATTATCGGCGGAAGCCCTGAGGCAAAAATTTGTACAACATGTACGGAAATCAGGAAATCTATGGAAGGATTACCTTTTTGAGATACGCACCTATTTAGAAGGTTGGGTATCCAGCTTAGGAGTTACAACATATGAAGGTCTACTGGATTTAATGCTAGTAGACCAGCTTAAACGGAAAATGGGGAGCGAATTCAAGGAATTCCATCTCAAAGAATGGGAAAGTTTTGTTTCACCCGATATCGTAGCGGACTTAGGAGACAAGTATGAATTACTTAAGAAACCCGGGAAGCCCCAAACGCAAGGGAAAAAATTTCCGGATTCTCG
>CM063507.1:84447878-84457878 GCA_032207245.1 Pardosa pseudoannulata | reverse complement strand
AGCAACATTGACCCTGATTAAAATATTTCCATTTTGCTATCATCAGGGATTCTAGAGTTTGTCTACTCAAACTGGACTAAATTCAGTTTGGTTTTTCCGCATAGTACTGAAAACTTTTAAAAAGCAATATTACTGTGTGGAAAGAGTAGTATTCAGCATTATTATTCGCAAAACTTTGTGTTTAATTGCTGAATTGTAATCTTTTAGCTGTTCAAAAGTTTTGTTATTTTCCGGAGCAATCTGAGGAGTTTCCGGAGTTATCAAATTTTCTCATTTCTCCGGAGCAACTCCGGAGAATCCGGAGTAGTTGGCATGTCTGCTATATGCTTAACACATTGTTGACCGGTCGCGAGATAACTCGTGTTTTTATGGTCGAACGTTGCTGACCGGCCACGAGTAAACTCGTGATGCGTTTTTTTCGCATCGCTGTTGTTTTCTATGTTGGCGACCAAACAGTGCAAGAGTTGATCGATATAACACAAGCCGTTTCTCTCGCTTATAAGACCCGCCAAGTCTTTTGTTGTAAAAAATATTTAACAATTAAAAACATTAAAAAAAAAAAGATGACGGAACGTAATGAAGAATCTTTCAATGAATTATACGTGGATGCTTTATTTTATGATTGTCCGAGTGATTATGAATCAAATTATGCTAATAGCCGGTGACATGAGATAAATTTTCAGTAAAATTGCCGGTCAACAATGTGTTAAGTAAGGAGAGGTTAGACAAAAATGTGTCATGGGAGATGCAAATTTCAATTTCTACCAGACGTAACAAAGCAGCTATTAAAACCTTTTGGACATATACCGTAGCACAAGCGCCATCACATTTCTATTCACTGGATCAAATGTCATCTTTGCAGCGACAGAAAATAACTTCGTTATCGATACTTTCAACAAGGTTTTTTTTTTTTTTTTCAATATGGCAATAATTGGTAATTGCTATACCGTTTTAAAAAATCTGGAGTTACCTAAAGTAAAAAGCAATCCTAGCTTTAGAGTCCTTGAAATTGCCATTTATTTCTTACATATGCATGCATCCACCCACACTCAGAACCTAACACTTCCATGGTAAGAAAGGAACAAAATCGTAATATGAAATGGGTTTAGCATTAAAGAAAATTATTTGGAATCACTATGCCGATAAAGTAACACCAAGAAACAATTGCCAGCTGTTAAAGAAACTTGCTCTCGTATACTTACCACGTGGATTCAGGATTGCTTCGAGAAAGTTCACACTCTGAAAAATACAACTAATACATATTTGCGTATTCTAAAACAGCAATTATTGTTGTTGTTCATCAATAAACTCTAAAATTTCACATAAAATCTAAACTCCTACAACCCATTTGCCATGGCCTACGTACCAATCTCCGTTCTCGAGACCAAGCTACCTGGGGTACGAAGTACGAGTCCCGGTTTTGGTCAACCTTAAGCGAAAACCCCAGTGTTTAATTCCCAAGCATGCTTGGTCATGAAATTTTTACCCACTGAAGTAACGAAAGGCTGAGTTAACCTTCAGCCCGAGGATCGAATCTCGGACCTGTGTCATGGAGCGCAAAGCGCTAATCCCAACGCCCTTGGACTTCAAAATTTCATATTTTATACATAAATACAAAATATGAAATTTCATATCTTATATATAAATTCAAAATTTGTACGGGTTCATTATTTTGAAACGAATGTGAAATACAAGTAATTAGTTAAAAAGCTAGTTATATAAAATTTTATAATATTCATAAATTAACACATGCACCACTTTTTTCAAAAAGTTTGAACAAAACGAAATTCAGGGATAATTTAATATTCATTGCAACATTCTTTTTTTCTTACCATAATACGGAGGAATTAATTTAAAAAATATTCAAACACGAACGCATGTTAAATTTAAACTGATAACGAAAAAAATTAAAACAGAAAATAATAAATATTCCAACGGTAATTATACTCATGCTTATAAAGTCCTTCTACATATTTTTACGGATTTTTTTTTTACTTGTATAAAAGACAATATGAGAAACGCCGAGAGAAAACTTTCACAACGAAACTAAATTCAAAACTTTTGGCAAGAGTCCTAACACTTGCAAAAGTCCATTTATTTTACATTAAAATACAATATTTCATTAATTTTTCATTGAAGTAAACAATATTAGAGATTTCAGCAGAAATAATCTAAATAGAGTTTTAAAAAAGTTTGAAATATACTGTAAACGTGTTATGTTACCTCCAATGTTAGTATGTGTGAAAGTATACTTTTCGTTGGTATGCATCATTTAAGATAATAAAATGAAGTAAGTAAAAACACGAGGAAAACCATAAAAAGAAATAAACACAGAACAATCTGAAAGATTCCCAGAGGTAAATAGTTTAATCTTTATGTTCTGAAACTTATCAGTTACGTTCATATACAAGAAATTGAAAAAGCAAACGTGATTAAGTGTTTGGTTTGGTTTGGAACCGCTACAGTCATATTTTTCTTCAACACGAAGGCTAATTAAATCGGAACCTACCATTTAAAGTTGATTCCGAACTAGACGCATCCATGCCGCAAGGGAATTCCTTCGCACTACTAAAAAAAGTGAAGTCTATGGCCCTACCTATCTGACCGTTGTTCTGAACCTGATTAATTTTTACAATAACCTGATTAATTATTTGCTTATGGTCTATTGAAACGAATAAAATCTTAGTAAACCAACTCTTTTCGAAGGTAAAAAAATTAAGACCCCAAACTTGAAAAACAAAAACACACAAGTTTCAACAATATAAAAAAAATGTTTCATTGGCGCAGAGTTCTACTTTGGTACAAGTAAGCTATTGCATATTTACATTAATAAATTATCTCGATATACAATCTGTGAAATTACAGTATGCTTTTTTATTTTCATTCATTTTTAAATTTTAATCATGTTACTTTTTTCATTTATTTCTATATATTTAGGTTAATGAATAGCTAGTCTTAACAACCTTCTTTCCATACACTATGCCATTTCTAATCTATCCAAAATTCGAAAAAAAAATATTTGAAAATATTTAACCAGTAACAAACTATAGCAAATTTTACTAATTATTTATAACAACAGATAATTTATCAGTGGGGGAAAACAATTTCTAGGTAGAGAAAAAGAAAAATATAGTTTAAATAATATATTTTGTACATTTAGGTGTCATTCCTTTAAACTACACGTAATTAAACTTTAAATTATAATGTACATTACACTTAAAACAATGAACTCTTGAAAAAAAAGTGATCAAAAGAACTCCCATTTTTTCTTATACAATAGACAAAATCTACAGATACACTCTCTTATCAAGTAGGTGGTGTTATCAAACGTCGATAAAATATCAGATATAACGACAGAGAAATGTCTGTTATTCTTAAAAGAAGATAGGATATTAATGGATTAATTTTATCAATAAGAGTAACTACAATTTTCCATATACTAATATGCTGTTTAGTTTTAACATATTTCGCTAACTACTGTTTTCGAAACAAATAATAAATAATTCATTTTAAAAACTCGAAATAAATACCAGTAAACAAAGCCATGTGGCATAAATTGAGTCAATGTAGAATTAATAAATCTTTGACCACAAACTCTTTTCATGAACATTATTCGTAGTTAATGAATATACTTCATTTGCATTTTTAAATCATTTAGAAAGTAAATCTAAATATTAGATCAAAACAACGACAATACAATAACAATAAATATATTTTAACTAACAAGTGTTTAGCTACCTCCTCATTACACAAGTATTGTGACAAATACAAATTAAAAAACAATTTTAAAACTGAATTCTTTTATAAAACTTTAGTTACAAACAATATACATAAACCAATCAATTATAATATGTACCATATCTTTAAACAGATAACAGCTGACCCTAACTGTTAAAACTTAATTTAAACCCTCTGGTAAAACATTAGACGTATTTTTCTGATATGCAAAAACATACTTATGTGAAACATTTTTTTTTCTTTAACACGTATTAAATCAAAATATCGTTCAAGCCAAACATACTTTTAGCAATGTCAAATATCTCATTAAGTAAATTAACATCTATAACTTTGCTTTTTTTTATAATTTATCAATACTAGTATAACTTGTTATGAGTTCATTAATAATTGACAGAAACATGTATAAACAACTTTTTATCATCGATATTGTTTACTAAAAAAAATTATTTTTGAAAATATTATAACAATATACATAAACCAATCAATTATAATATGTACCAGCGATTTTCTAAACAGACTACAGCTCCGACCTCTAACAGTGTCACGAAAACTTAATTTAGACCCTCAAATTTGGTAAAACATTAGGCTTATTTTTCTGATATTCAGCAAAAACATACTTATGTGAAACGGATTTTTTTTACTTTAACACGTATTATATCAAAATATCGTTCAACGCCAAAAATACTTCTTTTCAGCAATGTCGAACATATCTCATTAAGTAAAAAACATTCATCAAAACTTTACTTTCTTTCATTAATTTATCAATACTAGTATTACTTGTTATACGTTCATTAATAATTGTACAGAAAGATGTATTAAAACAACTTTTTATCATCTGTATATTGTTTACTAAAAGATAAATTATTTGTTGTAAAATATTAAACAATATACATAAATCAATCAATTATAATATATACCACGATTTTCTAAACGGACATACAGCTCCAGACCTCTAACAGTGTCACGAAAACTTAATTTAGATGCTAAAATTTGGTAAAACATTGGGCGTATTTTTCTGACATTCAGCAGAAACATGCTTATGTAGAACGGATTTTTTTTTTAACTTTAACACGTATTATATCGAAATATCGTTCAACGCCAAAAAATACTTCTTTTCAGCAATGTCGAATATCTCACCAAATAAAAAACATTCATCAAAACCTTACTTTCTTTAGTATTAGTTAATTCATTAATACTTGTATACTTGTTATACGTTCATTAATATTGTACAGAAAGATGTATTAAAAACAACTTTTTATCATCTGTATATTGTTTACTAAAAGATAAATTATTTGCTGTAAAATATTTCTTCTTATTCATCTTTAGGTTTAATATTTGGATTCGGAAAAATAAGAAAGGTAAAAGAGGTACAATAATGAAAAACGAAAGTGCTGATCAGGGTTCCTACACATTTTTCTAACATCAATTCATTAATACTTGATATACGTTCCTTAATAATTATACAAAAATATGTACTTAAAAACTTTTCATCATCTGTATATTCTTTAATAAAATAATAAAATATTTATTGTAAAATATTTCTATATCTTTATTTTATGTTTAATACCTGGAATCGAAAAAAAAAAAGTAAAAGAGGTTCAGGAACGAAAATTTTACGAAGTGCTGATCAAGGTTGCTACACTAATTTCCAAAAAATATTCTCTAAGTTTTACTTTTTTTTTTTTTTTTTTTCCAAGTAGAATATAAGGAAACACGCAATCACACACTTTTAGAATTTTAAGTAGTTAGCAGTCTTGAGTTCACATCTCTTCTTGGGAAGAAATTTTATAGCTATTTCCAGTATCATCTTAAATTATACATAGTAATAAAAAAATGAAAAAAAATATCAAATTTTAAACTTTTTTTTTTTTGTAAAAGATAGACATTTTATTCCCTCAATAAAGTTACTGAAATACTGCCCTTTTTTACAAGAGTATAAAAAATATTTTTAAAGTACTTATTTTTGCTATCGTAGTTAGCAATAATGGGGATTTCTTTCATCTTTTTTCGACAACAACTTCTGAACATTTCATCCCCAATAAATTTTGAACAGTTGGGGTAAGTTTGTAATCTTCACTTTTTTTGCTCCCCATAAATTATTTTACACACATCCGGCCATATTTCAGTTATGTGTACCCAGAGAGAGGATGGGACGCTAATTTACAATAACAGCAGTGGTTTCAAACTTCCCCATAATCCTTGGAACTGCATGATCTTCTGGTGGAACCCTGTGTCTTTCTCAAAAAGTATATTTAAATTAGATATTAAATACATTATACAAGTGTAACAATAAGTTACATTCGGTTCAGCTCCCCGTGGGTCTTCGTCGGGGACATGCCGGGGCAGGACCGGTTTGAACTGCAGAGAAACTTCGGACTTCTCCCAGCCAATAGAGGTGTCCGTTCGTTTGGGGGATTTTGACCCCCCCACACACACACACACCGTTCTAGAGTGGACCCCTGTTTTTTCTCCGCAGGCAGTCTGACTTTTTTTTAGGGATAAGGTTGTGACCAGAAGAGGAGAAGGTGAACGGCTGGTATCCACGGTTTGTGGGAGAACTTTTTGGAAAAGAATCTTCGCCATTTTTTTAGGACCGACGCCGACTCGAGAGCAGTCTTCGATCTACAAATGATAAGTTGATTCCAGTTGTATTCCTTAGGCATTTGTTTAACGTTATAAAATAATTTAATCAAGACCTATTTTCCATGTGTTTTTTAATGAGTTTTAATTTCTTCTTTATCAAACACTAGGCCAACGTAACATCATTTTTTACAATAAGTGCTGGTAGTAGTAATGAAATTAAAGAAACATGGTACAACTAATTTAAAATTTGAATATTATTTATCTAAACACAAACAAAACTCGTGCTACTGGTGTCTCTCACTAACTCTTAAATCATTACGACTAGTAAATAAAATATGCTTGCATTTTTTACGCCAATAAATCGAAATTTAGTTTTTGTTACTTTCAGGAACATTTCGCATTTTTCATTAGGCTTATCCCAAAAATTCATTTCTGTTGCCACAAAAGTTGAAAACTGTGTTTCTTATAAAAAAATATATTGGTCCTAAATATCACCAAAATAGTAGCCAAACTATGGCCGATTGGTTAGAGTGCTGGACTTCGGAACTGGAGTTCGTGGGTTCGAATCCCACAATGGCATGGATGTTCATTGCCGTTCGGAATCGGCTTTAAGCTGTAGGTCCCGGTCTCATTCGCCCTCGTGTTGCAAAAGGTAGACCGTAGCACTCCAAACTAAACCAAACCAATGACTAAAATAGTAATGGCTGTGCTGGTGACCAGCACAGCCTTGAAGAGTACTTTAGAACAGTCTGTACACAATGTTAGCAGCCCCCGCAAAACATAGTTTCATAGAAATGCAATTTATTACATGTAGCTTATGAATACTATATAACAATGACCTCGTTCTCAATCTGGGTGCGTGGCACCCTGGTATGCCACGGTGATCATTAAAAATAATGAAAAAATTATCCAAACAGTTTCATTCATGACATTAAAAACAAATGAGCATTAAAGTTTCATTGCTTTAACTTCTTTTTCTCGTATTAAAACCATTTTAAGGATAACTAAACCGCGGAATTTTTTTAACCCTATAAGGGTGCCGTGGCAGAAAAAGTTTGAGAACTGCTTGTCTATATTGTATTTGTTTACATTTTGTTTATACAAAGCATTGATTGCTGGCAGATTTCCCAGGATGCCTCAGGTACTAAAGGTTCCGTTAAACCCAGTTTGGGTTCTACTGTAATAAAGCGTCAATGTTATACCCTGGTAATCAAAATCCTCAATTAAACAAAATGATACAGTAAAATTGCGTGAATTGTTAGCTAACTTGCCGCATCCTCCGCCTACCGAATACGACCTTGTCGTACTAAGGATGCTAGATCACGCAATAAGATAAACTAACTTTATCTATTGTATTCAAACTTCCTTAGGTGGAACAGCGAGTGGAATTCCCTCTCATATCTAATGCTATTTAAGCGTATCTTAGGTAATTGTTTCACTTCCAGCTGCGAAAATTGATAGTGTAGATAAAACAATAGAGCTACAAATGATTTTAGCTTGAAATAGTCCAACACATAAGTTTACAAATTATGTATTCATTCCGCAAAATTCATTGCATTAACTAAAGAGTTAATCCTATTTCTCAAATCATAAAAACTGTTATTATTGTCAATATTAACACATTGTGTGCGAGTACAATTCGCAGCGGAATTGTACCGGGAGCGACTGTTTTGCGCGAAAATTTAGTTATTCAATTAAATCTCAATAGATCTAAAATTATTTAATTTTTAACCAACTTTTCGTATTTTATATTGAAATATATAATCAAATATATATATATATATATATATATATATATATATATATATATATATATAATTTATAAATATACATATATATATAATATCATTTTCGCAAGGATAAATAAAAAGTTAATTTTAAATCTAAATTGATTTTTTAATCAACCTTCTCGTTCTGTTGTTCCGCATTGACTGATGTAAAAACTAGTTTTTATTTGTCTCAATTTTTCTATAATCTATGTAGTAGACAAGAACATTCGGCTTCGTTTTCCTGTATATAACGTTATTTTTGTACCCACAAACAAACCATGTTGTTACACTAACCCGTACTAGTACGTGACCGTGCTAAAGTATGAATCGTCAGAAAACGTAGTAGTACGTGTCCGGCATACAATGTGTTAATAGCTTGTTAGAAACAATTTAATGTAATTGTTTTTCAAAATACCATTCTGCGTCAAACAAATACTAACACCTTAACGAGTAAAATTCTTTACTTCATCTATCAATAAAATACATTTTATATGATCAATGAAAGAGAACACAATTATAGGTAGATGCAGTTGTGGAAGAGGCAGGAACCCACAAAGGCAAAAAGCAAAGTGCAAACAACATAGATTTATTTAGCAGGGGGTCCTCAAGTATTTTGTCGTTATACTCTTCAATGGAACATATTCACAAACGCTAAAAGAACTTAGGCCAATCGGAAACAATAATGGATCATGCGGGGACGCTTGCGAAGACAAAATCGTTATATAACAATTACATAAGTCAAACTTTTTGGCAACTTGGCGCTCGCCAACGGGGTAACAGAAATAGAAGAAATGAAAGTAATGTCGCTAAATGACAGAGACATGAGAATAATTTGGGTATAGAACCACCAAAAATTATTATGAAATTTAACTGAAATAGAAATCATATATTATATATATATATATATATATATATATATATATATATATATATATATACACAAATATATATATATATACATAAACACACATACATATATATACATACACACACATATGTATATATATATATATATATATATATATATATATATATATACATATATATATATATATACATATATATACATACATATATACATATACATATATACATACATATATACATACATATATACATACATATATATATATACATATATACATATATATATACATATATACATACATATATACATACATATATACATACATATATACATACATATATACATATATACATATATACATACATATATACATACATATATACATATATATATACATACATATATACATACATATATACATACATATATATATATATACATACATACATACATACATACATACATACATACATACATACATACATACATACATACATACATACATACATACATACATACATACATACACATACATACATACATACATACATACATACATATATATATATATATATATATGTGTGTGTGTGTGTGTGTGTGTATGTGTGTGTGTGTGTGTTATTTTTCAAATTTATTTATCTTTAATATTTCTTTAAAAACCTCCTCTCTCCCATTCTAATTCCTTTAAATCTTTTTCCCAGCCTCTAAATAGTTTAATCAAAAGAGTATTTTCCACTTAACATTCCTCTCTGTCCTAAAACTGCAAACTTTCTGTCTCTTCGACACGTTTCCCAGCTGTCGCCGGAAAATTGTTTCGCGTTTTGCTGATATTGCATTTAATTCGCTTATTAAGTTGTTTTTTACTGTGGAAAAATTCTTTCTGTCATCCCTCTTGGGTGCACCTCTGTTCGATCAGAGTGAACTCTGTGTCTTTTCTTTGTCTGTCGTGAAGTAGAAAAGATGTGCCTTATAGCAGCTTTGGTATAAAATTTTCAATTAGACTACTGCCGCTCTCTTCAATGTTGGCCTGACTGCATTTTTA
>CM063507.1:84430378-84445378 GCA_032207245.1 Pardosa pseudoannulata | reverse complement strand
ACAACAAAACAGGTATAAAAAAGCTTTTTAAAAAAGTTTTACTGTTCAATTTATTAAAAAGGGAAAATTATATGTGCACTCTGCTGAAACGAAATACTATTTAATTAGCCAAGTATAATCTTAAAAAAGTTCAGTAGAAATTAAAGCTCATTTCCTCCCGTTTCTTACCACCACTTCAAGTTACTATTAAGCAACTTGAAGTTACTACTAAACGTACTTACGTCTGAAATGCAATAAATATCCACTTAAGGAAATTAAAACCGGCACATCTAATTTCGATGATCGGAAGAAGTGATTCGCTTGCTTTAATGAATTTTGTTCAATTTGTAAGTATAAACGTAGATCTGAGTTAATCAAAGATATTTAGTCCAATTTACATTTTCTGTAATTAAAACTATAAAATTAATATAAACCCTTCCACTCTTAATTAAATACTAGTAATATATTAACTGCAGTCATTCTATTAGTTATATGCATTTCTGCATTTCTATTGCCACAAGGCCAACTTAGAAAGTCCAAAAATATCATGTAAATCATTACCAAAATTGAACTTACTTTGTTGTCATCAAAGTGAAAATATTATATTTACTAATAAATATTATATTTAAATAAGGGCGCATTAATGCGACTAGTTAGACACACTACACTGTTAAAACATACAGAAAAACATTTTATCGAAAAAGAGAAAATTATAAACAATTATTTCCCAGTATATACATTTCTTTTGTAAATAAAAAAATGGGTAAAAATTATGAAAAGTATAAATTATTTCGGACACAGAAAATAGTACTTGAATTTACTCAGTACATATAAACTAAGAGAGGTGCAAACTGAAACACTTCAGAAACTATTACTCTTAAAAATAAATAATGATCGGTAATGATATGCGATCTGGTTCTAATGACGGTTTTCGTAGAATTAGTTAAATACAATTCGGATGAAACGAGTACGTAAAATATGCTTGGCAAAGGATGTTCCACAATCAAAGACATTGAATTCTCATAGTATTTTAAAACATAGAAAGAGATTATTCCCAGACTCCTTTGATGAAATATTCAATAGGAAACAAAAAAAAAAGTGGTATTTGGATACGCTTCAAATTTTATCAAATACATTTTGATAGACGACTAACTTTGCCATTTAAAAGAAAACCAAGCTTTGCCATTTATTAACAAGTTTTAATTAGTTAAATACAATTCAGATAAAACGAATACAATTTGGATAAAAATATTTGGCAAAGCTGCAGAGCGTTCAAAATGAAGGCATAGTTCTCTGCTGCAAGTAGCTGAATTCCAAGTGTACCTTACACACAAAAAATAAAAGAAATTTAACATATTCAGACTCTTGATGAAATATCAAACGGGAAGCAAAAAGAAATTGACATGAAGATACTCTTCAGAGATTATTCAAAGATAGACGACTAATTCTGATTGCCATTTAAAAACAACCAAAGTTTTAATTAGTTAAATATAATTCAGATAAAACGAATACAATTTGGATAAAATAATATTTGGCAAAGTTACCGAGCGTTCAAAATGAAGGCATAGTTCTCTGCTGCAAGTAGCTGAATTCCAAGTGTACCTTACACACAAAAAATAAAAGAAATTTAACATATTCAGACTCTTGATGAAATATCAAACGGGAAGCAAAAAGAAATTGACATGAAGATACGCTTCAGAGATTATCCAAAGATATTTTGATAGACGACTAACTTTGGTTGTCACTTAAAACGTCCTTTGACAGTCACAAAATCTAAGTGAAACAGAAAGTGTTCTAGAATAAGTCACTTTTTTTCCCAATCTACTGTTAAAAGAAAATTCTGAAAAGTTTTACATTTCCAATTTATTGAAAGACTGCAATGTATAATAATATTTTTCATAGAATATATTTTTAAAACAATTTTTAAGCTATAATTTTTACTCAAGATTCGCATTTTTGGGTAAATTTGCAAAACTTTAAAATTTTTACCGACTACTGAAAAATAATTAAAAACAACTAAAACAATAAACATTTTAACTTTAATTTTAACTTTGTTAGTGTTATAAACAGCATACTCGATAATAAAAAAAACTGATTAAACACAACATGAATTCATTTTGACAGTCAACTGCCACTTTCACACCTTTTATCCAATTTTACTACTTATTCTTTACGAAACCAAAATGACGTAATTATATCATACAAGCTATGCCAACAATACCACAAATCCATTTCAATAAATATACAATAAACGTATTCAATATTCAAGAACATTGACTAGAAACAACATACAGTCGACTACCGTCTTTAGCGCTTTTTTCAGAATGTACTAGTTTTGGTTTGGATCGCTACGGTCTACTCAAGGTCAAGGTAATTAGCTTTTACGGAGTACCTAGCAGTGAAAAAGGCACTAGTTCAACCTCCGAAAGAATATAGATCATAAAAATAATTTATTGAATCAAGAAAAACAAGTAGCCAAACAAGAATTTAGTATGCTTACAGCGGCTTCCGAAAAAACGAAAGAAAAAATGCTATAAGGTGGAAAATCGTTCACATAACAAAGCCTATGTGAGACCGCGGTAGCTCAATCTGCAAGGGCAACGATTTCGTATCTGAGAAGTTGCGGGTTCGGAACCCGAGCCGGCCTAAGATTCGCAGTAACTGGAGCTAAGTTCGTTAAAGGTGACTGGAGCACGTAAAATATGTTCGTGGTCACAATGTCCTCCAAGTTCTCAATCAATACCTCTGGGGGTGGCAGGCCAAGTCTATGGGTCTTCTGCTTGGTCCCTGCTTCAAAATTACGAGGACCTACTTGAGCAAAGTCGTTCTTTCACCTTAATGGTGCTCATTAAAACGAAAGGCCTGGCCTTAATACGTGAACCTGCAGGCTCACTCGTGATTGGTTTGTCCAAGTGGCATGAGAAACAACAACAATAACAACGGTCTACTTTTTTCCAACACGTGGGCTAATGAGACCGGGAACTACTGCTTAAAGCCGATACAGAAAATCTGCGAACAATGGGATTCGAACCCACGAACTGCGACACCGAAGATCAGCGCCCTAACCATTCGGTCATCGTTCGGCCAGAATGCAGTAGTAGTCACTTCTTACTAAGCCCAAGTGACACATTTAAATACCCGCCATGCCAACAATATCGCAAATATATTTCCTACTTCAAAAATAATATTCATTTAAAAAACTAATATTTTAACGTGTAATTTTAACCACTTTTACAAAACTTATCAACAATATATTCAATATTTACACATATTGACTAAAAACAACGCAAATTCGTTTTAACAGTCGACTTCCTTCTCCACTTTTTATCAGATTTTACTAGTTACTTATTACGATACCCAAGTGCTAGAATTAAGTTATACATGCTATGTTAACAAAGGGAAATATCCTTCCTTTACTAGTTACTCATTACAATACTCAAGTGCTATAATTAAGTTATACATACTATGCTAACAAAGTGAAATATCCTTCCTGCGTGAGAGATAAAGCCATTGTAATAATTAATAATTGAACTCATGATTTTAACCACTTTTGCATCAATATGTTACTAACAGAATATTCGATATTCCAGAAGATTGATTCAAAACAACATACATCTATTTTGAAAGTCACCTTCACACTTTTGACAGAATTTACTAGTTACTCCTTACGAAACCCAAGTGCTATAATTAAGTTATACATGCTATGCTAAAAAGTGAAATATCCTTTCTATGTGAAAAATAATCAAAGCCATTGTAATAATTAATAATTTAACTCGTCATTTTAACTATTTTGGCATAAATATGTTACTAACAGATTATTCAATATTCCAGAAAATTGATTCAAAATAACATACATTTATTTTGAAAGTCGCCTTCACACTTTTGTCAGAATTTACTAGTTACTCATTACGATACCCAGGTGCTGTAATTAAGTTATACATACTAAGCTAACAAAGTGAAATATCCTTCCTTTACTAGTTACTCATTACGATACTCAAGTGCTACAATTAAGTTATACATACTATGCTAACAAAGTGAAATATCCTTCCTTTACTAGTTACTCATTACGATACTCAAGTGCTACAATTAAGTTATACATACTATGCTAACAAAGTGAAATATCCTTCCTGAGTGAAAGATAATCAAAGCCATTGTAATAATTAATAATTGAACTAGTCATTTTAACCACTTTTGCATAAATATATTACTAACAGAATATTCAATATTCCAGAAAATTGATTCAAAACAACATACATTTATTTTGAAAGTCACCTTCACACTTATATCAGATTTTACTAGTAACTCTTTACGATACCCAAGTGCTATAATTAAGTTATACATACTATACTAACAAAGTGAAATACTCTTCCTGCGTGAAAAATAATCAAATCCATTGTAGTAATTAATAATTTAACTCGTCATCTTAAACTCTTTTGCATGAATGTTACTAATAGAATATTCAATATTCCAGAAAATTGATTCAAAACAACATACATTTATTTTGAAAGTCACCTTCACACTTTTGTCAGAATTTACTAGTTACTCCTTACGATATCCAAGTGCTATAATTAAGTTATACGAGCTATCCTAAAAAGTGAAATACCCTTCCTACGTAAAAAAATAATCAAAGCGATTGTAATAATTAATAATTTAACTCGTCATTTTAACCACTTTTTCATAAATGTTACTAACAGAATATTCAATATTCCTAGAAGATTGATTCAAAACAACATACATTTATTTTGAAAGTCGCCTTCACACTTTTGACAGAATTTACTATTTACTCCTTACGATACCAAAGTGCTATAGTTAAATTATACATACTATGCTAACAAAGTAAAATATCCTTCCTGCGGGAAAAAATAATCAAAGCCATTGTAATAATTAATAATTTAACTCGTCATTTTAACCACTTTTGCATAAATGTTACTAACAGAATATTCAATATTCCAGAAAAATTGATTCAAAACAACATACATTTATTTTGAAAGTCACCCTCACATTTTTGTCAGAATTTACTAGTTACTCATTACGATACCCAGGTGCTATAATTAAGTTATACATACTAAGCTAACAAAGTGAAATATCCTTCCTTTACTAGTTACTCATTTACGATACTCAAGTGCTATAATTAAGTTATACATGCTATGCTAACAAACTGAAATATCCTTCCTTTACTAGTTACTCATTACGATACTCAAGTGCTATAATTAAGTTATACATGCTATGCTAACAAACTGAAATATCCTTCCTTTACTAGTTACTCATTACGATACTCAAGTGGTATAATTAAGTTATACATACTATGCAAACAAAGTGAAATATCCTTCCTGCGTGAAAGATAATCAAAGCCATTGTAATAATTAATAATTGAACTCATGATTTTAACCACTTTTGCATCAATATGTTACTAACAGAATATTCGATATTCCAGAAGATTGATTCAAAACAACATACATTTATTTTGAAAGTCACCCTTCACACTTTTGTCAGAATTTACTAGTTACTCCTTACGAAACCCAAGTGCTATAATTAAGTTATACATGCTTTGCTAAAAAGTGAAATATCCTTCCTTTACTAGTTACTCATTACGATACACAAGTGCTATAATCAAGTTATACATGTATGCTAAAAAGTGAAATATTCTTCTTGCGTGAAAGATAATCAAAGCCATTGTAATAATTAATAATTGAACTCGTGATTTTAACCACTTTTGCATAAATGTTACTAACAGAATATTCAATATTCCAGAAAATTGATTCAAAACAAACATACATTTATTTTGAAAGTCACCCTCTCACTTTTGTCAGAATTTACTAGTTACTCATTACGATACCCAAGTGCTATAATTAAGTTATACATGCTTTGCTAAAAAGTGAAATATCCTTCCTTTACTAGTTACTCATTACGATACACAAGTGCTATAATCAAGTTATACATGTATGCTAAAAAGTGAAATATTCTTCCGACGTGAAAAATAATCAAAGCTATTGTAATAATTAATAATTTAACTCGTCATTTTAACCACTTTTGCATAAATATGTTACTAACAGTCTATTTAATATTCCAGAAGATTGATTCAAAGCAACATACATTTATTTTGAAAGTCACCTTCGCACTTTTGTCAGAATTTACTAGTTACTCCTTACGAAACCCAAGTGACATAATTATGTCGTACACGCCATACCAACAAAATCCCAAATAAAAACTTGTGCCGATTCACGAAGTACACAGGCGTTCTTAAGGAAGGAGACAAAAAAGAAATTCCGTTAATGGGAGCAAACAACAGAGCGGATATCAAAACACGGACTCCCCGTATAATCTGTTAATTTCCTATTGTGACAGACTTCCCCATTGTATAATTCGGAACGAGGTATTCTCCGGGAATAATAGCCTGTAGTTCGAAAGCAATTTTTTCTTCAAAACACCACTCCAACAAATGCCCGCACGTGAGGATGAAACAATGCAATGGTAGCACAACACATAGCTAATGCAAGCACCTTTTACATGAAACGGGGCTAAATTTTGCCACTTTACAATACAATAGCTTTGGTTATTACAACCACGGAGGTGAGTAATGAATCAATGGAGCATAATGGAAAATCAGTTCCATCCCAAATTCAGGTACGAAGGGAAGAGGGTGGCACAACCCTGAAAGTGAGAATGGGAAAGTAATTTGTGGATCCCGGCAAAAGAATCACAAATTGTTATTTTTATCTTTCCATTGCACTGCGTAAAATATTCTCGCATTCAAATAATACGGCGATAATGACCTTCCATAAATTGAGATTGGAATAGAACAGCACGAAACAAATTGTGGTTATCATTCTTCTTTTAATAAAATACATTATTCAGAATTATTCAGACTTCAAGAACAAGAAAATTAAGCTTAGGTTTTTCTTTTTAACTATACCCACGAGGTAATAAACAAAACCGAAATAAAAGATTTTTTTTATTAAACACCACATATATGGGTATCTAAGAACAGATTCTAGAAAAATAAACTATACATGAAGAAAATCATCATTCACGGCTTTAAATTCAATTTCATAGATGATAATTAAATATCTTAGATGTTGTAGCACAACAAAATAAAAGATATCTTAAAACACTGAGAGAAATAAAAAAAAATCTTTTTAAAAGAAAATAAACTTATAATGCTTTCGACCGGAATAAAAAATAAAGTATCTTTTGTTAAACACGACATATATGGGCAACTAACGACAAATTCCAGAAAAATAAATTATACATCAGGGAATACATCTTTTCAAGCTTTAAATTCAATTTCATATATTATAATTAACTACGTTAGATGGTATATTATGATAAAGTAGAAGATAATTTAAAACACTGAGAGAATATAAAAGCTTTTAAACTTAGAGTTACGGGACCTTTTATTCTCCATCCACTGATTTTTTTTTTTTTTTTTTTTTATTCAAATGCAAAGCCTGTCACGCCTGCTGTATAAAACATGTTGTAAAACAAATAGTTTGCTAAAACGAAGTCTGTATTAAAATTAAACAGCTTGTCAAACATATTTCACATCATTTCCGTGTAATGATAACAAGCACGCTAACTAAATCGTGTAAACAAACGAAAGAAGAGGCAACGTTTGTTCAGTTAGCACTGTTAGTAATATTCGTTAATTTTCTATTCTAAGATAAATGAGCTTTTTACAGACCTTATACTATATTAACTTGCAAACCCAAGTGAATATAGATCGATAATAGGCAAACATTTGATAAATAAATAGTTATGAGATTGTTAAATTTATTTTCTAAATACGAAAGCAAACAGTAAACATTGGAACAGACTACTACGGAGTTAGAAAGCAGAGATTTTTCTCTTTAGGAAGACTGGGCGTTACTAAGCATTTTTGTAAATTATTAACTTAGAGTTACACAACTTTGTACACACATAAATGGAAGCATAACTAATACAATCACAGAAATTTTAAGCTATAACTTTTTAAAATACAATTTTTGAAATTTTTGTTAAACATTTTTAAATGTTTTTCTCGTTTTAATTTTCATTTTTTTTTCTCCCATTTTTATTTCATTACTTCAAAAATACATTTAACTTAGCTGCTATTATTTTGTATATAGATTGACTGAATACGATACTGACTCATGTATAATGTGTATGCGTATATACCACGTATCATGTTTTTTACAAGAAAAAAATGCCAAAAAATTTGGTTCTAGTAAGTAGAATATTTGATTGGAGCACCTGGGCCCAAGGCCGTATCTCCAATTTGATTGGGTGAGACATTCAATGAGGGTGTGCATCATAAACTGGGGTTCCTTTACATGTTAGAAACTACTAATTATATAAATTACAATTACAGTTAGATAAAAAAAACGTTGAACGCTTCACGATTTTGCGTGTCATCCTTGCGCAGGGGCCATGCTAATCTTCTCTGTATCATTCCAATTTTAGTATATGTACTGCCGAAGCAAGTACAAAAAAGAATTTTTAATAATTTAAATTAAGTTATTAAATTTTTGTCATCGTCGGGGACAGAACCATGTACCCGAGGAATACGATGATGCTATGCGGCAGGCGGTCTTAACTACTTGATTCTGTGTACAGCGCATACTATAAATTTGTGCAAGTGGTTTTTCAGATTGTAAACCAATAACTACGGGGACCAAATGAATCATCCCCCAACTCTGCTTCAACAACATTCTTGGCGAAATCCTTTCCATTCATTATGAAATGTCTAAGATCTTTTGGGAGATGAGGCTACTTTCAGATGACAGTGGGAACTGAAATTGTACTTTAGACATTAAAAGAATTTTTTTGTAAAAAAAAGACATGGTGCACGATGGATTATAATTTTTTTACTCCTCTTTCTTCTATAAAAGAAAAGTATTTTGAGACAACATGCGAGGAACACAAAAGCAAGCAAATTATACAGCAGCCTTAAGTTGTAAGCAGTTCAGTATGCCAAAGAAAATGGGTACCATTCTTCAACTACGAAATTTGGCGTTCAAAATAAATGTGTTGTTAGCAATGTTGTATAAAAAGAGTAGTGTAAGAACGAAGTAAAGATGTAGAAATATTTCTTAATGGATGTACAATTGCATTCTCTTTATTCTTCATCATTCTATAATAAGAAGAGTGTTTTCGACAACGTGCGAGGAAGACGGACGCGATCTATTTATACTGAAGCATAAGTTATGTGTAGTTCAGTATGCAAAAGAAAATCCGATCTGAAGCTAGAAATTTAGCATTTAAAGTAAATAAGGTGTTGCTAGGAATGCTCTATAAAAGATGTGCAATAGGAATAAAACTAAGATGCAGCAATATTTTGTAATGGGTGTACAAAGTGATTGCATTCTCTTTATTCCTCATCGTTCTGTAGCAGATGACTGTTTTATGGCAATTTTCTAGGAAGACGAAAACGATCTATTAATACTGCAGCATTAAGTTGCACGTAGTTCACTAAGCAAAAGAAAATCGATACCGTTCCTCAAGTTTAAGTAATATGTTGATAATGTTGAATATGAATGAAAGCAGAATATGAATGAAAAAGATGCTATAATATTTCTAATGAGGAGGATATTCCCCCTTAAGTATCGTCTTGATTCATATATATATCGTGTGACTACCTGGAGCAGGGAAAATTATTCAGAGTATAACGCGTATCCCCCGTTTTTTACCCTAATTTAAAAAAAAATGCATAAGTAAATACAGTAGTTAACATATAGGAAATGCTTTTATATCTGTACATAGAATGTAAGAAAAATTTGAACCTTCTATTTGAACTTTGGAGTTTTTAAAATCTATTATTTATTACATTATTTATTAAAGATTTATTTGATGATTTAATTTTATACATTAAAAATAGTTATCAGTTTATAAACAAATACTTACGATTCGCTTAAAAAAAAATTCAAAATTTTAGATATCCTCGAATAGTTATTATCCTTTTTTGAACCTTTAGATATGCATTGATATTGATGATCAATAGTAGAAATAATTCTAAGTATATATTTATTATTTATGTAGTATAGTTCCCTTTATTAGGTCTTCTATAAAACAATCTATATCTAAGTAAATTTCAAGTTTGATTTCTGTAATATTTTATTTGAATATATGTTTCAAAACCACCTTTTACCTCTCATATGGATGTAGGAGACAAGATAAACGGGGAACGGTTTCCCGATAGTTGCGGTGATAATTTTCATAGAGATACTTTAATACCATTAAATAACTTCGTTCTATGTTTCAAAAATTGCATTCATTTATTTCTACAGCATATATTTAACACATTGTGTGCGGGAACATTTCGCAGGGGAATTGTACCGGGAGCGGGCGTTTTGTGCGTAAATTTAGTTATTCAGTTAAATCTCAATAGATCGAAAATTATTTAATTTTTTTACCAACTTTTAGTGTATTATATTGAAATATATAAACAAATATATAAATAGAAATATATAAATAACCATAAGATTTTTGTAAACAAAAAATATATTTTTAGTGGATAAATTTATAATAGTATCGTAAATATGAAAAATCAAATAGAAATAGTAGTATATATTTGTAATTTTTTCGAATTATGTTATATATAAACATTTTTCCATTCCAGAATCTATGTAGTAGACAAGAACATTCGGCTTCGTTTTCCTGTATATACCGTTATTTTTGTACCCACAAACAAACCATGTTGTTACACTAACCCGTACTAGTACGTGACCCGTGCTCAAGTATCAATCGTCAGAAAACGTACTAGTACGTGTTCCGCATACAATGTGTTAAAATTGTATGCAATTTCTTCAAAAACATAAGCTATTAACTTAAAGAATTTTTTTTTTTACACGTACCATTTAGAACTGTAGACGTTTGCTTTAGTAGCCCATAACCTTTTGAACTCTCAAACTGAAATTTTAACTCAAATTTGAGAGTTAATGTACAATTTTTGGGAAACCACACAACACAGCTACAAGGGGCTAAATTAATTTTTAATTTCTTCGCTTTGGGATTCTAGAGCTTAAAAAACGCCCTTAAAAATGCCAGGAAAATATTTTTTTCCAGATGGGATTAAGAGTATTTCTTTATTATTTATTTACAGCTTATATTTTATTCTTTCCTGAAATGTCTAAAAAATTACTTTTATGATGTTCTTTAGCACACAAAATTTGAAAAAAGATAGAAGTAAAACGAGAAACAAAAGAAACAGCCGCGTTTTACTTAATTAAATGTAAGTTCAAAGTATAAGGCTATTCTATTGATTACATTTTTTCCTTATGAGTAATATTTTTATTAAATCATTTTTAGTTAAAATATTTAATAGAACCCATTATGCAGTAAATTAATCAATATTGTTTATTATAGATTTTAATACTGCATCTTTCGCTGGGGGGAAAACATCCAAATTCTTCAGAGATGGAAGCAAATGCCAAAAGCACTGAAATTTAATTAGTAAACTTGTTAAATTTGAAAAGGGTTTCCAACATGAAGGACATAACCACAAATATAATAAAGCATTCTAAGGTCATTAAAACAAAAAATGTGTAGAAGTTTTGTTTGCATGTAACACACAGACAGATATATATATATATATATATATATATATATATATATATATATATATATATATATATATATATATATATATAATCCAAACATTCTAAACGGCCGAATACCACTGAAATTATTGTTGTAGACCCTATTGTTTTTACTTGGCCGGGCTTGCTGGGCAAGAAGCCTAATCAGCTAGCAATAATGAAGTAAGATGCAGTTGGGTCACATTGAAAATAACGGCACACAAGTCCAAGTGTAATTGAAATTTTATTTAATAGCTGCTAGAAAAGGACATCTTCACTAGTCAGAGGTAGATGAGAGAACGTACACGAAAACATGTGCTGGAACAGAGTTTGACCTCATAGCGAGACAAAGAAGAAATATTTCCCAGATCAACGGAAACTTACAGTTAGATCAGGACGGAATTTAACAATTAGATCAGGGGAAAATCTGAGCCATTTGCCAACGATAGCTAGGAAATGTGATGAATGGACAGAAAATTTAAATATATTGCATAGAATGCTTTGGAAAATGGGTTGGAAGAATTTTAAGTCGAGGACACTCCATTGATTAACACATTTTGTGGCTGGGAAAACAGATTTTAAGGAGTTAGGATGGGAGAAAGGAGGTTTTTAAAGATATATTAAAGTGAAATAACTTTGATACACATATATCCAGAGGAATGATAACACAGAAAAAAAACTGACGGTGGGTTAGACAAACATTTAAACGGCTTTACACTCGCATAATAAAACAAGACAAATTTAATTATTTCTTAAAATTATACAATTTATTGATTAGTATCACAATTTAATTTCAGAATTATTCAGAATATAAAACAAGTGTCTTTAGACTAATCTAACAACCAATATAAGATACGCGTCTATTGTTAATATGTACGTCAATTTAGTTTACTTGGATATCTTACAATAACGCAATTTCACTTATAAGTATCACGCTTTATTTTACGCTCCATTCAGAAAATGAAACAGTGTTCTATTAAAGACAATGCCCGTCAACAATATTAGATATATGTCTGTTGTGTGTTAATATAAATATAATATTAACCTGCTCTTCTCGCTTAAAACTACACAATTTATTGATCAGTTACACAATTCATTTTATAAAACCATCTTCAACCAATTAAAGAGACAGTGGGCTTTCAAAATCGATTTAGTTCTTTCATAATCAATTTGCTTGAAAATTTGATGATATTAGTAAAATGTTTATGAAAATGGGGTTAAAATTTCAGTATAAAATACTTGACAATTGTTAATCGTTTAAAAAATAGCTTTATTGAAAACATTTCATTATATAGACAATTTTATTAATAGGATACCTATTACACTTTAGCATAAAATATAGCTGTTATTTTAAGCATTCATAGAAAGAATTATGTAGCCATTTTTCCTTTGTAAAATATCTGTAACAGTTCTTTTATATAACAAATCTCAAATTTTGCGTTTAGAAACACATTAAATTTAACTATCATTTATATTATATGCTCAAATTTAAATAAGTTCAAAGGGATATGACAATTATAAAATAAGTAATTCAAGTATTCATAAAATACAAGTTTTAAAACGCCTTTAAACCAATTATTGATTATAATCGTATTGTCTGCTCTAATAAAATTTATATTCATTAAAGAACGATAAATATTAAAAACCATTTTTATTCATGTATTTAGTTACACTTCATATATTATTGAGATAGAAATATCAAATATACAGGAAAATTTTTATCTTAATCAAAGTTCCCTGTTACTTTAAGGTCCAAAGAGAAAGGTTTTTTTAAACTATTTATTTGAAGGCTAATACAAAAATTCGGTTAAAAAGAAATAATTTTCATAGTCCTTTCAGGTTTACGTTAACAATACCTAACGATGAAGTTATACATACATATCATACATACATACATAAAGTCATATATCTATCAGTTTGTGTGTGTACGTACAGGGTGTTTCAAAAATGACAGGTTTATTTAAAAAAATCAATAAAAATTAAACTGACAGTGATAGAAATACACAGTTTATTGCAATATGCTTGGGACAATATTAAATTTTCAGGCAGAGAAACTTTCAAAATTAGTTATAATGTTCCACAACAGATGGCGCTGCAATCTGAAAAAATATTTTTCAGATATCCACCAGGCTCAGCAATAATATGGCGTATTCTCAGAACGAAATTATCAGAAACCCGTGTAAACGTCTCAGGCGAGATGGCTTCACATGCAGAACAGATGTACTGCTCCAGTTATTCAATTGTTTCTGGATAGTGGCGGTACACCTGGTCTTTTAAAAGTCCCCACAGAATAATATCGTAGTTAAGATTTTTCCAGACTGCAGCTCCATCTGTTGTGGAATATTGCAACTAATTTTGAAATTTTGTCTACCTAAAAATTTACTATTGTCCTAAGCATATTGCAATAAACTGCATTTCTATCACTGTCCGCTTAGTTTTTATTGATTTTTCAAATATGCCGGTTATTTTTTAAACACCCTGTATGAATGTACTGCGCTATAAGAGAAGAGTTTTTACAGTTTTCAGAAAAAAAAAATGTACACGTTATAAGTTTTTATCAACATAACAGTTCTAATCTATTTACAAGAAACCCCTCAATGGTTACCCTTCAATGATAATTTTTAAATGAAAAAAAAGGTTAAAAAAAAAACGAACAAAAAATATTTAACAATGGCCAATTCCAAAGAGTGCGAACGTGTCGAGATATGACCATCTCGTGCTATTTTAAAATATTTTTTAATGCTTCATTTACGATGTCACACGAAGTTGCATAAATAACGCATAAACACGACAAAGAGAATCGTAAAAATGCATTTATTCAAGATGGCGGTTGCAAATTTAAACAGTTTTCTTTCCATTTGGCGTCTCAGAAATACTTGTATATTAAACGAATAATTGCATCGAAAGCTAATTTAACGCCACAAAAAGAAAAAATAACTTTGGGGGCCACATAGATTAAATTCCACGAAATTATAGTTTTGAAATTGTTTGCTACAAAGTTTTTATAGATTTTACTTTAATTTAGAACAGAAATTATTCTGTTTCTGAGATATCTTTCCATAAGACCGAAGTTCGAAGATTTCAACTTTTTTTTCAAATATATTTCACTGAACTTGTTTCTATTATACTATCTCATCTTAAATTATGTTAAAAAGGTTACAGCAAAGCATTAGACTACAAAAAGAGTATATTAAATGCAGTATTTAAATCAGGGGTGCCCAAACCACGGCGAACAATTAAATTCACGAACTTTATAAATGAAACATATCACATTGAGTAAATATTTAATATTATCGATATAATATTATCAAATTATTTTATTGATCATTATTATTATATTTATTAGCATAGTCAAAACTTTAACTACCGTGGTCTTAATTATGAATAATAATAAGTAACAATAACAATGTATTATTTTAAATTTTCACCTCAAAACATGTATACAGTGAGATCTACCGAAATAAAAGGC
>CM063507.1:84303044-84430278 GCA_032207245.1 Pardosa pseudoannulata | reverse complement strand
GATGAGTTAAGTGTAGTGTTTTTATCTCATAAACATAGAAAATTAAACATAGAAAATTTAAAAAAAAAAAAAAATCATTCATATGTCTTTAAAAAGTAGAAAAAAGGAACTTTTAGCAGGTGGATTCACTGCAAAACCACCGTTCGTTAAAGGGTTAATGCAGAATTTAACTTTTTAATGCAATATTTTTTGGTATAAATTTATATTACAAGAAAGTAATAAATTTTAATGTAAGCAATTAAAATCTCAATGCATTTAAAATTCCGAAACATTCCATTTTTGTCTTTAGGGCATTCAGAATAACCTGCAAGATGTAATTTTGTTAAAATAATTATAAAAAGAGACTAACAGTTCTAGCAGTTTTGCTTTATTGTGTTTTATTTATATTTAAATAATGAATCTTAATATATTAAATAAAATTTTACATTATTAAATAAAATTTAATTTATTAAATAAAATTTTACATTTTAATGATTCAATTAGCTCTAAAGTATTATTAATTTCCTGGTTAGTTTCTTTGATTATTAACATTTTTAGTTTTAACTATTTTTTTTAAATCAATTTTGATATTTTTTTCTTTTGAGCTTCAATTGCTTCATTTTTTTAAGATTCCCTTTTTATTTTCTCCAAATTATCATTTAACAGCAAATAACTATAAAATGAATGCACAAGAAATTTTCAATTGAAGATTGGTTCCCCCCCCCTCCCCAATGACAAAACTCATTATTTTTCAAGCTTCTCATTCATTTTGAAAATCTTGGTTTCTTTTAAATTTTCCTGATATTTCAAATACTGCAAAATTCCTTGATAATTCTGTTTTAAAAAATTTTCCCCTGATGCAGTACACCCTGTGGTCGTATATTTTTAAATCAATCACTATGCTACTGTTTTTACTTTTCAAATATCAAAACAATTTTTTTTTTTTAAATTTCAAAATTTGAGAATTCATTAATATCCACTTTTTATAATAAGAGAAAAATTTCCATATCCTAATATCTGATTTGGCATATAGAAATTGATTTCATCCATCATTAGATTAGAGTAGATTAAGGGTGGAGCAGCCCATAAGAGCACCAGCACTGCAACCCAAGGCCTATTGTAATGAATCCAACATTTACTGGAACAAAACAGTTCCAGCAATAAGTTAAGAGGTGGGGTTTGGTTTGGAGCACTACGGTCAACTTTTTGCAACACAAGGGTTAATGAGACCGGGACCTACAACTTAAAGCCAATTCAGAACAGCTACGAACATCCATGCCACAATGGGATATGAACCCATGAACTCTGGTTTTGAAGGCTAGCAACCTAACCATTCGGCCATCGTTTGGTGCAATAAGTTAAGAAATATTAACAATTAGGTGTCAGAGAGACCTATAGCTGAGATAAATCTAAGCAGCAACTTAACCGGGAAGATGATCAGCTCCCCTGGCTAGATGAAGTGATATCCAAGAAGTTCAAATCTCTTGGCACAGTAGTAGTCACATTCACACAAAATGTGCGAGGAACTCTCCTCTGCCATATGGTACCTACATACTGGGCTGTCTGCGATGCCAATAATGTTAAAGTGCCTCTTGAGGCAACAGACCAATGGCCTACCCTTATAGCTCATTCCTACTGAGCTTAAGTAGCTCATTAGCCCTCATCCAGGGATAACCCTGGTTAAGCTCATTGGCCTGCCTTTGATTACCAAATTCAACCCAAGCCCTATAAGTCTCCCCCATTAGAAGGTCCTTAACAGTCTTTCTCACTACATTATGGTTTGGTTTGGAGTGCTACGGTCTACTTTTTGGCAACACTAGGGCTAATGAGACCGGGACCCACAGCTTAAAGCCGATTTCGAACGGCTACGAACATCCATGCCACTGTGGGATTCGAAAAAACGAACTCTGGTACCGAAGGCCAGCACCCTAACCAATCGGACATTGTTCAACCACTACATTATGAGGAATACCAAGTACCGATTCTGGCCCAATGAAGGGCAGCTCAGAACCATATATTGCAAGATTATCGGTAATTTTCATCCATCATACTATAATACTTAGTGAACATTAATACTAAGAATGTATACTACTGTCCTTAGATTTTACTAAAATAATTTTTCTTTTTAGTTGGTTGGTTAGTTAGTTTTACTGCGCAAGGTCCTATTTAGAACATAAATGTCCAGCACAAGGTGTTTTTACATAAATACAACAAGACATAACAGATAAAAGTACCCTAATCCCCTATATAATAATAGCCTAAGGTGTCTGTCGGCAAATTTTTGAAGCGGTTGTACCTGGAACGGATACAGGCATCCATATTGAATTTTTTATGAGTTAGGGTTAGCAAAATTCAAAGCGAGTTCAAAATCTAAGCCATCCCCCCTCTTTTAGCGTTTAATGCTATTATTTCAAGCCTTATTCTCCCCCCGTTAAAAGCAGGCGATTAAATTTATCATTTTCGATACCATTCATATATACCACCAAATAATCACTGTCCCATTTGGGTTTCGAAATCAGAAGTGTGATACTGAAGAATGTTCTCAATTGCGTTAATTAATTGCTCAAAACAGACGCCCTTTTAATATAAACACTTTTTATTATATTTACGTATGCGAGATCTTTAAATACACAGAAAATGTCACATAGAAGAATTTATGGCGTAAATAATATTAACATATTAAAGCACAAAAGCAACTCAAGAGCCATTTTTCTCGCATACGAAAGAACAGCCATGTTTTCACTAAACAAAATCGTTCGTTGCCACTCGCAACTTACAGAGAAAAAATAAAATAAAAATGATAATATGTGGATAGAACATCAATTTTAACAGACGATTTGACAATCTACCACCTAAGTTAACTTTTATCTTAAAATTTAACTTACAACTAAATACACAACAATAACAATAACATAAAATTAACAGTTCACAAGTCTAGTCCCCTATATAATAATAGCCTAAGTTATCTGTCCGTCTGTCCACGAATTTTTGAAGCGGTTGGACCTGGAATGGAAATAGGCTCCATATTGAATTCTTAATGAGTTAGGGTTAGCAAAATTTAAAGCGAGTAAAGTTTATTTTCTCCTTAACTATCGATCTGATTCTAAAATAAATTGGTATAAATAAGCTTCATATCGCAGCAAAAATATTGAAATTCACTCCTTCCCCCTTTTCGAGAGTTTAATGCGATTATTTCAAGCCCCATTTTCCCCCGATTAAGAGCAGACGATTAAATTTATCAATTTATTATAGAAATAGATGAAAAAAACATTTTTCTATCATTATGACGTCATTCCTTTAACCATCTCATTTAATCATTTCTTATTTTAAATTATTTAAATATCGTCTGCATTATTTTCACACGTTTTATCACTGAACTTATATATTACGTAATTAATTTTCTTTTATATTTCTCTTAAATAATAGATTAGGTACGTATGTGATAATTTAAAATTCAATCAACGATTATTTTTTGCTGCAAGATAATTCTCAGCCAAAAAAAACAAACCCATTTTTTTTTTTACCTGCCTCATAGGGTAGTTTACAATTCTGGAAAATTAAAAATTTTACTGATCCCGTCATATGACGGGCTATATGCTAGTCTGAAAACAGAAAAGTTAAAACCAGCAAAGGTAAAACCATACCAATTTAAAAAAATTTATAGAAATGTCTACTGTATATATACTCAAATACACAGGACAGGTACGTAAAAGGTAAAATGATGAAACATTAGAAGGTAAAAGCTAAAAGCATACAGCACAATAAATTTTAATTAAAAGATGGAAAAAGTACTTCATAAAAACCATTAATTGTTAAATTGACCAAAATAAGCCTGTAAAACATAGAAAAGACAGATGCAGGGTTCATCCAGTAAATCCCTTAAGTTAGGATGCAGTGTGCTAAAAAAAGTAAGGCATAGATAGGCTGTAAGTGGCTACAAGAGGTAAGTATATGTAAAATGGATAGCGATGACTGACAAAAAGAACATTGGGGTTTGGGTTAGTTTAAAAGGTAGTAACTATGTGTGAGACGAGTGTGTCCCATACGCAAGCGAGTGAGTAAAACGTCATGCTTACGACTAACATTATCCGGGAAAAAGCGAATGCCCCCAGTAATGTTTTGAAGCTTATTGCTGACATTTATGTCCCACTCATTCTTCCACATAATATGCAGCTGACGTTTAATTCCACATTTCAAGACTGAAAGGGGGATTTTCATAGGCATTAAGGTAATGGCATTCTTTGCCACTTCATCCGCAAGCTCGTTCTCAAGGATCCCCAAATGTGCTGAAACCCAGCAGAATAATACTGTAAAACCTCATTTATATAGAGTTATACATCTTCTGTATATCATTAATAATCGGGTGACCTGTCACATCAGAGTTCAGCGAATCTAATACACTGATTGAGCCAATACACACTATACAGTGCCAGTTCTTCCTGTGCAAGATGTGTTTTAGAGCTTGGTAGACAGCTTTACATTCAGCTGTAAAAATAGAGAATTTTTATTTTTAATTTGTTAAAAACATTCTGAATGAGTTGTTTGTACCCAATTTCACTGAACAAGCCTCATTCACTTAAGAATATTTTATTCATATATATAGCTACAAGCTCTATATAAAGTATCTCTAAACATTAGAAAAAATACAGAAACTTATTTAGAACAATGTGAATATAAATATGTCGAACATATCCAAGTTGCAATCAATTTCATAATACAAAATATTTTCACACTCAAATGTCAGATTAAATACAATGTACCGAGTAACATTTTTAATTGTTGAATACAGCCAGATAAACACTTTAGAATGCTACAACAGTCTATGTAAGAGGAAGGGGGGAATTTCAGTCTTTCCTGATTCAATTTTACAAAACTCGTGGAATGTATCTTACAGATATGAACAGCTTTTTATTTGTTGTTATAGTTTAACCTATTTTGAAAGAACAACATTCAATGACTATTTATTTTTTGAAGGGAAATGGTGATAAAAGTATGAAATCATTCCAACACATTAAGCCTTTCGAGGTGGTACCGGAGACTGCTTCAACTGAAGGATAATTGAACGCATCCTTGTTGTGTCTTTGGTGCTACGAGATGATTTGGGATTAAAGTCACATAGACGAGCAATGCGTTCCCATTCTTGTCCTGGGGATTCAGCATCTCTGTCAGCCACCCATTCTTTTTCAGCGTTTCTGAAAAAATGTATCAAACAACCTTTAAATTATAGAAGAGTTTCAAATATCTCAGCAACAAGTAGAAGTTTTAGATATGTATAGTACTATTCAGAGACATTAAATTATTGATTTTACTGACCAAAATTAGAGAAAAAAAAATACTGATTTTTAAAAGTACTGACCAACTTTAGTATAATAATTGACAAAAAATTTTTTTGCAACTGCAACCTCCTTTATTTTATTGTATTGTAATAATGCAAGTTGTAAGTTAACTTTGGTGTGGAGAGCTACAGTCTACTTTTTTGCAACATGAGAGCTAATGAGACTGGGACCTACAGCTTAAAACTAATTCTGAACGGCTATTTACATCCATGCCATAGTGGGATTCGAACCCATAAACTCCAGTTCTGAAGGCCAGCACCCTAACCAATTGGCCATCATTCGGCATAAGTTAACTTTCGAATCTATTTGATTGTAAGTTCAATTAAGATTTGAAGTGGTCAATACTGATAAAACCAAAATAATTTATAAAAGCAGAGATAATTTCAAATACCATTTTCTCATACATATACACACTCAAACATAAACACAATATATTAAATACAGGGTATCTGCCAAAATAAATTTTTTCAAATCCATGACTTTTCCTGATTTAGCAGATTATTTTCCATGACTTTAAAAAGCTTTCGTTAAAGTATATATAAATAAAACTTCTGATGTACAACAAATAAAATATATGCTTTTAGAGAAATTACAGGAATTTTAACATAAAAAAACTATAAACTTACTTTATAAGTGTTAATAAACTCATACATAAAACTAAATTGTTGTAACTACATACCTAAGTTTAATCCTATAGCAATTTTTCAATCAAAATGTTTCCAATTTGAATTCAGGGTACTTTGGTATTATCTAGGTGACCAGGAATGATAGCCAAATATAACCCTATAATCTTTATATACAATATCCCTAGAGATAAACTTCTATTTTGCGCAAAAATCTTAACTAATTTTTATTAAAAAATAATTAGTATTGTATTAATAAAATTTTAATCTACAGTTTAAGAAAAAACCAGAATAATATACATTTACCCACCCATTAAGTTTTCTTGCTTTGAGTTTCCTTGGTGAACAAATTTTACTTGGCAATAGGGTCAATAGGATAATACATAAACACCAAACTCAGTAACTTCAGCCAAATGAATTTTTAGTAGAAATAGAATTAAACAATTCAATGCATTTTTTTAAAATCGGTAGTTTAGCGGATCCATGACTTTTACTCATTTTACTTGAAAAATCAAGACTTTCCATGACAAAATTAATCCATTGTCTAAATCCATGATTTTCCCTGACTTTCCAGGTTTGCGGAAACCATGTAAATATTATATGTAGTAAAATTATTTCAAAATTGTATAATAAAAATTGAAACCAATGATAAATATTGTATATTTTTATAGGATAGTTGAAATATCACATTCCTACCCTTAAATTAAAATAATTTTTTAATAAAGCAAATGTAAAATACTCAAAACAAGTACTTGTAAAAACCTAATTTTTCACTATACTTTTATACATAACACTACTTTAAACGGCACAGAGTTCCCATTATGTTTTCTAAATAATTATTTCTAATTTAAACAAAACTGAATATGTTTTAAAATAAACAGGATCTGCATTTTAACAATAAGATTAACAAAATAAATAAAATATGAAAAACAATTTCTAGATTTAAATAATTTTACAGTTAACACAAAGTAGTTTGAAATTCATTTGTTGGTAGCAAATTACCGATAGTAGAATTCCCAAGTAAGCTTAGTTAAATATATTTGTTAAACACCAATTTAAAATATCTATATAATTATATAAATATTTAAACACATAAATATTTCAATTTGGGATATCTAAGAATGATGAAATTTTTTTTAATAAAATTGAATACATGATTAAAACTGATAAAATTCATACTAAAAATTTAAATCTTTTTACATGAAAACACTTTATACTGAAATTAAAGATATATTATTCTAGTAATAGCCTTATAGAAGGAATTATATAATTCTACATCAACACTTTACAAAGAATTTCTTTTACAACATGTTCTACTGCATAATTAAATGCTCCAAATGTATATACAATCTAACAAATTCAGTTAAACCATAGGCTTTTTTGGATTTGATTTTCAAGTTTTAATTACCATGTAGTATTAAATCTATAGAAATGTTTTTCTTTAAATTATGCTTACAGATATTGTACCTGTAAAACTTCAAAGAATCCATTGGTTAATACCTGTTAATAAAAACTATGTGTTATGTGTATATATATAGTTTGGCAGTTCATAACCTTTTCAACAAAATGTCAAGGTGTGCGATATCCACCTTTTGCTCAGACCTCACTGTGAGAAATTGCTGGACTTTGTGCAACAGTGTCATTAGTCAAAATGACAACAGTTCTTGGTAATACATATTGAAATCAATTTTGCATTGCTTGAAACCTTAAAGGCTTTAATTTCTTTCAGATCTGTGCTAAGAAAGAAAAATTCAGGGCCACTGCAAAAAGAAGTTGCAGCTGTTTTCTTATGTATATAGTTTACACAGTGAATTTTTTTCCCCTTCTGTAAATAAATATCATGTAGCCAAGAAACTATGTGTCCTAGATACATTTCATACAGTGGACTCTGCTTAATGTGATCAGTTTGGGACACCGTGATTTTAATAATAATAACCGATATGCAAAATGAGATAAATTTACCCTCCCTTTAATTCACACGTACTAAATTTCGAAACAAAATGAAAAAACACACTTTATATTTATGTACTTTATATTATCCTTTAAAACATAAGAATTATATAACAAAGTTTAAAAAACTAATCAATTGTTGACTGTCTAAAATTTTTTCTACGAAGCTCATGGATAAAATGTTCGTCATCATAATCAACCTGTCATAACGATTTAAAATTTCGATCTTTTGTTTTAACGTTCAATCATTTCGCTTTCTGGCTTCCCTATCGACAAGCTGCAAGTAAGTGAGCAAGGCATAAAATCTGAATACACTCCTCCTCAGTTCCGATAAGAAAGTGTTGCCTTCTGCCTATCTGACAACCATCGACCACCAGCAGGGTGTGCGTATTTCTGAAAAATTCCATGAACATATAATTCCCCACTCCCTTGTTCATTCCCCATTTCCCTAGGTTGAAGAGGAGAATTCTCGGAAATTCAAACAACAGGGAAGGGAAAGAAAAGAATGGGTTCCTTCTGAATACATTGTGACTATTCCTTTGCCAGTTAAAATGAGGTTCGAAAATGGATCCCATTAACCGATCATTTTAACATACAAATGAATAGAGAAAATTGGGACCCAGTGATTTCGATAACAATAAGCGATTGATAACATTAACCGCAGTCCACTGTATATACATTGCTACCAATGTCAGTAAAATTGATTATTATATAACAGGTAGGGTACACATTTGATTCATAAAGAAAAACACCAATTAAAGAAAACTTATACCTTAAAATGGCAACTGCAAGTCAGGGTTTAAATTTAATTTACAGGACATATAAAAGCATGAGGATATCCATCACATCCAAAGCTGTCTCTTTTCATTAAATTAAAAAAATTTTAAAAACACAGAAAATACAGTTTATTTGCAAATTTCATTATTATAGTAATTGAATTATCTTAGTAGAATATAGAAAAAATAATACATCTTGATTCTATAAGAAAAGCATTAAATTAATTCAAAATAGTCATAAAAAATGTATGTTTTAATCAATTGTATTCAAATATTAAAAGCGAAAAATCTCAACAAAAGAAATATGCATCTTCAAAATGCTCCAACCTAACATCTAATATAAAAGATCACTACACTACAAATCTGCAAGAGCTTAAGCTTTGGATAAACCAATATTATAATTTTATATCATGGATTGTAAGAGATAATACTTCAAACTCAAAAAGTAATCAATCAGAGAGTAATTGTGCAATATTTGTTTTCTTTCAAAGAAATCTTACAACTAAATGATTGACCTACTAAGATTTCACATCCGATATAAAGGATATAATCATGAATTAAAACACTGCAATCATCTTGGTCTTCATTAAAATTATTGTATAAATATGTAAAGTATTGATAAATTTTGCATATATTATGACTTATTACATGCCATAACATAACTAATCCCAAGTATATTTCATTTTTAAAAACCTTTTCATGTCCAAGGATAAATAAATAAAAATTTAGGATTTCCAAAAACAGATGGAGCTTTAATGACAAATAGTTAATGTTATTAAAAGGGCACCTTTTTTAAAGTTCATAATACAGGAAGTTTTGTTAGTTTATTATTTTGAATTATAATCCTTTCATGTTTCTTAGGATGACACTTTAATAGCATTCTAAACACATTTTAAACAAAAACATGGCACAATATATAAAAAGATTATTTTACAGCAACAAAAATGTAGTTAATTGACAGCAATAAATAGCAGCACTTAAAATTTTAACAAATTTCAAAAATAGAAATGACAGCAAGAGACATTTGTACAAATAGATAAAACTCTCTAACAAAACCATGTTTAATACTTAATACAATATTTTAAGAAATTAATTTACAATCACTGATACCTCTACAGAGCTTTTAAATAAAATGCTAATTCTACCATATCTCAAAACAAAACTACTACCATCTAAAAAAAGATTCAGTACAATTCTCTAAATTTAAAAATTAGATTAAAATTTTTTTAAAAGGAATAAAACTGAAACAATGAAATTAGTTATGTGTATGAAACTGTTTCATTCTACTTCTAAATAAAAGCTATTCATAACTATTACCAATAAAAAAGTATTAAATGACTTAAAATTTTCCCCGAGAAATACATGCATCCCTCATTCGATATTTCCTGTATGTGAAATAAAGACAGTTTATAGATTAGCTCATTATAAAGAATGCTCTTACAAAACTTCTAAATATGCCTATTTTGGCCTGCTGATGAGGCTTTTAGAAACTATTTTCAGCACCAAATTTGGTGACATATTTGGCAAAACCAGATACTTCTAGAACTTTCAAAGTCTGGAAATTTCTCAAATGTCTATGGGCATATAAATATGGTTTAGTTCATCACATCTCAGCATTCTATCGGCAGATTTCAGAAGTGAAAGACATGTTGCTTTGCTGTCTTGTCATAGTGAATTAGCACTTACTGTCTTTTTGTAAGTACTATGGATTAAGTTTTTTACCAGAGTGTTCTGGATAACTCTACACTATCTACTCTGAACTAGATTGTTTTGGACTGATTGGACGGACTTATTCTTTATAGACTGAGTTATAAAATTTTTGCTAATAAATTAGTGTTATCATTTTATCCAAAATTCATTGTCACTGAACTCACATGAAAAGTATACAATCCCTTTACAGTAATACCTTTTACTGTAGATTTCATAAATATCTGATTACTGGTTGAAATTGATACTTTTTACTATACAAGCAACTGAATTAAAATAAGCCCTTACATATTAATAATGGAATTAGATTTCAGTTTAAAATGCAGATTTTTATAACAGGGTTCCCACTCTTTTTCCAGAACAAAAATTAAGGACTTTTTAAGAACTTTCTAAGGACCAAAGCAACTTTTTATAAGGACCTACTTGAAATACCCGACATAATTACATATTTCAATGATTATGAACCAGACAAATCAAGTTCAATAAATGCCCTACAATAGTTCAGAATTAAGTTTTTATAAAAGCCTAAAAATTAATACAAGATTAATCTATTTGACGAAAGCTAATTTTTAAAAATGTACATGTAAAGTTTTATTGAGTCCAACTAAAAAAAAATTGTGAATAAAAACTATACATATACTAGCTGATTATACCTGACGTTTCCTCGGAAAGAAGGAAGTTTTAGACTATTCTATTACATTGAATGCAAGAAAAATTAAACTTCCATAAGGAACTGAAATATCTACAAACCCCCATCCTCCATGCTTCATTTAATTAACATCTGCACGACTGTTAGCTATTAGGAAAAAGCAGCTGACTTTATACTTTAAACCTTTTCAGTATGTAAAATATTATTTATTTGTCAAGTAGGAAATACCATGACGATAGCAGATCTCGTCGATCAAGAAATTGATAGAGTTTTAATTTAAAAATTAAGGACATTTTAAGGACCTATGACAAAAAGTAAGTAGTTTTAAGGGTCCTTAAAAATGAAAGCTAAAATTAAGGAGTTTCTAAGGACTTTTAAGGACAGTGGGAACCCTGTATAACCATTAAAATAAAATTCATTTAAATGCAAAATATTAAGAGTGCCAGGGATAATAAATTTAAACAAAAACAGAACACCTTTCCAGAAGTCCCAAAGGAACAACAGAAAAGCAGAGGGAAAAAAAAAAAGCAATTGACAGTTGTTTATGAAAAATTTACTTACTTTGATTCCTCCCTGAAAGTTAGCATAGTAAAAAGCGTAAGGAAAACGCAAATTTTAAACAAAGGTTCTATAGCAATACATTACAAGAGCAACAATTAAAACATTAGATACAATATAAAAAACAATGCAACAAGCAACAGAGTTACAAACAAAGCAATATTTCATCAATACACAAACAACGTTGCACTAGCATAGAAAAAAGTGTTAGATATAGCTACAGCATGACTGGAAGATAGGCAAAAATAGAAAGAGCATTAATACGAGAGCTAGATGAATAAAATTTGAAGCAAATTAGTAGAGTGAAAGTACGGGAAATAAATAGAAAAGCGTGAAGTGGTTTTAATTAGCAAGATTTGGGAAATAAGCATATGTGCAAAAGTTAACTAAAGAGAAGACTCCTGTTTTTATCTACTTTCTAATTTAATTCAAATACTAATTCTACGCAGATATGAAATTCGAAAGCTAAAAAGCAGAAGTAATAAGAAAAATTATTTAAAATATTAACAGCTACTAAATTATTTGATGCTATATCAGTGAACCCTTAAAGAATATTAACTTTGCTTTAACAAAGATTTAACCCAAAGCTAGAGAAAACAAAGCTCAAGTTCACTTTTTTTTTTTTTCTCTTTCTAATATAATCTTACTTATTTTAGCCAATATCTATGTTTTCATTATTCCTTCTGATATTGTTAGATACCTTAATATACAAATCACAGTCAATTTATAGAATTTCAAAACTGATAAAGTGCTAAATAAATTTAATAAATAACACAGATGATGCAAAATTAAAATTTACTCAAAGCAATATTCTTTAAATGAATAAAGCTTCAGGAAAAAAAAAAGTTTAATTCAAAGTAAATTATTATCTATATTTTTAATATATGCATTTCCTCTTCCTATGCCTTTCTCAAGAAGTTTAAATTTGTTATGAACACAATTGTTTTTATTCCGATACTTAAGATTTAAACCTGTTACTACATATTTAAAGTTGATTCTTAACTTTAATGACCAATCACAAGATTTCTTTATTCACTGATGAGATATAAAAGACTGGCAACAAAATTTTTCATTTTTATCTATTTTCCTCAGAAAATTATCTGTAAGAATAGTACTACAAATTATAAATGTGATATTTTGTTACAAGTGTGGCATGATACTGAATCCATTTCATAACAGAAAAGATTAATATCCAGGGTTGTATTGGTTTTAACTATGGGGATTTACACTGGTAGTTTTAACCATCCTGTGTGACTCGTTTTGACCACTGAAATTCACTTTTCAATATATTTATACTAATCGAACATAGTTTACTAGCATATGATAAAGGCAATTTAAATTTGTTAAAAATGTCATAATATAAATAACATAACACCAAAATAAAAAATAAATAAATAAATAAATAAATAAAAAAATCATTTTTTTTTAATACAAGCTGTTTTATATGTAATTTATGAATTCAAAAAACAGTTACAAGTAACAAGTTTTGTAGTTGTCTCTAAATTTAAATGATTTTGTAATTTATTTTAAATTACACCAAACTTTGAAAATAATCTTCTGGCACAACAGTTCATTAGATGTATTGTAAAATCAACCAATTTTATGTTAATGCCTTTAACCTTCTTCATTGCTGCCCACCAGACATCACGTCCAAGAGTATTTTATGTTTTTTGCTGTAACTGGATTACATTTTTATAACTGCATGAGCATGATTCATTTTTAACATTCAAACATTATTATTATTATACTGTATAAGGCTGTTAAATCTCACGAACTTGTTAGTGTCCTATTTTGTTTAACTGCACTACTATTTTTACTGATTATTAAAAGTCACTTCTAAGTACAAAAAATATATATTAAAATTAAAACCATTTAAAATTATTTTTAACAATTCTGACCACTTCTGACCATTTATGGACGGTTAAAACCACTTTTATCCAGTGTCCGACCGTTCAAAATTACAACCCTGTTAATATCAAACACAAAAAAACCCTATACATGGAGAATTTTTTTAAAACCTAAACACGATGTCATGGTGCAAATCTTAACTCATATTTTAAAATTTAATGAAACATTGGAAAGTACACAAAATAGTACTATTTTGATTATGTTTTTTAATGCTAGTTTGGATAAATTATGTTCTTTTTTAATGGTTATGTGGTGTATCTACCTTTCAATCCAGGCAAAAAAAAAAATCATGTACAAATTGCTTTTGATGAAAGTATCAAGAGATTACTTTTAGAGATTAAAAATAAATATAAACAATGCTGTCATAATCCTAACTTGTGGAAAGAATTGCAAATAACACGCATATAATGTCACACATACATATAATTATATGTAATTATTAGATTTGGGGTGATTAGCGAGTATCCACCACAAATCTACTAAATACGTATATTTACGTGACCCATGCTCCAGTGACAGACTACAAAAAACATAAAAATACCTTGCCCGCATGCGAAGTGTTAAGATTGCCTAATTCTGGGGAAGCACACAACCCAGAAAACACACAAGAAAAACATGGCCTGTTACAAAAGCAAACCTCAGCAGACAGAAAAATTCTGCAGTTCCAAAAGCTCAATAGATATTCAAATAAAGAGCTCAGTAAACCTTTTTAATATAGAATAATGAGGTGACATATTCACAGGTACTGAAATTCTTTGTTATTATTAAAAAAAATAAACCTGGGGAATTAAACATTTAACCCTTTAGCAGACAGTGGTTTTACAGCGAAACCTCCTGTTAATCATTTTTTTTCTCTAATTTTCAGAGAAATATTAATTTGTTTCGATTTTTTTTCAACATTTAAAACTTACAATAGATTACAGTACTATATTTAATTTTTTTTTTTTTAAATATATGTATTTATACTAGCCGTACCTAGAAGGTTAGTAATTCGATTTTTTATCACTTTGACCCCAAACAAAAAATATCTATTCCAACACTTATAATTTGTTAAACTATTTGTTATACTTTTTAAGAGCACTTATTTATTGTTCTTCCCATATAATTAAAATTTTAATAAGTATTGTGATCACGCTGTTCAAGGGGATGGGTTTGTCAGTGAACAATCCCTCCTCTGAGGCAAACCCCTCTAAGAATTTAAAAGAAAACTTAATACATTTTGCATTTATAAGGTCCATAGATAATATTTATAAACTAATTTCGTTAAAGTACAAAGAATTTATGTAAGTGACCTTGAATGGGTTAAAAAAAACTACTTTTATAGTATATTAGTTATAAGATTAACAATATGAGGATTTTTAATTTCCTGTATATACTTGTTTCTTATATGAAATCCCTTTTTAGAATAAGTGAAATAATGTAAGGCAAAAAAAAAAATTAGTTAATAGTACAACTTTAGTAGCATAAGTCCACACAAGGATATGTATTTATAAACTAATTTACATTATTATTTAGCTAATATGAGAAGTTAATATGAAAAAAAAACTTTTGTATATTATCTAGTTATAATTAACAATAAATGAGGTTTTATTATTACACTTTATTAAATCATATGACTGGCAAACATGAAAATCCTAAACCAAATTTAAAAACTATCTTTGAAAAAAAAAAATAAATAAATAAAAACTTGTTTTGTCTAAGGGTGGGGTTCAATATATAGAAAATGTTAAATATGTCTATGTTAGAAGACAACTAAAAACAGGCATTTGTTTATTAGTCTTGAATGCACCGTAGTTTAGCAAGATTCACCATTTTAAAAAACTTTATATTATCTACTATTAAAAAATCAAAAATTTATTACAGCAATTTATTAAACCTCATATGTACTGTTTTAGCTAAAACATTTGTATAATAAAAATTTAAAAACTATCTTATCAGAAAAAAAAAATAAATAAATATTGTTTTGTCTAAGGTGTTCATATATATACTAATAAAGTTCTGAAGACTAATTGTTTATTAGTCTTGAATGCACCGTAGTTTAGCTGATACGATACTGTCACCATTTTAACACCTTTACAGTTATCTACTTACTTCACATCAAAATCAACATTTTAATGTACACACATTTTCAATATTTTTTATTAAAGTTTTATGTATAAATAAAGACATTTTTTTAACATTAAAAATAAAAAAAGAGAGAAAATTATTAATATGTTTATTACTATAAAAAGTTTCGATTTAAATAAATATATAGTCATGTTTAAAAATTTAAATACAATATTTAAATAACAATAACAAATTTATACATTAATTATTTTACAACAAAATACAAATTTTAAACATTTCATTAACATTTTATTAAATATTTTTTGATAAAGTATAAAACTGTTAAAACATTAAAACTCACATTCAAAAGCAACTCAACATTATTTACAATTATTTGGATTCTATTACTATTATAAAATAAGCTTCAAATTCGAAAGATTTAATAGTTTTAGTACTATTAAAAGTCTATTTTAATGAATCTTGAGAGAGTCAGCTACTTTTAAAGAAAAGGAGTAACAAATTCCTCAATTGCTAGTTGGTATAATTTATAATACAGGAAGAGATACGTAACAATTCTAACAACGAAGTTTTCTTAAATGTAACTCATAATTTAGCCCATAATGTTTTAATTTTTTTTAACCCATCAAAGAGGGTAAAAGCATGCAGGTGTACAAAATAACACTCAATTACAAAACACAAAACAGTAAAATCATGATATACTTATAACCATTAAGATTAAGCATGCAGACAAATGTGTGAAAGAAAAGGAAAGGTCTAAAAATTTGGACTTAATGCCAAAGTATAGAGGACAATGGTGATACAAAATATATTTTCCACCCTGGCTATGATAACAAAAGTAATTTCAGTACACCTTCAAACTCAAAGTGATAATTACCTACTACTAAAAAGAAATGAATAAATTTTACCTATTATTTAATTTAGCTTTCTCAATTTGTTCTTTGTAACGTGCATACCAGTCATCAAGCTCTTTTTTGGCAGATTCTTTCAACTCTAACTTCTTTGTTTCTTCCTCCGCATCTAAATTGACAAGCAAGCAAAAAAAAAAAAAAAAGATATTAATAAAAAAGAAAATGTATAAAGGAAAATACCCCAATTAGGTGACATTTGTAATTTAATAAAGCCACATGTTTTTGCAGAAAAACTTTATACTCAGGGTTGGCATGATTTAGACAAGTTAATTTAAATCCCGCCAACCCTGGTCATAAGGACCTTAAATATATTTACCCAACTACAATCATAAAAGAGAATGCGCTTTGATAAATTCTAATGATCCTTTCTCCAAGAGTTTCTGATGATGAGAACAACTTACTTAAAAAGTTTATCTCTGTAGCAAAATAATAACACTAAAAATGTAATTAAACAATTATAGTGTTGCAACTGACTATTATTAAAAAAAAAAAAAAAATGACAATCTCAGCAGATAAAACCAATATCAACCAAGTGTTATCCACCAAAGTTATAAACCTGACAACTGCTATGTGCTTAAATACGAGAGTATAACCCTCATTGACCATATATATTATAATTTTTCAAACAGGGTTCCCACTCTTTTTCCAGTACAAAAATTACGGACTTTCTAAGACCAAAGTATCTTTTTATAAGGATCTACTTGAAATACACGGCATAAGGACATAACCCTATTTCTTAAAGAACATATTTTAATGATTATGAACGAGACAAGGCATGTTCAATAAATGTCCTACAATATTTCAGAATTAGCTTTTAAATGCCTAAAAATTAATATAAGATAAATCTATTTGACAAAAACTAATTTTGAAAAACATTCATCTAAAGTTTTTTTTTGAGTAATCAAACTAAAAATAAATTATGAATAAAATACATTATAAACAGTTTTAGAGGGTTTAAAAATGACTATATATATATATATATATATATATATATATATATATATATATATACACACACACACATATATATACATATATAAAATTATGTATATACTAGCTGATTATAGCCCACATTGCCTGTGAAAGGAGAAGGTTTTAGACATTTCCATTACATTCAATGAAAGGAAAATTAAACTTCAATAAGTAATTCAAATATCTAGAAACTCCCCACCCTCCATGATTCGTTTAATTAAAATCAGCATGACTGTTAGCTATTGGGAAAGGCCAGCTGACTTTCTACTTTAAACTTTTTCAGTATGCAAAAGATTATTTGTCAAATCAGTTTTCAAGGTCGTGATTATAAAAAGTACTAATAAATTAAAAGTATTTTCATAATTTTTTAATTATATCAAAGAAAGGAATTTTGAAATACTACAGCAATACAGTGGCTACATATATATATATATGAGGATTTTCTTTATTATTAACACTGCAGTTTTGGCTAGAAAATGTAAAATAATGTTATGAACATAAACAAATATTTATTTACTATTTACAGAGAAATTTCCAATAGTGCAAAATCACATACACGAATAATTTCATTTTGAAAGTTCAACAGATTTCTTTTTTTGTATCAGAAATGTTTTAGCTCAAGTTCTGTAACTCAACTACTTTTTCTTTTATATCTATCCATGGAACAAATTGATATTGTTCCAATTCTAAAATTAAGGAGTTTTTAAGGACTTTTGATAAAAATAAAGTAGTTTTAAGGGCCCATAAAAATGAAAGCTAAAATTAAGGAGTTCTTAAGGACTTTTAAAGACCGGGGGAACCTAATACAGAAATGGTTGTTTTCATACCTTTCTTTTCTAACATTTTCTGCTGCTCTTCCCGCCAAATTTTGATTTTTTCAGGTTCTTCTCTATTTGCAGGTCGAGGGGGAGCAACAGATGCAGGAAATGGCTCATTGTTGCTTGGTCCATTCATATGCTACAGAAGAATAAACGTGTTTACAAAAGTAAAAACAATATAAATACAAACATAAACAAAAGGCCAAAAATTTATGAATTTACTGTAAAATATAAAGAGGAAGGAAATGAATGAAGAGAACATCAAATATACAATCGAAGGCCTAAATATTTAATATAGATTTCATTGGAATTTCATTTACATCTCAACATCTGGAGAGAATACAAGTGAACAGCTTACAATACCAAAAATGGCAGAATGAATAGAATAATGTCTCGAGATGCCATCAGGAAAAAAGGAAAAGTCAGAATTGAAATAGCTGCATTTAATTTTGCACGAGGTAATATTTTGAGTTACGCCGCCGCAAATAAAATACCCAGAAGATAGACAATTTTTTAAAAGTAGGTACCATAGTTTAACAGTACATATACAAGGGACTCTGCTTAACCCATTGAACGGACGCGTCGACGGGGGTTCGACAGCAAATTCCTGTTCGAAAACGGACCTGTCGACCCCTTCTCGTTCGCACTCGTATAATTCATATCGCACACTTTTGAGGAAAAAAAATATTACAAAGAGATAATAAATGAAAGAAACTAATTTTGAGTAACGGAACTCCTTTACCTTGCAGGGAAAATAATTTAAAAGTAGCCTGACAACTTTTAAACCGGCAACTCTAGTATGGTACGGTAAGTTCCGTCTGGAATTTACGAAAAGGGTGACTGTTTTGAAACAGAAAAAGGTGGGGAGGGTGGCCGGTGGATGGGTTAATGTGATCGTGGTTAATGTTATCAATTGCTTATTGTTATCGTAATCACTTGGTCCAGATTTTCTCTATTCATTTGTATGTTAAAATGATAGCTTTATGGGATCGTTAATGTTATCAGTTTTCAAATCTCATTTTAACTGGTAAATGAATAACCACAATTATTTAAAGGAACCCCTTCTTTTCTTTCCTTTTGCTGTTGTTTGAATTTCCGATAATTCTCTCGCTTTCACATAGGGAAATGGGGAATGATCAAAGGAGTGGGTACTACACGTCCCAGGAATTTTTCAGAAATAAGCGCACCCTGCTGGTGGTCAAGGGTTGTCAGATAAGCAGAAGACAACTCAAAGGAAACTCATTATCGGAACTGAGAAGGAGCGTATTCACATTTTATGCTTTGCTCGCTGACACGCTGCTTGTCGATAGGGAAATCAGAAAGTAAAATGATTTAACATTAAAACTAAATATCGAAATTTTAAGTCGTTATGGCAGGTTACCAAAAATGAGTCAGCACAATGTTGCAAAACACTCTAAATTGCATTGAAAGTGTTGAAATGTGAAGTACAACACTTCTCTGATAACTTTAAAAAACATTATGATTAAGAACAATTTATCAATGAGCTTCATAGAAAAAAAATTGTAGACAGTCAACAATTCATTTTTTTAAATTATGTATACAATTCTTTAGTTTTAAAAGATAACATACAGTACATAAATATAAGGTATGTTTTCCATTTTATTTTGAAATTTAGTTCATGTGAATTAAAGGGGGTGGGGTAAATTTATCTAATTTTGCATATTGTTTATTGATATCGATTATCAAAATCAGGGTGTCCCAAACTGATCACATTAAGCAGAGTCCACTGTAATTTATTATTATTAAATACTTTTAAAAGAATATCTTAAAAAGAAAATATACTAGTTATGGATATATTCAGATTCATATAATCTCAGTAAAAAAGCTGGTCTTGGGGGGAAAAACGGAACTAATCCCATTTTAGTAGTAATGATTTTATAACAGAACAATATTAAAAAACTACTTTTAGAAATAAGAGTCAGTGTTTAATTAACTCTTTTATATTCCTTAGGAAGACTACTTCCTACCTAAATGATGTTACAAAATATATACCTGCAAGAAGAATAAAACCCACTGAACATTCTGAATATTAGCTTGTCTACTAAGGGATGGATATTCCTCAAGAACAATGCCACTCTGCTATTCTCTTAGCAAGAAGTGTTAGTTCTGTATAACATGAGCTCTGTTAGTACACAGTAATTCTTCGTTTTTTGCAGTTAATGAGGACCTGAACCTTCCACGAAAACTGAAAAAAACCCCGAAGTAGGATTTGCCACCAGGAATTTTCGTGTATGTGGGTACACGCATGTTTTATATATGTAAACAGTATTTATACTTTACACATTCAAGATAAAAATTACAACAGTATTCGTATGTACTTAAACATGTCAGTGCTACTTAATAAGGTTAATTACAAAACCTTATACAGCAATAAACATTAATCAAAATTGCTTTCTGAGAGAGGCAAAGAGTCTTGTTGGTGGCAGAGGAGAGGTTTCCCTTGACTCCTAGAAGTTTTAGGCTCCCTCAGTGACTCTTCTGCTGGAAATGCTGACGGTAGAGCCAGGGGGCTTTACCTTGGACAGAAACATAGTGATGGGTAGTTGTCTTTTCTTTTTCCTTCAAAATTCTCCTGTACAAGGACATAACCCCGTCAACGCGATTGCTGAACTCGACAGCTTGAACTATATTGTTGTCAATGTCTTGTGCAAATTCTTGCCATGTTTCACAATGGTTGCAGATTCTCCAGGGTAAAGCCACGCTTTTTAGTTTGTTTTTCGTTTTCCTCTTCATTTTCTTCCTCACTTGCAGACTTTGTCATCTCAAGAGCCTGTGGTATGTACTGTGTGCCAACTCATCTGAACTCTTGTTTGACATGCAGGATTCTTCTCTTGCCCACATCAACATAAAACAACACTTCTGTCTGCAATGTGGCTTCCAACATGGTTGTATTTTTTTAATTCTTATTTTTTTATGACTATTTTAGAAAAATCTGCAAAGTACTGAAGCCACAAAACATGAAGCATGAAGAGGCAAGGGAACACTATTATATTACCTGTCAAAGTTGGCTTCCAACTGTAAATGATGCATAATATCTAACAGAGAGTCCCAAGCATAAAGGACCTGCTAAATGTATACAGAATGCAATGTATTGGTCATTGAAGCCTGCTTTTTAACTTCAGATCAAAATTAAATTTATTGGTGAATATCACCAATAAATTTAATTTTCTGTATGAATGTAAAAGTTCTAAGAGAAGTATATTTCCCACCCCTAGAATTTAAATATAAACATAAAATTCAATAATATAAAATATTTTTCCTTAAATGCTATTGTTTAATTACTCAAAAATTGGGAGGAATTCGGAAGTGAAATAAATGGCCCATAAAAGAGTTTAGGCAGAGACATACACAAACTCAAATGGATATAATTTGGCTCTGATAATAGTTTTCAAAATGAAAGTAAATTAAATATATTCAAATATGAAATAATATATTTTATTTAAAATTGTTTCAATAAACAAAATTTTAAGTGAAAAAAAATTGTTAAAGAGAAAAAATATTTAATGATTATAAAATATTTAGAGAACATATAAACTATGTACTGTGGACTCCGCATAATGTGATCTGTTTGGGACACTGTGATTTTGATAACAATAACCAATTGGTAAGAATAAACAATATACAAAATAAGATAAATTTACCTCAACTTTAATTCACATGCACTTCATTTCAAAATGAAATGAGAAAACACCTTATATTTAAGTACTTTACATTATCCTTTAAAACATAATTACATAGATAATTAAAAAAAATTATTTGTTGACTGTCTACAATTTTTTTCTAAGCTCATTAATAAATCATTCATAATCATAACGTTTTTTAAAGTCATCAGAGCAATGTTGTACTCCATGTTTTGACACTTTCAGTGCAATTCCGGGACTGAGAAATATTTAACTGCACTGCAGCATTGTGCTGACTCATATTTCGTAACCTGTCATAAAGACTAAAAATTTTGATCTTTTGTTTTAATGTTAAATCATTTCGCTTTCTGGCTTCCCTATCAATAAGCTGCATGTAAGCAAGTAAGGCATAAAGTGTGAATACGCTATTTCTCAGTTCCTATAATAATGTGGTGCCTTCTCTTTATCTGACAACCACTGACTAGCAGGGTGTGCACATTTCTGAAAAATTCCAGGAATGTGTAATCACAACTCCTTTGATCATTCCCCTAGGTGGGCCGAATGATGGCCGAATGGTTAGGGTGCTGGCCTTCGGAACCGAAGTTCGTGGGTTCGAATCCCACAATGGCATGGATGTTCGTAGCCGTTCGGAATTGGCTTTAAGCTGTAGGTCCCGGTCTCATTAGTCCTCGTGTTGCAAAAAGTAGGCCATAGCACTCCAAACCAACTAACCATTCCCCTAGGTGGAAGGGGGTTTGGTTTGGTTTGGAGTGCTACGGTCTACTTTTTTTGCAACACGAGGGCTAATGAGACCAAAGGTGGAAGGAGGAGAATTCAAACAGGAGCAAAGGAAAAGAAAAGAATGGGTTCCTCCTGAATACATCATACCAGTTAAAATGAGGTTTGAAAACTGATATCATTACCTGATTCAATGATTCTATAAGCAATAGTTTTAATATACAAATGACTAAAGAAAATCGGGACCCAGTGATTTCGATAACAATAAGCGATTAATAACAATAACTGCAATAACATTAAGTGGAGTTCACTGTATTTCACTTTAAAAGAATATACCTAACATCCATCACCCAGGAAATACTTTGAAAGTTTTCTTTAGAACTGTGATAGGGTTTATAAGAAAATCCAATAACTATCTTAATATGAAATTTATTGTTCAGGGTAATTTTGAATCCCATAATCTAGTAGAAGCTGATTAGTTTCTTAAAGTAGCAATAATAACTGAAATGCATAGCAACAGTGAATATAATGCAACTTAAGATTTATTTTGTCAAAAGGAATAAGGCTTCTTGAAAGATGAAAATTATTTCATTAATATAATCAGTGTTAGTATTAACTAAATGTTTACTTCAGACTTCAATGTTAACCTTGAAGTTTTTTAAATTAAATGTAATAACATAGATTAATAATTACTACAAATTTATACAACAGTAAAAATACACAAAATATTAAATCTTCAAAACAGACAAGCAATACATAAACAACATAAAAAAAATGAATTTCAGATTAAAATTTAAAACAGAAAAGATAACTTACTGTTATTATTGATGATGCAAGAAATAATTTTTAAAAATTTAAAATAATGATAAAAGTCACAATAAATATCATAAATAAAACTGTAAATTTTGTTTTAGAAACACATTTTTAGTACTACATATTTCAAAGACCTGACTTGTCAAAAAAGAACAAAATTTTTCTGACATACCTCTGAATTCATGTCATTTGGCATACCATTTATCTCTAAAAAGAAAAATGGTTATATCAGTTAAAAACGCACTGAATATTTTGGAAATTTTTGTATTAAACATTAAAAAGACATTCTTATACTGATGGTTAATAATCTATCCATTTATCCATCATTCTATAAGAAGCACCTACATATTTTTAAAAAATATTTTATATGAAAATAATACAAATCTATGTATCAAAGTATCAAAAACATATAGGCCTATCACCTATATAAACACAAGATACAATAAACTTACTATATACAGAGAAAATAAATTCATCATTCTGTTGAAACCATAATTAAATATGCACTGAAACTTGAGTAACTAAAATATTTTTAAAAACTTGTAATTTAAGGAGCAGGTAATATAATTTGCAAATGATTAGTATTAAAAAGCAAGTGGTACTATATTTATGTATGGATTTTATGTAAAACAAAAATATTTATAAAAGTATCTTTTTAACGAAAACAATCCTAGTTATAATTAGTATTAAGTGAAACAACTGGAACAGGAGTCACAAGAAACCTCAACTTTAACGGGTTCACTGAAGAATTGGGTTCCCCCACCAACTTTGCAAAAATGGTTTGAGTATGGTCACCTGATATTTTCTCCTGATCTCATCATGTCCAAACAATCTGTATATTATAATTTATATGTTATTTGCATCCAACTCTCCTCGTGTCACTCTTTTTTTTTATATATTAAAAGTGCGAATGCTTAAAAAAATTAGATATAACATTCCATTAATGGTTCACTATGGCTGATTTTTAATAATTTGGAGCTGTTGTGTTTGTAAACTGTTAAGGGATTCATTGGCCATAAATATAAATGCCCGGTTTTCGAGTCGTTTTCTTTAATTAAGTAAAAGTATGTAATTCCATTACAATGGCACACTGTGCATTAATGAAAGTCGCCAGAAAAAGCAAGAAATACAATGTTTGGATGGATTACCTTTGTGTTTCAGTCAAGGTTGGCAAAAACCCAACCCAGTGAGTTTTTTCAGGGTTTTGGGGCTTTTTCTATACTTTGAAGGGTTTTAGATGCTTTTTTTTGGGGATTTGAAAACTATTCAGGTTTTTTGTTATGTAAGAGGACAGGATATATAATTAATTTTATGATAAAAATAAATTTTAAGTGTTAATCACTTTTTAAAATTAAAAATTTTAAAAATCAATTTTAAATTATGCAGAATTTTTTTTTTTGTCTAAATTGAAGAAAATTTTGAAACCTTAAAATAAATTTTTTTCATATTATAAAATTTTTCTAACATCAAAAAACTAGTTTTGAATGGCAATTATTTTATACTAAAAGTTGGCTTTGAAATAGTTGCATATGAAGTTTTTCCTTTTCATTAAAATGTATTAAATTATTGCTCTATATTAGCAGTATTGTATTATTAAAGTATTCAGAAAATATTTTTTTAGTTAATTTGTAAGTTATATATGATAAGTAGCAGAATTATTTATATATATTATCCTCATGTTTATTATTTGCAGTTGTTATACATATTTTTACCCAATTTTTCTTGTCAATTTTTTGATTAATTTTATCACATGTAATACGTCAATATTCTTATTTTTTTTTCCATCATACATTCTCATTAACTTTGTTTAATTTAGATTTCATTGTATTTGAAATACAGATAACTATTTTTCCCTGAAAAGTTTTTGTTTTTTCTAGCAGTTTAGACTCTCTCAAATTAGAAAAAATTGTAGGATCATTGTTAAAGATGAAATATGTAATATATATTATAGATTTAATTCAATATATTTATTATTAGTTAAATATGTGGAATTTTAAATAAAGATTTTGAGAACCCAATTATGAAAAAACCCACTTGGGTTTTTTCAAGTGGGTTTTTCTGGAAAAACCCGTTCGGGTTTTTTCAGGTTGGGGAAATGAATCCAACTCTGGTTTTAGTAGATGTCGCAAATATTTTCGCCCAATTTGCCAAGGGGAACCCAATTCTTTACTAGTCCCCAATTTTAACCAATACAAGACTTAATTTTAAAAATATATAAAATTTTGCTTTAAGCATAATTTAGATTATGAAATTTTAACATTCCACTGATGAAATTAAAGTGTAATATTTATTTGCTACAAGTTGTACTATAAGTCAATTTTAGAAATAAAAGAAATATTATACAATCCTAAAAACTTAACTCTTACAATAAAGTGATCTATTCTGACAAAACTTTAAATTTTCATCAGTAACTTTAATAATTCACAGTCAATTCAACAGGGAAATAATGAAAATCTGGCTCATAAACTGAAAATATAATTACGTAAAAACGTGTTAATAAATTTACTATAAGAGGGTAATGATATGTTATAACAAATTCAGAATCTCAGTGCATTGAGGTTTTATTCTATATTTATGCTTTTCGATTTGAGCTCGTACATTTAAATTATTAAACAGACTTATTATTTATAAACTTATTTCATACATAATGAAATATGTCGAGTTCACACACTACAAGTAGCCATGATTTTAAAATGTAAACAAATTTAAAACCATATTATATCGTGAGAACAAGTATCAGTTGCTAATAGAAATTAGTAAAAATTATGTCAGCAGACCTTCATTTACAATTACTGAGAATTCATCTTAAGACAAGACATCATTTAAATTATGAAATGAAACAAAATAATTATTAACTTTCATTTTAAAACATTACAAAAAAAAGTTTAATTATTCAACTACAAATTAAACTATTGATTATGAGGCTATAGAAGTGATAAAAATAATTGTGAATCACGTATCAAATAATTGAGAATACTTTTAATTTACCGTTCGTAAACTCGGTTGAGCCATAATCTGTTAAGCCTAAATCCGCATTTTCTATTTTTGCTAATGCATCTTGTTCTCTTTGAATAAAATCTGCAGCTGGATCTTGTTCAGGAATTTCATTATTTCCCAAATCAGTATCAAAGGTTTCAAAACCCGACATAATAATTAATTTCGGATTCACTCTACTAAACTGTCAGCCGCTTTTCACCGTAACAGGAGGCGTATGCAAAATATAAATACCGTACCAACACGACAAACGTTGATTTACTTCACTTCGATTCTGAAAATTAGTTCTTGTTTTAGGTACATTTTGAAATAACATTAATCCCATTTTTCTATAAGAAGAAGAATTTATTAACATTCTATTACCAGGACCAAAAGATTATTATAAGAGTAAAATTTAAGATAGATTAATATCTGATAACTAGATTGTATGATAAACTGAGTTTACAGAACATCAATTTGAAACCTAAGACTACTTGTTAACTTTGACAAAGGACCCAGGTATTTAGTTCATAATTGTACTTTGCTAGAATCAATTAGATATAGCTATATAATTTATTTTACTACTATGCTGTAAGATTTAGTGAACTTTGGGAGAAACTCCGTAGATTTATATGGTGATAAATTTTCTCATAACTTCACTATACCAGTCTTGTAACAATACCCTAGAGCTAATCACTTAACAACTATCTATAAGTGTATAACATTTAATAGTAATTAATCTTGGTAATATATTCAACATCCAATAAGCTTAATCAATTTTGTTAGGTCTGATCTACTGTTTAATTCATGTTCAATTTAAAGATTCATTTGGTGATTTACCAAACACGATTGGCGTATAATATTTTTTTACCACATTTGGACATTTTGAGACATCCAAAAAAGTTATTTTATATTTATGATTGTAAGCGCACCCACTTTCTTGGTGCGTTATGTTAGCGTGGGACCTGACCGCCTACTGTACTGGGGCAGGTATGTTGACAAACGGTCACTGGGATGCCTGTACTTAAAATAATTTTCTCCGGAAGCTTGGACGGACAAAACAACATTTATTTACAACGTATAAGAAACAATTAAAGTATATCATATATCATTAACATATTTCTGAGTCTTAGAGCCTGACGACAATATATAATCATAACTGCATGACCGAGCATTTCATGTCCGAGAAGAAAACAAAAGGAATAAAGTTCTCCCCTTAAAACAGAGGTCGGTCGCCGGCTCGATTCCAACTCTCCTCGCTGCACTTCAACTGCCCTCTTGCAGATCTCTCTCTTCTTCGGAGTGGGGGGGGTGTCAGGAAACTTGAGCCCTACCGAAAAGACCACATCCTCCTTCTCCGAGGCCCTGCGAAAACAACCAATGACACCGAAACATCCTTATCAGGCCCCCTTTTGACGGCCGACGTCTTACTACTTCTCCTAAGAAACGCCGGGTTGAAGGGGTCAAATGGGCAGATTCTGCCGATGTCATCAAAGCACACATGATTCGTGGGTACAAATTCCTTACAATGATCTTTACTATTGCAAATAGAAAAACCAAAAGAAAGATTTTTTATGCATATATTCATAAGTCATTTGGCGAATTTCTTTATCTGTAATTTCCCCAAGTGTAGACTGGGTGATATTGGCTTATCGTGGCCGATAGCGGCAGACGATAAAATAGCCTTGGCGGACAATGGCGTCGTAGGCGGTTTTTCTCCAAAGATTAAAGGCAGCCAGATGCGCAACTACAGTGCGCACTATACCCTATGAATGAATCAATGCGCTCAGCTCATTTAGTGGTCCAGAGTGTGAATGCGACTCGTTGACCATCGTTCGAGGTCACCATCAGGAAGTGGTGAACAAACTAGCCATAGTGTGAAGGCTACATAACAAAGCACATTTTCCATTCATCGGATTTTAAAATGTCGTCTTTAAAGCAACGGAAAAAACATCAAATGCTACGTTTTGCTCGAAAAATCACCTTTTGAGATGCCCAAGATGCTGAAGAATGCACAAGGAAACGATACCATGAAAATAACTGCTGTGTACGAGTGGTATAAGTGTTTTCGTGAAAGTCGCACAAACATCGAAGATGACATTCTGACTGCGCACCCCTCAATTTCCACCATAGATGAGAATGTTAAGAGCGTCTGAGAAATGAAATTGTGCTGCTGACAGACGAATAGCCATTCATGCTATGGCCTCTGAACTCGGAATTTCACACGGGAGGGATCACATCATTCTTCATTTTTCTCCATATTGTTAATAAAGAACGTTATCTGGAGATCCTGGTCCCCAAGTCTACTAGATGCAATCAGAAGAAAACGACCTGAAAATAAGTTTTTTTTAAAACGCCAATGCTCCACCACATCACGCTCTGATTGTGAAAAAGTACCTAACCAGAAACAGTGTTACCACTTTGAAATGCACACTTTATTTACTCAACCTAGCAATAGAGTTGTGAGCAGTGGAAATATATATATATATATATATATATATATATATATATATATATATATATATATATATATATATATATATATGACACGTTCCGAGTGATCAAGGCATGGAAGACACACATTATTTTGTGTATAAAATATTCTTTATTGTTAATCCTTTTGTCTATGGCTACGTCATTAGATATCATTTGTTCACATTTTAGGACGACAAGAGTGGAGGATGTTATCAGTCCAACTCTCCGCCTAGAAGTGCCTTTTTGGCGTTGCTCACCTAAACAGATTCCTCTTGTCTACTTCCGCGTCAGATTCTTTACTCTGTACAGTAGCTCCAGAGCTTGTTTTTCTGCTATTACATTATCGTTCAAGAGTTCCGAATATTTTTAATTATAACGCATTTAATTCTTAACCCCCATTTTTAAACCTGACATATATATGTCATGCCTGGATTATCAGTCTCTAAATAAACAATCGGAGCTTGATTTTCTTTCAAATTCATCCTTTATTTCTATCCAGAACATGAGGTATATGCTGGTTTGGGTTCCATGAAGTACTGTCGCATCAAATACGTCTGGGGCGAGAAATACTAACTAACTAGCCGACTGACGGCTGGGGAGAGAAATGCTCTTTTTCTTACTGACTGCTCGATACCGAATATGAACCATTCTAATTGACGGCGGAATAGAGAATGTGAACTCTTTACTTAAAATGTAAATTCTTACACTATGGGGTTTTGGGAGGTATTTTGTGGCTGACTATTTAGAATTTGGGCATTCTTGAACCTCTTCATTGGCACTTGCACTTTTTCGTTTCGTTTTTAGTAATTTGTTTATAAAAAAAATTTCGAGAAACGTTATTTCAATATGATAAATTTTGTATAAGAATCTGTTGTCTTTGGCTAAAAATATGAATTCAGACATGTTCAATCAGAGTTAAGAACTTTCTTAATATCATATAAGATTTTACATAATCCTTGCACATGTTCTTTTTTCGCTTATCTCTCTTCGTTCTTCCTTTCTGAGGAAGGAAGGGGAACTCTGATTAAAAAAAAAAAATTCAAAAACCTTCCTAGGGATAAACCTTATAATTTCCCACATTTTCACGGTGATTAGATGTATGGTTTTTGGGTCTATCGACTACAGACAGACACAAATTTATATATATATATATATATATATATATATATATATATTGTTCTGAAACTGTTAATGATCTATTTCTCTCCATGGAGGATAATAAAAATGTCTCTGTTTCTAGCTTTAACTTTTCAATTAGAATTCACTGGAATACTCCATTACTGAAGAATAAATAAAAAATATTATATTGTGCTGTAGATTATAAAGTTATGTAACACTAGGAGGAAGTTTGTGCATTTGTATTGGCATATAAAACTTTCAAATATGTATAAAGTACGGATTTATTAAAAATAATATGATAGTTTCCTTATGATGTAAAGAAAGGACTTTAAGCATCTATAACTAGCAGTAGAGAGGAGTTGGAAAATTTTTCAATCACTATATTATTTGTAAAATGTTTAATTTTAGTGTGAAGTATGGTGATGAAATCGTTTCTCAATATTTTTCCTATTTAAAATATACTCTCAATTAATTCTCCTGATTTCTGAGTTAATGAAGGATTAAAAATTTGTCAAAATCAGTAACCGTATTTCTCTTTTATTTTTGGATGTAATACAGCTGGGAAATTTTGGTTTCCTTACTTACTCCCATACAACATTCAGCTCCTTCAGAAGGGTGTATGGATAGAAAATCCACTTCCCCTATCTAGCATAACCGAGCGAGGAGATTAATTCGGGGAAAATCGATGAGACCCCTTATTTAACGAAATCTATTTTAAACAAATTATAAATATTTTCTTCACTGCAGGTAATTTTTTTACATACATCCTCTTTGTATACACAATTTCATATTTTAAGATATACAAAAGATGTCAGTAAGATATATTAAGATATCAATATTTTTGTATAAGTTAATTTTGGTTTGGTCGTGTCCCAAATGTCATACTTAATGTTTCACTATGATTTTATAAAATTCCATATTTATCATTCATCACCATCATGACTGGCCGGTGGTGGGCGAATGTCTATTTTTAAGATTTTTCCTGATCTTCGGTATCTAGTTCTTTCTATTAATAGATAGAAAACCAGATTCTGCTGAATCAGTCCATCTTAGTCGTGATCTACCTCATTTTATAAATTTGGCAGACTACAAGGATAAGTGAATGACAAAATATGTAAAGCAGTTTTATTAACAGACATTAAAATTTTTACTTTTGTTTAAGAAACCGAACATTATAAATTTTGGAAATAAGATTAAAAGTTGAGTTTCTAACTTCTTTTATTATTTAGTGGGAAAAACATATAAGAAAGGATATATTTTTTTAATTATTCGGAAACTAAATTTACAGAAGTGGCTGACAAAGCTGAGTATGATTGTTTGATAAAAATCAAATATGCAAGATGAAATGTGCTTATAAAAGAGTTTGAATTTAAAGACTTAAAATGTATACTTTAGTATCATCAAAATTTTGATCCTTTATGATGAAATTATTAAAATTTTACCTAAAATTGTAGCAAGTTTTTTAATTATGAATCATGGATGTAGCAGTTGGATTTCATCATCTTCTAACCGAAATAAATTGTGATATTTCATTGTTAATGGCAACTGCGGGTGTATCATTGAACGATTGTGCTTGCCGACAGGATTTAACCTTAATAATTTCGCGGTATTTGTTTCAAATTTGTATATTTCATTCATTTTAATACATACATTTTTATAGGCATTTTAAAAATGAATTCTTAGTTCAGTAAGTTACTTTCAAAAGCATGTATTTTCAGTTTTATTATCTTTTATAAATTAAATGGCATGGCTGCTGTGTAAAATGCTTGTATAAGCCATGCTGTTTTCCTATCGCTCTTTATTTAAAAAGTGTTTGAAAACTACAGAATTATGTGTCAAATTATAGAGTTTATAGTGAAGTTTTGTCTGAATGCAAATTTTTACTCATATTACTGACATATTTAATTTTTATGACTCAGTTTGGTAGCCGTTGGAAACAATGAACGGAATAACTGTAAGCGCCTAAATGCTATTTTTTATGTGAAGGAATATACTTATTTAATTTACTTGGGACATCTTTTTATCTTGCGATTTTAATTTTGTGTAATCCTTATAGTATGTTTTAAATTTGAGAAGCGATCTTGTTAAGTAAGTTAAAAAAATTATTAGTTATAATAAAATTGGGACTTTTTGCTTGGAATATCAATTTTGCTTCTGTCAGAAGTGTTAAAAAGTATGATTCAATAAATTTAAAAATATAATGTTACAGCTATATAACCTAACTTGTATCTATATATATGTGCTGAACTAACTTAGCATTTTTTTTTTTTTAATTTTTTTTTTTTTTACATTTTCTTAGAGGTTTATAAAAGAAAAACTTGTGATTTTAGTAAAGAAACATTTCTGAATAATGTATGTAATTCTGTCTTTAAGTTTTATGAGAGTAAATTTATGTGTAGAAATGTTTTCATAATCTTCCTATTCTAATAATTTGTATTGTTTAATTTTAATTTTTCTTGATATTTTTGTACCAAATGGTATATATTTTGAGCTGAATAACTGCTAAATATTTGGATAGTGGCTTAAGTTTTTTGTATGAAATTACTATGCTAGTAATATTAGCGGTAGCAACTTTGTTGGATATTTTATTGGTGCAAATTAATTGTAAATATCTAAATTCAAAACAATGCTAATGCAGCCTTCTACATTATATGCTTCCAAATATAGTTACATAGCAATCAAACTGTAGATCTTTATCTATAATAATCTATTTCAGGTTTTATGATTTATGTATTGTAAATTAAAATGTAAATGTTTGTTATGTGATATATTGATAGCATGTCTGTTATATTTTAAAGTGTGTTAGATAGCATGACTAATTTTTTTTTCACTTTTAAGAAAGCCTATAAAATGAAAAAAATGTATTAATCGATAAATTAATAATTAGTATTAAAACCTACAAGTCATAATGAGAAAAATATTATTTTAAATGAAAAGTATTAATATAAGAAGGAAATAGGTGTAACTTTAATATTTTTTGTTTCACTAGTTTAAATTATTCGTAATTATCAAATGCGTGTATTATTAGCTTTTATTTGATTATTAAATTTACTTTTTTTATAGATAAATCACAAGAAGACTGACTATCCTGTGGGCAGAGATATTCATAAGAAGATAACATTAAATTACCGGAAATTAAAGAAGAGTTAACTCTACTCAATATTATTTGAAAGGTACTTAATATTTTAATTATCATCTGAAGCTATATATATATATTATTTAAACCCTATTAAAAATTTATATTCATTATGTTTTGGTTTTTAAATTGTTGTCTATTGAATGATCAGTTAATATATATCTATAAGTTGTATATTTCATCAGTGTGCATTATATTTCATTGGAGGAGGTAATTTTTATTATACTCAGTTATCTATCACTTAATAATTATTAAATGTTATATTTCTTCAATTTCAAGTAACATCAAAGGATATTGATATTCTCTTTTTTAAATCCTGCCATAAATGTTTAAATTACTTATATTCAGGATCCAGGTATTTCTGATGGATTTTAAAATATTGGTGGAAATGTGCTATATTAAAAATACTAGTAAAAGTACTAGTATAATGTAAATATACTAGTTTGTGAAATAATTACCTTTTATTGAGATACTACTATGAATGTAGTTATTGATTTAATTTTTCATCTTTATATATGAAACTGATAAATGAATTAATGTAATGAAGTAACTCATGGTTTTCAACATTTATAATTTTTTACTCTTTTCTAATGAACATTAACATTCTCTGAATGATGTTTTCTCAATTGTTTAATTTCATCTAAAAAAACCTTTGGTTTAAAGTTTAAAACTTATTGATTTGAGAGTGTGGGATATTTCTTTACATAATAGAATTGTAAAAACCTTGACAAACTTGTATACTGATATTTATATAACTTATTTTATTGATAATAGGTGTGACACTTTTAGTTTTGTAAATGTAAGATACTTAATACTAACATTTTTATCAATTAAAAACAGGGTTAGCAGAAACCCAGGTTTTTTTTTCAGAAAAACCCAACCTAGTGCGGTTTTTCAGGGTTTTTGAGTTTTTTTTTCGGATTTTTTCAGGGTTTTATGAGGGTTTTTTTCTGTACTTTTAAGAAGGGTGCTAGATGATTTTTTGGGGATTTGAAAACTATTCAGGTTTTTTGTTATGTAAAAGGACAATAATTAGTTGTAGGATATATAATTAGTTGTATGATTAACATAAATTTAAAATGTTAATCACTTTAAAAATTTTAAAAATCAATTTTAAATTATGCAAAAGAAATTTTTGTCTAAATTAAAGGAAATTTTGAAATCTTAAAATAAATTAATTTTTACATATTCTAAAGTTTTTGTAACATCAAAAAACTAGTTTTGAATGGTGATTCAATAAAATGTATTAAATTATTTTCAATAAAATGTATTAAATTATTGCTCTTATTAATTAGCAGTATTTGTTGTTAAAGCACTCAGATATTTTTTTAGTTAATTTGTAAGTTATATATAATAAATAGCAGAATTAATTATATATATTACATGTTTACTTATTTGCAGTTGTTATACATATTTTTTTCCCAATTTTTTTCTGTCAATATTTTGAATAATTTTATCACATGTAATACTTCAATAGTCTTATTTTTCATCATACATTCTTATTAACTTTGTTTAATTTAGATTTTATTGTATTTGTAGATAACTATTTTTCCCTGAAAATTTTTTAAGTTTTTGTTTTTTCTGGAAGTTTAGACTCGCTACAAATTAAAAAAAATATCTATGATCATTGTCAAAGATGAAATATGTAATATATATATTATAGATTTAATTCAATATATTTATTATTAGTTAAATATGTGGAATTTTAAATAAAGATTTTGAAAGAACTCACTTGGGTTGTTTTTGAAAAACCTGCCCGGGTTTTTTCAGGTTGGGCAAAGGAAACCAACCCTGGTTTAAAAAAAAACTTAAAACTGTATTTTATTAATTTGAATCATCTAAAATTTTAATTTAAAACTATCAATTTGCAAATGGATTGGCAATCTAAAATATGTAGTCACGAAAATTCATTTTTGGTTAAGTGAAATACTTTTGTCTTCTCAGAAGTAGGGAGAAATGAACAATGGTACTTCTCTTTATGGAAGAAGTTTGTGAGTTTATAATATATATTTTTTTTTATCTTGCTATCAATGTATTATCACCTTTAGACAAGATGTGTATATTTTTTCACAAGTTATATGCTACCTAGATTTTAAATTTATTTGAATTATCCAAGTTTATATTGATATTAACAATAGCAAGATGCCTTGGGTTTCTCAGTTTGAGCCTGTGTAACCAGGGTTGCAAAGAACCCACCTGGGTTTTTCTGGGTAAAACACAGTCTAAAAAACCCAATAAAACTCGCTCTGAATTGAGTTTTATTGGGTTTTTAAAAATTAGTGATATTTCTATTTATTTTCAGAATCTTATCTTAGTTTTGAACACGCTTTCAGTTTAAAGAATTATTCTGTGGAAATACATATACAGTCTATCAAAATCCAGAAAAAATATTTGCAAATCTATGGAAAATCCAACATAACAAATTGAAAAAAAAATTGTCTGAAATCCATAAAGAAAAAGGCAAAGATTTCATGTGTAATGTACAGAATAATTTGACCATAAATCATAGTATAACAACAAAAATTTTAATTAATTCAAAACATAGATCCTTCAATGCAATCATATATCATCATCAATCAGGTTATTAGTATTACTATTTTTCATTCTCAAAAATGTATTTCTAACATCAATGCTTTTTGTATTTCTAATCTGTTTCTAAGTTTCGACTAAACCAATCCACATGTAGAGAACACTTGATCCAGTGATACACAGCTAGCTGTGCACTTGTTTAGGGCTACCATAAAGTGGCAAAAATCTATCATATCTCCATCCCTAACACGCATTTCCATTAGTTTCCACCACTGTGCTGCACTCAATTTTTAATTACATCAGCATTAAACATACCTTGAGGAAATATTTTGGGGTCTTTTAACTTATAATTCATGAGGGGAATTAACCATATATATATTTTTTAAAGGTAGAAAGAATAGAGATAAAAAATAATCCTTTGTTAAAATAACATTCAAATATGTGGTATATGTCAATATATAACATTTTGTGTTGTGATGTCAGAGTAAACTTTTTTATAGCCTTTACACTGATTTATTTTTATTAAATTATAGTTTCATGAATATTAAGTTAATAAAACTATAATCAGTTTTAACAATTTAATCTTTTCTAAAGTATGGTACTTCTCCTGCCCTCTCCTTAAAAACAAACCCCCAATAAAACCCAGAAAACTCTAATAAAACCCACCTGGTTTGGGTTTTTCTTAAAACCCCCGGGTTTTTTGTAACTCTGTAACACTTATCTTTTTCTAGTGCAAGTGGTATATGTGTAAGAAATCTATTTAAAGAGGGAAATATGGAAAGAACATTGACTCAATAATAATTATAAATTATATTCAGTAATCATTACATTTAAACACAGAAAGGTCAGTTGTTAAAGGCTTTAAATTACACATTGAATACAAATATCATTTTATCTAGCTTCAGATTTTTAAAGTAATATGTTGATTTCATAACTTGTAACTGAATGGTTATATCTGAATTTTCTTTCAAGTGTATACTAAATTCAGATGTTGATACAGGTTTTTTTTTATTTTAGATTCTCTTTTTTTTTTTTGTGATAAAATAAATAAATCCTGTAATGTTATAAAGATTATTTTCAGTTATCACAATTTTATTTGAATCCCCCAACAATGTCGTAAAATATATAATATATATAGAACAAAACTCTCCTTACCTTTAATTAGATGTTTTTCTTTAGAAGAGTGAAATGAAACATTAAAATTCTCATTAAAATTAAAATAAAAAAAAAAAATAAATAAATCCCCATTTTTTTTTTTTTTTTTTTTTTTTTTTTTTTTTTTTTTTTTTTTTTTTTATTTTTTTTTTTATTTTCTGTTCTGTTTTTTTTTTTTTTTTTTATTTTATTTTATTTTTTTTATTCTGATTTTTTTTTTTTTTTTTTTTATTTTTTATTTTTTTTTTAAATTTAATTTAATTTAAAAAAAAACAAAAATAATATTTCAATATTTTTTTAAATGTGGATAACTGAAAAAAAAAATTTTTACATACTAATTCAAATAGTCATAACTACTATGATACAAAAGAAAAATGAACATCATCTATTTATTTGCACACTATTATTAAAATTAAAAATATTTGAATCAATATCAATTTTTTACATTAATCACATACTTTTTTAACTTCAATTCTTTAATGCAAACTATTTAAAAAAAAAACTATTATTTCAATATTAACAATGTCAAAAAAAGAAAACTATCTTTCTAGCTGATGGAGCCATGGTTGTTATTTGGATGAAAAACTGAATTTCAAGTTCTGTAATACCCTCTTTACCTCCCATTACATAAAATCAATTCCATCAGTCATAGTCAATCATGGTACTACCCCTACTACATACTTTTTGATAACCTCTCAATTCTTGAAAACACATGCTATCTATCTATTTACACTTATTTACTTATTGGTATTTCTGTGCTGACTGATTCCCAATTCTCCTGTCTTTGGATAATAGGTTTTAAAAGAAGTGAAAGAAAGTGATTTAAATCAATTTTTTTTTTAAATCGACTGATTTAAATCATGCCAACTCTGTTAAAATTAAAAAAAAAAAAAAAAAAAATTGAGGACATCTGACAATATGAACACATTAGTAAGATGCACCACACATGTGCATGTTTTGTCAGTTGCAGAAATAACATATTGAAAATTTTTTTGTTAATATTTATTTTCATGTTATGAAAAACCCATATCTGCAATACCAATTTTATGTTATATAATTTTGTGAAGGGCCCAAATTTTGTTAAGGAGTTAAGGTTCTTTTTTGATACTGAATACTGTGCAAAATTTTTCCAATTTATATCTGGATTGATCCCTGGCATTATTTATGGTTGAGAATCGGAGTTGCTAAAAGCCTGGGTATTTTAAGAATAACTTGGGTGGGTTTTATTGGGGTCTGTTTTTAAGAGTAGAGGAAAAGGGAAGTACCATATTTTAGAAAAGATTACATTTCTAAAACTGATTATATTTTTGTTAATTAACTTAATATTCAAGAAATTATAATTTAATTAATACAAATAAATCAGTATAAAGGCTATAAAAAAGTTTGCTCTGGCATCACAACACAAAATATTATATATTGACATATACCACTTATTTGAATGTTATTGTAACAGAGGATTAATTTTTATTTCTATTCTTTCTATCCTTAAAAAAATAGATGGTTAATTCTCCTCATGAATTATAAGTTAAAAAAAATTCCAAAATATTTCTTCAAAGTGTGTTTAATAGTGATGTAATTAAAAAATATAGTGCAGCACAGTGGTGGAAACTAATCGAAATGTGCGTTAGGGATGGAGATATGATAGATTTTTGTTGTTTTATCGTAACCCTAAACAAGTGCCCAGCTAGCTCTGCATCACTGGAACAAATGTTTTCTACATGTGAGTTGGTTTGGTTGAAACTTAGAAAGAGATTAGGAATACAAAAAGCATTGAAGTTAGTTAAAATACAGACTTTTGAGACTGAAAAATAGCAATACTGATAACCTGATTGATGATGATGATATATTGGAGGATCTGTATTTGTTTTGAATTAGTTAAAATCCTTGTTATTATACTATGATTTATGGTCAAATTATTCTGTATTTTACACATGAAACCTTTGCCTTTTTCCTTATGGATTTCAGATTTTTTTTTCCAAAATTGTTATGTTGGATTTTCCATAGATTTGCAAATATTTTTCTGGATTTTGATAGACTGTATATATATTTCCACAAAATAATTCTTTACAATTGAAAGAGGGTAAAAAACTAAGATAACAGTTTCTGTAAATAAATAAAAATATCACCAATTTTTAAAAAACCCACCTCAGAGTGGGTTTTTTAGACTGGGTTTTACCCATAAAAACCTGCGGGTTTTTCTGGGTAGATGGGTTTTTTTGCAACCCTGTTGTGGATGTTTTCTCACAAGTACATTGTACTGAAAATTCTATGAAAATAGCAAATACTTATTGATAAGATTACAGATAGCACATAAAATATGTAGGGATGCATTATTGATAGGACATTAAATATGAATGGTATTTCCACGTCCAAGTAGTTGAAGTTATTTGAGGCTCCTTATCTGTAAGTTGTATCCCCAGTGGTGAGGGATGATTTAGTCTTTACGTGTGTTATTTGAAGTGTAGGAACAAATTGTTTGTCTTCATGTTGAATGTATACCATAGGATTCCTATTGCCTATAGTTATATCTTCTGTTAGTTCAAGAAAATAAAAGGATTAACTTTTATTAAATTTAATAGGCTAGCTATTTGTCACATTTGTTTTGTTCTTCTGAGTTTTGCACTTATAGACAGCAAAACACAGATTCAGAAAACTTAATAAAATTGAATTTGCTGTTTTATGAAAACTTAGTATTTTTTAAGTAATAAATACTATTAACAACATAGTCAAGTTTTGTTAAACATTTTAGAGAGTTAAGTCACATACCACTTTTCTTTTTGATTCACAACTTTTGTTAATAGAATGCTCAATATTTTCTAGATTGATACATTTAATCAGGGTTGACATGATTTAAATCAGTTGATTTAGCTGCTGTTTGGTGTGACACTTCCAACCAAAAGTTGGTAAAACGTGTTCGCTCTGCTAAGCAGGTTTGGGCTCTTGTTCTTTTTGTAACTGAAACGACAGTTTTGGTGTTAAGCTTTCTGTTGATTGGTTTGACATTTAATCAGGGTTGGCATGATTTAAATCAGTTAATTTTTTTTGAAAAAATCATTGATATAATCTTTTTTCACTTCTTTTAAAACCTATATTCCAAAGACAGGAGAATTGGGAATCAATCAGCACAGTAAATACCAATAAGTAAATAATTGTCAATAGATAGCATGTGTTTTCCAAGAATGGAGGGGTTGTTATCAGAAAGTTTGGAGTAGGGGTAATACAATGATTGATAATTATAACTGGTGGAATTCATGTTATGTAATGGGAGATAGAGAGTATTACAGAACTTGAAATCCAATTTGTCTACCCAATAACAACAGCCATGGCTTCCTCTGCTGGAATGGAAAGACAGTTTTCTTCTTTTGGTATTGTTCATTCTAATCTTCGTAACCAATTAGAAGTGGATAAAGCATCAAAGCTACTGTTTTTATTGAAAGAAGTAAATCCATCATTCGTTGCTTGAAAAATGTTGAAATAATTGTGTTTTGTTTTTTTAAATAAATAGTTTACATTAAAAGAATATTTAATTTATTCTTTAAACTGACATCTTAATTAGTTTGAAATATCCAATTACAAAATAATGGAATGTATTTAGATTAAAATTTATAGATTTAATTTTAGGTAATCAGTGTGTGGAATATACTAGATAGATAAGATGTTACTTCTTATAACAAACTATTCTGTGTATATTGCAAAAAACATAAAAACAACAATTAAAATAAGTATTCAGAAAAAAATAATAAAAAGATCCAATTTAAATGAAAAAAATTAATTTAAATCAAATCTAATTTTTTGGTTTTTTTTTTCTAACCCTGGTTACTGTCAAGGGTATCTAAATCAGTAGAGTCAGGTAGAGAAAAATTTTTTTTTGCATTCACAATGAATCTATTTTATTTAAACTTTAGAAGCATGTTTTACACATTTGAATTATATAAATTAAAAATATAGCTTCATTTTTAGAATATTGTTGTCTTTGATAGTGTTAATTTTATGTTTGTGTATTGATATCATTCCTATTTTTCCCATATTGGTGGGGAAAATTGGGGTTAGTAATAAATTAAATACATATTTAAGAAATGAAACATCAATACAAAGTGTGAAACAAAATCATCATAGTGTAATTTTAAATATTTTTTACAAAAAAATTGTGCAGATAAATATTACTGTCAGATTATCTAAATGGAATCCACAATTGTAAAATTCTCATTAAATATGTGGCAAATATGGACTACACATAGGGTTGGTCATTTTGTCGGCAAAATGGTATTTTTGCCAGGACAGTGGCAAAAAACTGGAAAAACCTGGTAAAAAATGGCAAAATCTAGAAAAATTGGCTGGATTTTAAAAATGTAAAAAATAATAAATGACAAAATAATAATTTTGTACATAATACAATTAAGACTTAAATCAGAATATTAATTAGGTATTTCATTAGTATTTGACAATTTAAACAATTTAAAATAATTTTCATTGATGTTAGCAATGAAAATACAATATTCTATTTATGTAAATAAATTTATATGAAGGTGGCATGGGATAAAAAATGTTTTCTTAATTTATCAATTTAAATATAGTAATGTTGTTTTTAATTGCAATGTGTATATATACATATGTAAGGTACATATATTATATAAGTACTAAAAACATTTAAACCTACAGTTTGTAGGGGAAATAAGCTAATAATTACATTAAAAACAACATTGCACATAAAAACTTGCAAAATCAATCTTCATTTTATCTTTTCTTTTATCTCTAGGTAGTATAACTTTAGATTTAGATTACTGTTTCAATGATGCATTGAATATTCTATGTTAAAAAAAAAACATGTATCTTTAGATTAGAGTTAAAATTAGTAAAAGTAAAATAGTTACATCCCCGTAAATAAAACATATCCATTTTTGTCACTTGGCAAAAATGTATTTTTGTCAGTACGGTTTTTACTGGTTTTTTCATCTTTGGCAAAAATGTGCCAATCCTAACTACACACATTCTTCATCATCAGTTTCAGAAAAATGATATTTAAGTTTTGACTTTTATATAATAAACCTTATATTTTAAGTTACAAAACCAAGAACCTTGATTATCCAAGAACCTTTTTTTATTTTTTTTTTTAGGTCTGTTAGTTCTCAGCTTCATTTTCCCTTCTTTTTTTAAAAAATTTCTGTTTCATTTCTTTTCTTTTTTTTTCTGCTGTGTTTTTACTTGATTGAATTACTTTAAACTAGGGTTGGAAAAAAATCAGATTTTATTTTTTTAAAAACTGTAATTTTAATTATTGTTGTGTTTTTATATTATTTACAATATACAAAGAATAGTTTGTTATAAGAAGTAACATCTTATCTATCTAGTATATTCTATACACCGATTACCTAAAATTAAATACATACATTTTAATCTAAATACATTTCATTATTTTGTAATTGAATGGTGCAAACTAAATAAGATATAAATTTAAATAACAAATTAAATATTCATTTAATGCAAACTATTTATTAAAAAACAAAAAATCACAATTATTTCAATATTTTTTAAGCAATAAATTACGAATTTAACTGTTTCAATAAAAACACTAGTTTCTATGCCGTATCCACGCCTAATTTGTTACAGTGGCTAGAATGAACAATAGCAAAAAAAGAAAACTGTCTTTCTATTTTAGCAGATGATGCCACGGCTGTTGTTATTGGGTAGACAAACTGGATTTCAAGTTCTGTAATACTCTCTTTACCTTCCATTACATAAAATGAATTCCACTAGTCATAACTAGTCATTGTATTGTACACTAATACATACTATCTGATAACAACCCCTAAATTCTTGGAAAGTACATGCTATCTATTAACTTATTTACTTATTGGTATTTCTGTGCTGACTGATTCCCACTCCTGTCTTTGGAATATAGGTTTTAAGAGAAGTGGAAAAGATTTAAATCAATGATTTTTTTCAAACAAATCAACTGATTTAAATCATGCCAACCCTGCTACTAATAATTTAATTGTTGAGTTTTTTTTATGTAACAGGGTTAATTTTTTATGAACTATTCCTATTCATTATGTGTTACATTGATTTATTGCTATTAAACAGTACATAAATTTGTATACTAGTAAATTATGAAAATTTGGTTTTTAAATTTTTTTCCATTTACAGAAAAAAAATGTTTAAAATAAGTTTTTAAACTCCTTTTTTTACCCTTTTGAAGTTAAAAAAAATATATATTTATGCTAGTTTTATTTTGTATTTTCTGAAATTTAGGCAACCAAAAGTTAATAGTTTGTTAAATATTAAATTTTTAACCCTAGCTGATTTGTTTTTTCCTTTTTATTATTTCACAGTAACTCCATTTTTGTATTTCTTACCAAGTTAAGATCCCATAGTGCTCTTGCACACATGCCTGAAACAAATATCTATTAAGTTTAAAACAAATCATTTAAAATATTTTTTGTGTATTGCTAAAACTAGTATATAATCAAATTTTTTCCACAAAACCTGAACCTTTTTAACTTCAAAACATAAGATATGCTTTGTGCATAAAATAGATATTTTTGTTTATTTGACATTCGAGTAAAAAGGGTTTGTGCACTCCTAAAAAGCAGCCCTATAAGCACTTAATGTTAGGTGTTTTTAATCTTAGATAATTTTTGAATAAATTAATAATTTTTGATAACAGTCTTATTTGAAACATATCTCTAAAAGTGAAAGCTGAGTAAGTTCTTACACCAGTATTGTATATTGTATGGCACATTACAAAATGAAGTTATCAAGATATTTCGATTCTGCCTCTTGAACTATTGCAAAAGATATTTTGAGTTTATTTTTTTGAAAAGGTCAAATCTTTAATTATAAGCTTTTATCAGTGGATGGTTCATCTGCCAATTAATCTTTATTAAGAATAATTTTTTTTTGGTGAGACAATTCCAAAACCTAAGGAATTGTTAGTTTGGAATTGCAAATGTAGAGATGCATTGGTAGTTGTGTTTCGCATGTTTTAAATAGCCGAATGATGGCCGATTGCTTAGGGTGCAGGCCTTTGGTATTGAAGTTGGTGGGTTTGAATCCGACAGTGGCATGCATGTTGGTAGCCGTTCGGAATCGGCTTTAAGCTGTAGGTCCCGGTCTTATTAGCCCCCGTGTTGCAAAAAGTAGACCTTAGCACTCCAAACCAAACCATGAACATGGACCTTTTTCTACCAATTGGGATACTACTTCAATGGTTAGCCGAAGATTCTCCTGCATGCAGAGCCAATTTTATGACAATTTTAAAAGTAACTGTCTGTAAAATTTTGTCACTGATAAGGGGTAAATAAAACTTTAAACCTGATTAAAAAAAATATGAAAAAAAAATCTGTTTTTAACAAGAAAAACAGTAAAAAATACACAGTAAACATTTTGTTTGAGTTTTTAGTTTTGCTACTTGGAAGTTGATAGTGATTCTATATTAAAATCTCTGGAATTGGGATTCATAATATGCTGTGAACAACTTTTTGCATTTACCAAACATTTATTTTTTGTCCAGTCTGATATATTGTCACTGGAATTGAACCTATGTGCAAAATTTCAGATGTTTAATTAGTCAAAAAGGTGGTTAAAAATTGATTTCAAAATATGAACTTATGCAAGTGAAAATAAGTTAAATATAAACTATAAACTTATTTTAATTATAATTTTCTTTCTCAGGCCCTTGAAAGATGGAAGATTCCTTAAACAGATCTTTAAAAAAATCGTTAATTTTCATTTTCAAAAATCTTTATAAATGCTACTAAGATTCTGACTCAGAGGTAGAAATATTTTAAGCTTGAAAAGTTAACTGCTTTATTTTTTATCTAGCATTTTAAATGTGGGTCACTCTTATATTATGTCTCTGCACAAAGATTCTTATTTATTTACCACTTGTAGTGTTTATAGCAATTTATTTTAAGAACTTTATAACAAATTCTGAATAAACTTCAAGCTATTAAAGCTCGTATCACTATGTGGCCTTCGATTCCTTCTCGCCGGAAAGATGTGATTGTAACTCGTCTCCGAATAGGACATACTCGTCTCACTCACCGTCATTTACTCGTAGGTGAACCTGCTCCCACTTGCCTTCACTGCAAGGTTGCTGTCACCGTGAAGCACATTCTTTTAGACTGTCCTGTTTATAATAATGAAAGATTTTTATAGTTCCATTCACATAACATTCCATTGCCCGCCTTACTTAATGCTACCCCTCATCAAAACATTTTTTGGTTTTTGAAGCATATTGGCTTTTATCAACTTATATAATTCCTCACTCCATTTCTTTGACATTTTTTATGTTCAGCTTTTCTTTTACACATTTTGTCGTTTAACTCTCCACCAGATTTATACGTTTTTTTATAAGATATTGTATATCTGTCTTTTTGTATTTTACATTTGTTTTATTTTCTCTACAGCTTTTTACCCTGTATGAGGTCTCTTAACCATGTGTTTGGCACAATATGTCCCATGAGGATACAGTGCCATTAAGAATAAAAAAAACCAACCAACCAACCAACCTTTAAGAACTTTATGAAAAAAAAAATAGTTATTGTATATGTAGGGATGTATTAGTGCAAGTTTTAATTTTAAATTAAAGATTTATGTTCATGTTGTTTATATTTAGGTAAGAAGTAGTCGAGCCACAATCAATAGCATCATTTACAAAATTTATATTTAAAACAAGGTATATTTAGCAAATTAAAGAAAGGTACTTATTTAATTGCAACATATTGAGGGGGTGGATATGGATAAACCTGGGCTAGACCAACTTTGGCAAAACCTGTTTGATTCATTATTATAATTCTTTATCATTTTTTAGAAACTTTTAACTATTCTATTATTAATATATAAATAATTTTTACTTCAATATATATACTTACATACAAATTATAGCCAGACAGAATAAAATGAATTTGGAATTAAGCCAAGTTTTTTTGAGTTGGACAGGCCTGGTGTAAATGAGCAGAAATGCAGATAAATATTTTTGCATAGATAAATAAATGTTTTTTCGTTAAAATGTATTTTAGGTGTAAATCAAGGCATCTCTGTAGATATTTATATTTGAAAGTTAGTAACAACTATGTTGGTACATTAATGGTATTGTGTATCAAATGGAGGATACTTTGATATTCTATTCTATGGTCGGTGAACATAAGTAAATGCATTATGTATTTATTTAGCCAAAAGTTTTTTTGTGTGGTTGGATGTAAAGGATAGCAATTACTCTTTTCAAATGCTATTTGAATTTTGGAATTTCTCATTGTGTTTGAAGTTTGTAAAGTTAATAAATTTTGTGGACCATTAAGAATAGAATGTACACAATTTAATTTTAAATATTTGAAAATATAATAAAATTGAAAAGTAACCTTTAGTTGCAGTTCTATTTTACTGTTAATTTTTAGTTAGTAATTGAAATTTTCAGATTCTGTTTTGCTTTATAAAATAATTATTTTATAGGAATATATTTTTATGGTAAATCCAGGCTTTTGATACTTAAATTGAATTTAAATAACGTTTTTTTCTTGTATTTTGTATATACTCTTTAAAAAAATTAAAAATTACCCCAAAAATGTATAAACTCTTTAAACTGTAAGAAAAACTCTTTAATCTTTTATTATCTCGGCCACATATCATCTTTTCTTACTTTTCTCTTGCATTTCTGCTCTGTTTGCTCATTGGTCCTCTTTTCGTAATTCGTTGTAATTCTGTTGGACGTTTTTGTTCATTCTGATTCGTTCTCATGATATCAGGTGAATCCCTTAGAATCACAGAAGTACCATTTCTTCTCATGCTGCTGAAGTGTACCGATGTCCCTGGCCACTTAAATTGTGATTTCTATTCCTAAACTTTCTACTCGCTTGTTTTCTTGTTATGTACTCTTGTTTTTCACTTTTCTATCTTTTTCATCTTTTAGCTGTTTATTTTCTGCTAGCTTTCATTTTTGTGTTTATTGATTTCTATTTCTCATTAGCTAACTTCCAAAATAATTATGAAATTTATTTTCTTAGGGAGGGGGGTAGTAGATTTTTGAATGAGACTCATGTACTACTATCAAAGAGTAATACATGATTTAATCTTATCAACATACCTGTTTAATTTTCTTATGTGTGATTAGTGATTAAAAACAATACTCAGTTTATAATGACTATGTAACTGCAAGTAAGGTTTGTCTAATTCATCTTATATTTCTGTCTTAAAACCTTTGTCTGTCTTTGTGTACATTAGATGTGTACATCACATACGATACACACATCTAATATTTTTTTTACATTTATGTTTTCATGTGATTCACAATATTATGGATCATGTGTGATACATAATATATTACAATGATAGTAACAATAAACTGTATTTTAAGTAGAAATTGTGGTGTAGATGTCTTAAATTTAGTTATGTTTTTCAGTTAGTCGTATGAAATTAAGCTTTATATGTAATGCTGCACATTTATAATTATTTTCTCATATGGTGTCAGGAAAAGAGAGTCATTTAATATTTAGAAAGATTGTACTAAATGTATGCTTATTTTTGTCAGTTTATTTAAGAAGTAATGCTTTTTTTTGGGGGTGGTGGTGGAGTCTGTTCTGGTTATATCAGAACCAAGCCCGAGACTTATCCTGTTTATGATTTTATTGGGAGAGTCAAGAGTTGGTGAGTTGTTCTACATCAATCTTTCCTGATGAAATTGATTTTTACAGTCCTTGGTTTGGGCACTTTATAGGACAAACAGTACAGAGATCTCCAGTGACCCTTTTCCACTTTTTAAATTGAGAAAACCATTCGTACTTTTATATTTTAACCTCTTTGTATGCTGATTCTTTCATTACAACAGTTTCTGTTGGGTTTTTGCTGAGTAACAGCTGCACATTGTTCTTAAGACTATGCCATATGTCATTTATTTGTGGTACAAGTATAATACAGACACATGCATGCACGCAACGTTTAGATAAAAATGTCTCATTGGTTGACCTCACTTGGCATATTAGGTCCATCTACAGTACCCTAGTGGTGCAATCGTATATTATAATTACACAATAGGCAGGAGTATTATTCTAGTTATTTTTTTTAATCTCTCATAAATATATACACTTATATAACTATATAATTATGCACAATAAACAGTTTTTTAAAAATTTCCTGACTTTGAAGCTATTTTTTTTTTATCTTAGTGAAATTATGCTGAATATTTATGTTAATTTCAAGTATTTTGAAAACAAAGCTGATAATTCTCTCCTGTCTATGATAAATAAATTTAAAATATTTGTAATTATTACGTAGCACAAAATTTTTCTATATTGTGCATAAGAAAATATGCATTTCTGAATGAGTTATGCAAGAACATTTTGTAGTTCAGATGTTTTTGAATTCTGTCATAGTAAGAAAATTTCCTTATTTAAGTGACATTGCCAATTTTGTTTTTTAAAGACAAAATGTACAATATGTAGAAACCCTGTGGCGTTGGAGTAGCGCTACTTGCTCCCATGACACATGTCCGAGGTTCGATCTCTAGACTGAGCAAGGTTGATTCAGCCTTTGATCCCTTCAATGGGTAGACAAACTGAGGACCAAGCATTGTTGGGAACTAAACCTTGGGATTCTGTGTAAGGCTGACCACCTAACCGGAACATATGCTTCACACTCCAGGGCCCTTTGTCTCGGAAATGGAGATTGGCACCATAGGCCTTGTCTGCCTGGGGGCTCATGCACTGGGGAGTTCCTCATTATAATTATATAACTATTGAACTTAAAAAAAAATATATATATCAAAATTTTCAGTTAATTTATAGTATGCTTTTTGAGGGTTAGATATGTGTACAGATGAAAGTCTTGGATTCAGTACAAACATATGAAAGGAGTTAAAGTTTAAAACTATATGAAAGATGTTACAGACATGTGTAAAGATAATGCTCAAACATTATTTTTACTTTTGTATGAGCATATTTGTCCTATTGGTTCACAAAAGAAATTGCCTGTCTTTATTTTAAAGGAGTAATTTTTGTAATTTAAGGAATCATTTAATCTGCTATTACTAAATTTTTTCAGAGGAAAATTTAATTCTTTTACATATTTTTAGTATACTTTTATATCTTTAAAAATATTTTATAATTTTTATAGATGTGATTAATATCTACTTTCCCCCCCTCCAAAATAGCATTTGTGAATACTTGTTTTTGTATTTATATTAAATTTGTTAAATTTTCTGGGCCCTACAAACACTCATGTGAATAAATGCATTATTATAGTAAATTCAGATTTTTTTTTATATATAAATGAACACACCTTAAAGATAATCCCTTTTATTTTTTGAGGGGGGGGGAGGAGAGCAAACCCACATACCATTTTTTAAACTGATGAAATAGGAAATCTTTTATTAGCATACTTTAAAATTTAGATAGTGACTTTAATTCATTAAATAGCTATTTCATATTCTAAAATATGGATCTGAAAAATTGACCACAATTTCATATCCATTAAATAAAATTATCTTATAATTTATTAAAATTTTTAAGCAAGATTTATTAGTAAGTTTCATATTTTATATTACTTTTAATTTTTTTAACAGTTTTTGCTCATCTCAATACAATTATACTTGCTTTGACAGTACATATACTTAATATAAATCAACTTTTTAGTTCAACTATTTTCAATGCTTAATGCGTTAAAGCAAAATTGAACATATGTGTGTGTGTGTGTGTGTGTGTGTGCGTGCTCGCGCGCGCGCGCGCGTGTGTAAACGTATATGCTTATATTCATGAACAAAACGAAGGGGAGGGGGGAATCTTGGGGTTATAACCCATTTAAGGATTTAAGGATTTATGGGACCCCATTTAAGGATTGATGGGTTATTTGAGGTGAACTGATGTAGGAGATCCTCTCCCCATAGAAAATTTCTTGAATACGCAGTTACCATTTCAATATTACTATGTAGCATTGAATGAAATACACGCACCATGACAACTATGATGTATGCTTTATATGGTGGTATCAAGAATAATACAATATTTTATAGTAATTGTTTAAAACACCACTGACATTTTTTCTATTATTTCACCAATTGTCTCCTTTCAAAAAACGCGCTGCTAGAAAGCCGCCGCCCAATGCATCACCTGAAAAGGCGATGAAACCGTCGAGGTGCAAGTCAGGGCGTTGGCCTCGCTTTCTCCTACTTGGCGTCTTTTTTTAAACAATATTTGGCGAAGTAACGCTTTTAAAATACCTGTAAACCGTGAAGCGATATTTTTTTAAATGATGTAGTTTACGCAACATTAGATAATTTTTTTCTGTTCTCTTTGACCTATTTCATGCTCTTGTGTATTTGTTAAATATATTAACATTTTGATCTTTGAAAGTTTTAATTTCCATGTAATTTTTGTTTTTCTGGAAATCCTAACTTGAGCTGTTGTAAAATAATTTATTTTTTCACAGATCAATCTTTTTTTCTCTTTGTTTAAGTCGAGAATTAACGATTTTTTTCACTTTTGTTCTATTAGTTTCGTTATGCATTTGTGATCTATATATGCCTACATACTCATTCATTCACTAACATAGAAGAATGCGAATTTAAAAAGCTTTAAAGCTAATAATTTACAGGAAATTTCATTTCAAAAATTACACTTTTGTATTAAACAATTACATCTTCATTAACGCTAATTTTTATTCCTAATACTGTTTTCAGACTGTCACACTACAGTGTTTTCTAAGAGCTGTTCAACCATATGAAAAATTTGCATTCGTCATACACCGTGATTCATTGGGAAAACATTTTTTCTTTATATTTTAAATTTGTTTTTAATTTTTCGTAATAAGGATCTTACATTTCCTATTGTTTTTGTGTAACTAGAATTTTTCTCTTTGTTTGATTTAATGGAATATCTAGGAAGTTTTTTTCCCTCTTCCTTTTGAGATATCAGTTTATTTCCAAAGATAAAAATTAATGACTTTTAAAATGCAAATATAGAAATTAGCTGTTGTTATTTAGTCAACCCAACAATATTTAATATTACCCCATGCAATCTATATATATATATTAGTTTTTTTTTAAGTATCAGTTTTTCCAATTTGTTGGCATTGGCAAATTTTATTATTTATAATTCTCTCAACTTAATAAGAGTATTAGGGGAAGAAGTAAACACGTGCTACATTAAAATTAAAAATTTATGGATATTTGTTCTTATGAGATTTTTATTTTTCGATGTCATCTTAGGAACCGATCACTTACGCTAACTCAGTTAACTATTAATTTAAGGAAGTATGCATATTCATCTAGTTACTTTTGTCTGTAAGCCAGAAATTAAGTAAATTTAGGATGTAATGATAATTTAAGAATGCCTGAGTGAATAATCATTTTTCTTCACAAGCATTCAATTTCATAGTATTATTCTTCAAAATATTAAGAATTATAATCCGGAAAAAAATTGTGTACAGTTTATTATTCTTAAAAGTGATTATTTAAATTTTTTTTCTATACGTCAGCTATGAAGAACTTTAAATCGACAGTTTGAAATAAAATTATTTTAAAATTTCTGAATTTAAAAAAAATAATTGTAATTTAATTTGTTATAAACGACTGTTACATTTTAAAGAATATTTCACAAAATATATCTTTTACTGAAGTTCGCACTTTGATTCTTATTTACAACTAGACCTTTTGACCATTACGTGTTCGTAAAGTTTCGTAATTTTAAGATTTATTACTAATTTATTCATTTCTTATTAAAAGTAAAATGATGTAACTTCTAGTTTTTTTTTTCGTGATTCTATTTTATTCGTTACTCATGAATATTTATAGAAAGCATTTTTGGATTTTTCCCATCTTTAAAATTTTGTGTCATTAATCTGACTATCGTATGAAACTAATGACTCTTTTGCATTTTTAGTTAAAAACGCAGATCTAATATCTAATTTATAAGTTAAGAAATAAATTTATTTTTTAATTCCTCGAGCCTTATTCAATGCATATACTAAACTGTGAATATTTTTACACCAATTTAACCACTCATGCCCCATCGTTATTACATCTATCTTTTAAAGAAGCTTTATTAATGTGATATATGTATATTTTTTCAAACTTCCCTTTTCGCCAGACGTTACATTAAACATTCTTTTCCAGGTATTAAGTTTCTCCTTTTAACATTTCGTGCGTCTCCGTATCACGTATTTAATGGTTAAAATAGGTTGACGATGTTATCTCTAAGATACATTCTATCTGATGAGATAACGAAAGCATTTCCTGCGCCGTTTTGTAATTTAGTAGTCGAAGTATGAGTCATTAAGTACTTCAGAAATTTTAATTATTGCCATCTATTGAACTGCTTCAAATTTACAAGAGTGACCAAAATAAAATACACTAAATATCACAAATGATTTGAAATAATTTGCTTCTGAAGATATATAAATTGTCATATTTTAATCTGTTTAAAAATATTTCTCAAATTCGTATTGCTAAGAATTTTTATTACAAATGTTCCCCCTCCCTTCTTAAAAGTGCTATGTTAAACAATAGATATAATGCCGGTTTTTAACTTTTAGGCTAAATAATTCTATTGACTTATGCTAAAACTTAATACATACATTTTAACTCATAAGGTTCTACTCATATTGAATGATTGGAACGAGTTTATTTGACTGTGAATGGACGTCGTTATGTTGTTCACAATTGGAAAATAGGTTCTTGTTTAATGGTGATATTTCTGTTGTTATGAAACCCCAAATACAATTAATTTGCGATAAAATAGTTTTAAGTCTCTTTGTCAATTTTCTATTGAAAGAAAAATCTTATTAAATAATGTTAATGTCAATTTTTGTTGCTGATATTTTCTTTGATTTGTTTTTCATGTTTACATTATTTTAAAAGTATATTTCGCTCAAATCTAGAAATCAATTTTATGTAGCCTTTTTATATACTAATCAAATTTGCAAATTTTGTTAACATTTTAATGTAAAAATAAAAAAAAATTTGAAAAATTTTTTATCATACAATTCTAAAGTGAAAGTAACATAGTTTGGTTTGGATTGCCTTATTTATGTATTTTTTTTCATTTAGTGATTTGAAATGGCATTAATATAAATTTACCATTAATTTTTCAGTTTGACAAAATTTAAATGTTTTATGAAAGCTTCTGTATATTTTTTGTAACTTAATTAAAATGAGTAGTTGAATTCTGACACTTTAAAATTTGAATAAAACATTAGAAAAATTGTATTTATTTTCTTAGGGGATCGTAATTACGGTTCTGCTGTGAGATGCTAATCGGCTTAATCCGAATAGCAGCTTTCAAATTCTAATTATTTGGCGACTTTTCTACTTAACTTTCATCGTAATACCAAAATCTGGTTTTATTATGGCAACCCTATCGTAGACGGTAAACAACGGAAGAGTGGGGATTAAGAGCGAAAGTACAATTATGAACGTTTATGTGTGAATGAAATAGAAAGTACATTGTAAATCGATTAGTGTTTGTTATTCTGTGCTTGATTTTAGTTATTTGTGCTCAAAAATATGCTCTCCTTTGGATATTTATGAAAAAAATTTCTCCTCGGTTCGTTCAGCAGCATACCTTGTAGTCGCCGTTTTTACCCATGATTCGTCGGTGTTCCAATATGTCGTGCGCTGCTTGAATGGAAATCTTTTATAAGCCCTGGCCATGAAATCTACGCCATCATGGTACGTGTCTTGATAAACATCACTTATCAACGTTCTTTTAAAATTATGAAATATCAGTGTTTTTATTAAAATACTTATTTTCATACGCCACTGCTTACATACCCTAATGGCGTCTGTTTGTCGTTCACTGTAAACAACCTCGTGCTTGGTTGTGAAGACGCTCGTAATCGTATATAGGACAATTGGTTACACAAGATGCACTCAGGTTTACGATTTTATTTAAATAATACAGATACCCTATTGCTTTCAGTAAATAGATGATATTTTGTAAATAATGCTCTAATATGTAGCTCTGCTATATCTAAATGGTCAATGATCGCATGCGAGGGATATTTAATTTTTTTTTTTTTTTTAAAGATTCTTTGTTTAGTATAAAATTACTACAACTTAGTCATGACGTTACTACCATATATTACGTGCTATTATATTTTCATTCCCTATGTGAAATGAATTTAAATAGAATATTATTTAATGGAATTGTACAGTATAACTTTTTTTGAGGGTGGGTGGGGGCATTTTAAAGACTTACCAATAAGCTTGTAACAAAATATTTGTAGATTCAATACAATTTGTTACGTACGTAGTCATTTTTTCAATTATCTTGTATTAATTTTTTCATTCAGCGTAAAACTGTATAAGAAATTGGTGTAAGACTACGACTTTCTATTTTGTTTTGTAAATGACCGAGGAATCCTTAACGATCTGCAATATAATATTTAAATAAATTTAATTTGGAAACAAATGTTGGTCTATATTTCAAAGTGTTTGTTGAATCTCCTTCCCCATATATCTATTGGTATAGAAATAAAAATAGTGCAGACATTAATGAGTAGTCCTGCAGTGTTCCCTGTATTTAAAAGGATCAAACATATAATTTCGAATTATTTTCAAAATATGAATACTTCAAAATCTTACATTTAATATTAAAGTTATATTTTGATTTATAGTATGTTGTTTTTATAGAACTGTAAATGGTTTAATGTTCTTTATATGTTTTAATTAATGGTAACTGAAAAAATGTACCTTTCTAACATTGAGAAAATAAGTAAAATTAAGCATATGTCAATTGATGGGTATTTGTATATTTACATTATACAAATATAAATGCATTTATGAAATCAACAGCTAAATTTATGTGAAATGTGCAGGTTTATAATTGTTTGTGATTAATGATATTCAATGAATGTAATGGCAAAGCTATTATGAATATAAAAATTACGCTGTCAGCCTAGGATTTTAGTTGAGAATAAGTTTATAAGGAAAAAGTGTTTTCATTTATCATATAATTACATGTCTTTGAATATAAAATATTGTTAAATAATATAGGCTTTTTTTATTAAAGTTCTCAAGTAGAATATATTTTAGGTACACATAAACATATATGTTTGTGTATACAATGTTTTAATTATTAGAAATTTTTTCAATGGAAAATGCCTATTTCTTTTAATACAATAAATGCCATTTTCAGTTTTGTATGTATTTAATATTTCCCTTAAAGCATTAGTCATTAATGAATTTTAAAATGTTGTGAAATATGTGCAATTATTAAACATTTAGATAATACATTTTTGAAAGGTGAATTATCAATAAAACTGAGTAAGCAGAAATTGTTTCATATTTCAGCTTGAGTTGATTATAAATTTTTATTGTATTATGTAATTGAAGCTAATTATGCCATCAGTATTATTATAACCAAGATATATTACTGGAATCATTTACTGAATATTGTAGTCAAAGCATGTTTTCATACAAAGGTAATGAAATTTGTATATATTCATATATTCTTTATGTTCCTTTAATGTAGAAAAGATAATTTTACCAATTATTTTAGCTGAATGATAGTTAAAACAAGTATAGTGCTGCTTTTCAGCCCCTATTTGGATTTAGTGGTTTTGAATCATGTTGATAGCCATTTAAAATCCGATTTAAATGCCAGGTATGAAATTTCTACTAGCCTGTTTGCTATTGGCGACCAAATATTTGAGGCTGGCATGGTTTAAAAAAAATTTTTTTTGTTTAAAATCAAGCTGTATACATGCTGAAATTATTGTGCTTTAATTCAGTGGCATAGAATTGTTTTGGTGAGCAATAAGTTTAATCTTACTAGTATCTTTTTAGAATTGAAATTTCATACATTAGGCTAATAAAATTATTGTATTATAAAAAGTTGACTAAGTCCACAAAACTCAACCAATTCTTTCAGTTTAAATTTAACAGTGTTCTCACAGTCCTTATCCTTAAAAATTTCTTAATTTTTAAATTAGAACGCAATTAATTTCCCCATCGACGAGATCTGTCATCGTCATGTGATTTCCTATAAGTTTTCTTTTATGACAGTTTTTTCCTTAGTTACTTATTTGAGAAATAAATAATCTTTCTTGTACTTAACAGGTTTAAAGTGTAAAGTCAGCTGCCCTTTCCTAATAGCTAACAGTCATGCAGATGTTAATTAAACAAAGCATGGAGGATGGGGGTTTATAGATATTTCAGTTACTTATGGAAGTTTTTCCTTGCATTCAATGTAATAGAATAGTCTAAAACTTCTTTCTTTCCGAGGCAACGTCAGGTATAATCAGCTAGTATATGTATAGTTTTTATTCACAATTTATTTTTACTTTGATCATTCAAAAAACTTTAGATATAAATTTTTCAAAATTAGTTTTTGTCAAATAGATTTATCTTATATTAATTTTTAGGCATTTTTAAAAACTTAATTCTGAATTATATTAGGGCATTTATTGAACATGCCTTGTCTGGTTCAACATTATAAATACATATTCCTCAGGAAATAGGGTTTATGTCGTTATGCAGTGTATTTCACAAGTAGGTCCTTATAAAAAGTTACTTTAGTCCGTAAAAAGTCCTTTTATTCTGGAAAATGAGCCTGAACCCTGTTTAAGCCTTTCTTCAGCCAGCCCTAGCCCTTTTCAGGGTTTTTTTTTTTTTTTTTTGGGGGGGGGGTACACTAGATCTCTGGTCTCAGTGCTTTGTTCTTGCTCCTCCTCCTCTTCTCTTCCCAAGGTACTACCGTAAGTATAGTGAATTGGTGAGATGTATAAAAATTGCTCAGCTTATTTCGTAAAAGTTTGCAAGATACCAGATTTTGAATTATTTTTAGTCCAAATACATCTTCTGATGGTGAAGATACATTTGGTTTTTAATATCATGAAGCAATTAAGCAGAAGCTTCTTTAATTTTTAGGGTGGAAAATACTAAAAGTCTGTCAATAAATTGGTTCATTGCAGTTTTTGCACAAGCAATAAGGGTTAATGTATTGACTTGCATGCTGTAAAAGTTCTCAATGCAATGGGAACCAACTTTTCATGAGATATTAACATACCAACCAATCATGCTGTAAAAGTATTATAAAATTAATGTATTTCCAATCTAAGTGATATCATTTTTATAGTTATAAATGCATGTATCATTTATATTAATGGAAGTATTTTTGACTTTTTAATGCTATATTTGATAACCAAAGGCTGATATTACTAATTTTAGATTATTAAATTTTCCTAGAAATGATCATTAGAACCTAACTTTTTGCTGATTCTGCACAAGATTTCATTTGCACATAGCTCTGTGATTAGTATTTATATTTGTCATTTTTTTATCATCTTAATCACAAAAGATTTTTTTTAAACATTTCTAACAAACTTAAGTATTATCAAGAGTAAATAAAAGTATGTAAATAAATTTACTTTTTGTTTTGAATTTATTGGAAACAAAACTAGTATAGTTAGTGGATGAATGAAAAATAATTGAGTTATTTCTCAGAAAGTTTAGCTTTTTGTATTTAAGACTAAATATATTGACTTAAATACCTTAATTTTGACCACTATCAGAAAATGTTTAATCTTAAATAAAAATGTAAATTTTGTAACCCTAGTTACATATTGAGAAATATTTTGCATACTTATATTTTTGCAATAATATTTTAACTGTATATTGTCATAATAGTAACATAACTTCATGAAAAATTGAGATATTTATCAGTGCATATCAGAATAGTATTTTTTATTCACATCTGAATTCTGGTCTACGTATTCACATGTAATTTTTTATTCCTGTTCTGTAGATTTATTCTTAAATATGTACTTCAAAAGAGAACTAAAATATTTTATAAATTGCATATCATTATTGGTAGTTGCATTTTATTAAATAATAGTAAATTACAATTAAAATAGTGTTTTAAGGTAGTAAATTTAATAATATTGAATAGGTAAGTTTTGATTAATTAGCATGTTTGTTATCAAAGGTCAAGATTCAAATTTTGAGTGACCAGTGGCTAGGGTTGGCATGATTTAAATCATGATTTCAATCTTTATTTAAATCAGTTTATTTTTTTTCACTTCTCTTAATACTTACATTCTAAAGACAGGAGAATTGGGAATCAGCCAGCACAGAAATACCAATAAGTAAATAAGTGTAAATAAATAGTATGTTTTCTAAGAATTTGGGGGTTGTTATCAGAAAGTATGGAGTAGGGGTAGGTACGACTAGTTATGACTAGTGGAATTCATTTTATGTAATTGGGGGGTGAAGAGAGTATTACAGAATGTGAAATCCAGTTTGTCTACTAAATAACAACAGCCATCACATTATCTTCTGGAATGGAAAGAGAGTTTTCTTCTTTTGTTATTTTTCATTCTAACCTTTGTAACCTATTAGGAGTGGATACGACATTGAAACTAATGTTTTTATTGAAACAGTTAAATCCATCATTCGTTGCTTAAAAAGTATTGAAATAATTGTGAATTTTTTGTTTTTTTAATGTCATGATAGTAACATAATTTTATGAAAAATTGAGATATTTATCTGTGCATATCAGAATAGTATTTTTTATTCACGTCTGAATTCTAGTCTACGTATTCACATATTTTTTATTCCTGATCTGTAGATTGTTTATTCTAACATACTTAAAAAGAAAACTAAAATATTTTATAAATTGCATATTCATTTTTGATAGTTACAATTTATTAAATAGTAAATTGCAATTAAAATAGTGTTTTTAAGGTAGTAAATTTAATAATATTGAATAGGTAAGTTTTGATTAATTAGCATGTCTGTGGTCAAAGGTCAAGATTCAAATTTTGAGTGACCAGTGGCTAGTGGATATGCTTAATACAGAGGTCATTTATGTGTTAGCTTATTCATAGTTATAAGTGATTCATATAGTTTGTACGTAAATGTTAAGAATACTCATGTAATATGGCTAATGATTTAAATTAGGAAATATTTTACATTTAATTTTTTGATAAATTATAAATTGGCAATTACAATGAAATTTTTCATTGTCACTTTCTCAAACTTAATCATCTTATGCTGAATTCATCATTAATCTTGACGGTCATCTGTGGTCACAGACTTTCAACCAACCCTTTCCCCAGGAAACTATTTAAAATTTAGAACAAAAATTTCATACAGTTTTCTAGGGAAAGGGATAAAACTTATTTTTACTTGAGTATAAAGATATCCACAATAGGCTAAATTAAGATTTATTTAAGGTCATAAATTTAGTGTAAAAAATTATGCTCAGAAATACCTTAAATAACAAATAAAACATCTGTTCCTGAGTGAATAAGAAAGGAATTATGTTTAATTCAACTTTGCCCAGTTCATGCTTTGTTGAGTATTGTGATCAGTTCTTTTTTTTTATTCCACATTAGCCTCAAGTTCTTTCTCCTTAATCGCTTTTGGCTTTCAAATAAAGAGTTGTATTTTATACAAAATTTTCATATATGTTTAACTATGGATTAAAAAGTTTGATGTTCAATTTATTATTTATATATGTATAGTTAAAGCAAAATCATGGTTAGAGAAAATGCTACCTTTTAAGGAAATAAGCAAATTATACTCGAAAATAAAAAATATTGATATTTTCAAAGGGGGGGGGATAGAATAGTAAGCCTCACTAAATTCCTTTATGGTACAGGTAGCCTATGAATCATAGGGTGCTGATCGTGATGCATGTCATGAAGAAAATTCATCTGTTTTTTTGAAAGTTATTATTGAGCTAATCATGAATAGCAGATCTTAGTACAGCAGAAATATACCTTAAAAAATAAAATTTTATGTATTATAATTATGTATATTTAATTTTATGTATGGTTTTTTGGTATTAAAATATACTGAGTAAAGTATTTTTAAAGTATAGAGAGTATAACATATATATATATATATATATATTAATCTTTTTCTCAACATATATTTTATAAAAATAGCTTTAAATGGTCTTTATTTTAATATATATCTCTTATACTTAGAAGTGACTTTTGATAGACAATAAGAATAGTAGTGCAGTCGAACAAAATATGATACTAACAAGTTCATGAGATTTAACATGCATGTACCGCATAAGAATGTTTGAATTTTAAAAATGAACCATGCAATTGTAAAAATGTAATCCAGTTACAGCAAAAAACATAAAATACACTTGGACCTGATGTCTGGTGGGCAGCCATGAAGGTTAAAGGCATTAACATAAAATTGCATTTTGACAATACATCTAATGAACTGTTGTGCCAGCTCTTCATCTGTCTGTAGAAAGATTATTTTCAAACTTTGGAGTAATCCAAAATAAATTACGAAATCGTTTAAATTTAGAGACAAATACAAAACTTGTTTTTTGTAACCATTTTTGAATTCAACATATATTGCATATAAAACAGCTTGTATTAAAAAAAAAAATAAGTAAAACAATTTTTTTTTGTATCTTGGTGTTATTTATATTTTGACATTTTTAACAAATGTAACTTCCCTTTATCGTATGCTAGTAAACTATGTTTGATTAGTATTAAATATATTAAAAAGTGAATTTCAGTGGTCCAAACTGGTCAAAATGGATACTGATCAGGACGGTTAAAACCACTGGTTTAACCCCATGGATAAAAGTGATACAACCCTGATTTTTTCAGACTGATAAATATATTTAATATGTTCTGGTCTCAGAATCCACAATACATTTTATCAATAATAATGTGCAGAACTGCAATATAGTTTCCCAGTTTAGGACAAGATATATCGGTAATGTTAGACAATGCATTAATACTAACTGTGATACACTCGAAATTAAAGGAATTAGGCATAATAGATTTGACTTTACATTAAAAATTGTTCTTAACTCATAAATTGCTTACATTGTGCAAAACAGATGTTTTAATATCTCTGTATATGTATAGTCTGAGGTTTTGTTATGCCTTGTACTTAGTTTGCTAAGCTAAGCAATATAAAATTAAAAATATTTTTAATATAATTTTCTGTTTAGAATTGGCATTGAGCAAAACAGCAGGATTTCCTATTTGAATTAGTTATATATCAAAAATGGACCAGTCTTCTAAATAGGATTGCAATTTTGATATCTAAATGTAGTTTTATTCAAACTGATGGTCAAAACTAATTTTAATTAGGACTGTCCTGTGTACTTGGTATATGAGTTGTACTTGGCCTACACACCCAAAATGTGAACTTGGTGCTGACCTTGTACAGAGTAATAGTAAATATTTAATAATTTTAAACATTATTTGAATTGAAAGGAATTTATAACTGATCTGTTAACTTAAGGTGCCAATGCAATTTTTTAATGAGTTGTAAGATCCATTTTTTTAAAATAAAAAATAATGAAGTAAAGTTAGGAAATGGGAATCTTTGGTATTGCTTATGGAATTGGCACTATAGCTAACAAATGCTAATAATAGAAAGTTATTAGATACCAGAAAAAATTGATATAAAATACTTTTAATTTCATATTGGATTATTGTATTTTTAAAACTGATTCTATTTTATTTATTTAATTATAATTTTCCATTAAAATTTTTTTCTTAAGTGGAGTATTTGGATACTTTTCAAACATCTAATAAAATTTATGATGTTAAAATATCTTCATTTAATCAATAAATTAAAATTTTTTCTCGTGCATCAGTGGAACTTTTTAAAACCAATTACTTATTACTTGGCTAAATAAGTAAATGACCAAGTACTTGGTCAAAGCAGTTAATTTCTCAGTACAGCCCTAGTTTTAAATGTTAAAATTGGTTTTTATGGTTTAAATGTTGACTTTCTTAGCTAACTTTAATACATAAATTACTGAAATTCCTTGTGTGAATATTGTCAGTAATATGCTGTAAGTTCATATAAAGTAGTTTTAATGAAATTAAGAGTTTTCATTCATATTAATAGTTATTTTGCCATTACTGTAATTGTGTAAAGGCTAATTTGGATGAAAATAGCTCCCCAATTCATTTATTGCTTACAGGATTAATCCAATATTTAAATGTGTGGGGAATGGCAGTGAAAAATAAGTATTAGTTAGAGATTGGTCCTTAGAAAGTTCTTAATTTTTGTTCTGGAAAAAGAGTGGGAACCCTGGTTGAAAAATTATAATATATATTGTCCTTGAGGGTTATACTCTAGTTTTTAAGCACATAGCAGTTTTCAGGTTTAAAACTTTGGTGGATAACACTAGGATGATATTGGTTTTATCTGCTGATATAGTCATTTATTTTGAATTATAGTTGGTTCAATCATAGTTGTTTAATTGCATTTTAGTGTTATAATTTTGCTAAAGAGAAACTTTTTAAGTAAGTTGACAACTACTCCATTTTCAACTTTTTTCTCCCAAAGACTTCTCATGATCAGAAAATCTCAGAGGAGAGAGGATCATTAGAATTTATCAAAGAGCATTCTCTTTTATGATTGCAGTTGGGTAATTATTTTAAAGGTCCTTATGACTGACTGCAGTACCTGCATTTTTTAAAGAGTCATTTATCTGCCACGAGATTTAGTTTCTAAAGATTCTGAAATCGTGAATTCTTTAACAAGAGAGCAGTCTTTATCCATTTTTAGGTGGGAATATGACACACATCCATTCTTAGTTTTGTGATGTACCACCACACTATAATACTCTTTTATCCATTTTTCAAATGTATTTGACTTTGTATTTTTTTTTAAACTAATTTTGAAAGATTTATAGTTTTTGGAAATTTTTAAGATATAGTTTTTAATTGTGGGTCATTTACTTTAAATTTATACTTTTCGATATGGTTTGATAGCCAGATATCTAAATTTTTAGTTCAGGTGTCTGCCTAGGATTCTGGATATAATTCTACTGGATAGCTGCTGAATAACTGTTTCATCCCAAATCAAAGAACACTGATTTTTTTCACCAGTGATCCTTCTTTACTTATCAAGAGCTTCTGTGATACTTTACTTATCAAGAGCTTCTGTATTTTTAAGTGTATATGTCTGATCTGCGTCTTCCAGATATTTACTCCGAGGAAAAAGAAAACAACATATTCTGAACATTTTAAAGCCTATTTATTTATTAAATTCTGTAAAACTTTTGGTAAATCAATTTCCTGAAATATTGTTTAAAAATAAAATTGGTTGTAAAAATTACAACCATTTTACAAGACACAACAAGGACAACACCATTGCAAGGGAGTGAAACAAAATATTTTGCTGTATTTTTTTCTTCAAAATCAAATTTCTTCAAAGTACAATTGTGATTTTCTGTGGCACCTTGTATGTTTTAATACATTTTAGTTATAATATGCATATTTATTTTGCTCTAAATTTCTCTCTGTAAACATAACTTGGATTATAAGGATTTTCTTTTTTTCTGCATAGCATGAATGAAGTGGTTTGGGCTGACCGACCACATGAAGTGCTGACCAACGGCCATCCCGAAATGAGTGGCGTTCAGTCTGTGCGACATATAGCTACCAGATCCCAAGATGATGCCATGGTAGGTTATTTCTTCCAGAGGCCACAGACTGATCCCGACTTCCAAAACTATACTGGCAAAAATTCAAGGTGGGCCTTGGGTGATGATAGTGTTTTAGAGGTTAGTAAATTTTTACAAAATATTCAGCTTCAGTATTTATGTGTGGTGTCATAATGCATGCTCTTTATATACCAATGGATAGTTTATATTTTAATTAAAAGTTGAAGGAAAATTTCGTTATTGAAATTTTTTTTATCCACTCTCAATAAGTCCAAAGAATACCTTTCAAAGGGTGTTTGTTCTCCAAGAATGGAAGATTAAATGAGTTGCTTAGAGTGAAAACTTTTTATAGATATTTTATTAGACATTTTCATTTATGCTATTGTAATGATATGCAATATTTTTTTTTTTTTGTAGTAGTATAGAATAGGAGAAAACTTTTAACTTTTTTGTCTAGACCAATGAGTATTTAGATACTTCAGTTTTACTTTTTTATTTACCTAATTCAAAGGTAAAAAATTTCTGTATGAATAGTATGAATTGAATATTTCTCTGCATATTTTTTTTCTTTGTTACAATATAAATTTATATACCCAGCTATGATCAAAAAATAAGAAAATAAAAAATGATTGTTGCTTAAAGATGGAAATACTAATCTAAAAAATACATGTACTGAAATAATTGTAAAAAGGAAACATACAATGTTACCGGTAACAACTAATATACTACTTCAATAGATATCTGATGGAGGTACGAATGTAATAGATGTGAGACAGTGGTCAGTGTAGGCAATTTAGCGAATTTCTTATTGTCAGTATTTTAAAAGTTACATTTTATTCTTTTTAAGAATAAAAAGTAAGAATTTTTATTCAATATATTTATTAAATAATATTAATAATAAAATTAATATTTTTATTCGATTATATTTTGAATTTTTTTAAATAATGAAAATAATTTTAATTAAAAATTATAATTATTTTTATTATTTCAACATTTTTTCACATGTGTAAATGATTTGTGGTTATAAGGTTAGAATATATCTCTCTTGTAAGATGCAAGTGTTAGTTTATACTGAGTTATCAGGATATGTATTCAGGGTTCCCACGGTCCTTAAAAGCCCTTACGAACTCCTTAATTTTAACTTTCATTTTTAAGGGTCCTTAAAACTCCTTAATTTTTGTCAAAGGTCCTTAAAAACTCCTTAATTTTTAAAATTGGAATGTGATCAATTTCTCTATCGATGAGATGTACAGTCTCACGTGATTTCCTATCAGTTTTCTTATATGACAAATATATAATCTTTCATACACTTAAAAGGTTTAAAGTATAAAGTCAGCTGCCCTTTTCTAATAGCTGACAGTCATGCAGATTTTAATTAAACAAAGCATGGAGGATGGGGGTTTGTAGGTATTTCAGTTACTTATGGAAGTTTAATTTTCTTTGCATTGAATGTAATGGAAAAGTCTAAAACTTTCTTCTTTCCCAGGCAACGCCATTTATAATCAGCTAGTATATATATATTATATATAAACTCGTATAACTATATATATATATATATATATATATATCATTTTTAAACCCTCAGGAAGTACTGTTTATAATATTGTTTTTATTCACAATTTATATTTAGTTTGATCACTCCAGAAACTTTAGATGTACATTTTTCAAAATTAGTTTTTGTCAAATAGATGCATCTTTTATTAATTTTAAGGCATTTTTAAAAACTTAACTATGAAATATTGTAGGGCATTTAATGAACATGCCTTGTCTGGTTCATAATCATTAAAACAGGTTCCTCAGGAGATAGGGTTTATGCTGTTATGTAGTGTATTTCAATTAGGTCCTTATAAAAAGTTACTTTGTTCCATAGAACGTTCTTAAAAAGTCCTTAATTTTTGTTTTGAAAAAAGAATGGGAACCCTGGCATTATAAAGGCAAAGAAAACTAAGTCTGCCTCATTTGGATGTGAAGATTTCTCCAACCTCCTCCAACTGCAAAGCCTATACTGTGCTTCAACCTAAGGCCTCTTGTCGCTTCATTTAGACTTGATATGAAGTAAGGTTGTAGCATCAAAAAGCAGCAGTTCCATACCCACGTTTTTGGTGACAATTTGCTAGACATGTAAGCCACGTTAAAATACTGATTTTAGTTGACTCATGATATAAATTTGTAAAATTTAGTATTAAAATTGTTTAAAAAGGTGCTAAATTGTGATTAAAATTAATCAAATCAAATATATTATTATTCAAAATTCAGAACCAGGTTTCACAATCAGTGAGATTGACTATATTTAGAATTATATATAAAGGGTTAATAAATGGATGTAAGACTGTTGTAGCTCTTGGTCTTTTGAAAAATTCTCTAGGATCTTGGTTTGGCATATTTCTTATTTTCTTTGTTTCGTATTTTGTACATCTGCTAAGATTTGTTTTTGTTTCTTTCATTACATAACACAAAGCATTGTGTATATAGCTAAATACTCTTTGATTAGTTTTTCTATTATAGTAAAACCATTATTTTTTTGGGCAATTATGTGGTGATGCATTTTTTGCTCATGATTGTCATTTAGTTTTTATATTATCTTAACGCATAATTCAAGCTATAGGTTTATATTAAGTGGAGGGTTTGATGGATGGTGGAATTATAATAACTAGTAATATATATAAAGAACACATTTAATATAACATAAAATCCTAATAGAGAACGCAGCAGCGTGCATCATGTTTCCAATCTTAAGACCGAACTCTGTTACTTGTTGCCAAAACAGAGTAGTACAATACTGATTTTGCCACACAACAATTAATGTCAGTTAAATCATAACAATTTGATATTTTAAGATTGCGGTCATAAGATTTTCTGCTTCATTATGCATCTGGTGTTAGCACATGCACCAGACCACTTTGACCCTACCGTTCTTACTTTATTTGAAATTTCTTTGGATTTTAGTATTTCTGAACACTTGCAGGTTTTAATTTCTGGAACCAATGGCCATATGGAAAGGAAATGTAAGGGGGCAACCAAACTTGGGGGTGAGGGAAACAGAAGTGGCATTAATTGCAGAATAGGCTTTAGTTAGAATGTAGTGTGTGCTAACATTTGATGTTATTCAAAAGTACATGTGTGTGACAAATGGATCCTATGTAATCTTATATAGTAATAATTTAAATCAATTCACATGAATAAATCACAAGCCTTTGATTTTATTTTATAGTAAAATTATTACTATAAAATTAAGACATGAATAAGTATACCTGCAAATTTCATACGTTCGTCCATCCATTTATATTTAAAAATGGTTGTATTAAATTGTCTAATTAAATCTTCAAAAAAAGATTAAAAAGATACATATATTCACAAATATTTAAATTAACGACCGTGAAAGCATCTTGATGTATTAATTTTCATTAGAATATATTAATTTTGGAAATGAGTGCCAAGAACAATATCAATGAAATTTCAAGTAATGGTGGTAAACGTTAAGTTTTCCTCCTGACACTTGAGCATTTCTGGTTTAGTTATTCCTGGATGTAGAGCTGAAGAGTAAAATGCTTCCTGCTCTAATTTCCTCTATTCTTTTTAATCTTAGTTGATAGGGAGAAAAACATTGCAATTGATGACCATCGTGTTTTTTCTCCCTCCCTTTTTTAAACAAATTTTTACTTATAAGGCAATTTGTCGCAACGTCACGAACTACTATAATACCCTTTCCATTCATTTTCAGGTTTACAACAGCCAATAGACAAACAATAAACTGCCCTTCCGTTTGAAACTTAAGCCAGAATTGTCATAATTTGAGAATTTGCCCTACTGCGTGAAATCCCTTATGAGTATATATCGTTTATATCTAGTATATATCGGTAATCGTTTGCCGTAGCAAAATTATCCAGTGTTTATTGCAAATATTAGAATTGAAAGGTTTTTTTTTCCTATAAGCAAAATAAACTAATTTCGAATGTCGTGTGTAACCCTTCAAAAATTTTAAGTGTAATTACTAATACTTACTATCAAACTTTCTTCAAATCGTAATTAAAAAATGAATTAAAATCTTTAGGATGATATAACTTATATTCATGTAGAATGTTGTGTACCGATTATTTTATTGATTAGTGTGTAATTTTTTTATTAGTAAAATTACTTTAACCGTTTTATTTAATTACAAATTTTCTTTTTGCTTAATGTTAGTACGTTAACAAAAAGTTTGTGATTTGAAAACGAAAGTGGTGTAATATTTCTAAGATAAATAAAATAATCGGTACACAACATTCTACACGAATTGTGTGCCGTGTTATTCCATGAACTCGCTTATGACTAAGCTATTTTTTTAAGTAGATGCCAATTTTAATCTTTTGTCCACAATATTTGAACTTTAAAGGTTTTAAAGGTGATGTGGCAACTGAGCCATATGGGCCGAGCCCTTCAATCCAGAGGCTTCTGTCAGTAAGCACAAAAATGACAACAAGCGAAAAATAAACACATAAAAGAGAAAAATGATAGAAGGGTGGATTCGTGAGTTCATAACACAAAACTAAAGAGTAGAGAGTTTAGGGATAGAAAAACATAAAATATGTTTGTGGTCATTGACATCCGTACGAAAAAAAGCCAAAAATAATGAATAATAATGCTCAAAGTCGAAAAAATTAAAAATTTTGATAAAAAAAAATGTTTTAAAAATAAATAAGTTGCATTAAAAATCCGAAAAGGGCCTAAATAAATATTTGAACTTCGAAACACTGGTGATGTTTAAAGTTATTGCTTGTAAGCAGTGCTGGTTACAATGGTCTAAAGACGAGAAAAAGTTCTAATAATTTTTATATATTCTTGTATGTTTATAAAATAAAGTGGCGAGTTGTGTTTGGGTCTGATTATTCTTACATTAATCAAAATGTTTTGCTCACGCTGTTCCTTAAAAATTGGGATTAATATTGCATTATGCTATGCAAATGAGTCATCAGCATATCTTTTTTCCTGGTTAATTTCCCCTTACATTTATAGTTTTTATGAATTTTATCTTAGAGAAGCCGTTGCTTCATCAAACGTTTTATTTATAAAGTTATAAATCTATAACGTTTAAAAGTTAGTTGAAAATGAAACATTTTTCTTTTTAAATATTTAAATATAAAAAAAATGAAATATTAAACATCCGTGTATGCAATTATTTGTAGATCCAATTTAAATTGGAAGATTCCTTTGTTAGGTTTAGCGAGCGGAAGCTTGCGTTTTATGTCTCGCAGATTTTCCTTAGTAGAGGGTTAGTTTCCAAGGAGAAAGCTGGTTGTGGAAATAACGATAGCAACACGGACCGACGTCCCTTCACACCGTGAAGGTAGAAAATCTCATGGAGGTGAACGAACCAATAATCTTGTTCCACTAGCTAGCCCAGCTTTCTCTCTCTGCATTGACGTTTTTTTTTCCTACATTGTAGTCACCGTGCATCACGTCTTTTTCATTTTATTATTTTTTTTACATATTTCCGAATATGTTGAGAAAATAGAAAATGGGTTTTTGATATTTTGTTTCAAATGTTAATTTTACCTTGTAATGCTTATTTTATTTAAAAGCGAGTGTAAAAGGTGGGGGCTTAACTCTTTTTTAGGTTGCTGAATTTTATTTGATATATATTTTAAATTTAAAATGCAAATTATTTTATTTGAATTATTTTTAAATTTTTTTCCTTTTTCGCACGGTCGTTTCAAGAAAATAGAAGTGGCATTTTGAATTTACCTGATTATGAGTTTACTTTTCTTAAAATAACCGAAAAATCAATTCTTTCATTGTTTTAGCTTTAATGAGCTGTATAAAGCAAGACCACAGATCGTTAAATCGTCGATCGGGAGCTACTAGTAGTTCGAAGGGAAATTTGCAGTAGATCAATTTCAGGATCAGGTTATCTCTCGTACCTCCTTTTTTAAAGTTACTTAGTTTGAATAGATGACTAACAAAAATATCTTTGTCCAGTTTTATCTAAAATCGAAAGCGGATATGATCATATCTGGATGAGGTTTCTTTTTCTTGTGTGAAATTTGTTAAAATAAAAGGTGCATAAGCTGGTTGATAAACGTTTGGATAATTGTATTTGAATGGCAGTTACCATCGAATCTCCCAATAAAAAAATATTTGGTGACCAAAGAGTGTTACGACAGTTGTTTTTTCTTATATACAATTCAATTTCTTTATATATCTTTATTAAAATTGATTTTATATTTACTAGAAATTAGGTTTTTAAAGATAGTAAACATAAATAAGATTTGATTATAAAAGAAAGTTGGATTCCCCCCCCTCCCGAATGGGTAAAATATCTATTTTCGGTACCTAACTTCGCAGGTTCGAATCCCACTCATGACTTCGGATTCAGCTTTAAATTTGGTTTCTTTTGGTAGCACGCAGTGAGATTTAAATCGAATGGTTGCTTAGAAGTTTCATAATGGCGACTACTGAGCCGTACGGTTTATTCGAATGTATTTTAAGAATTTTATTTTCTTTAGTTAAAACTCATTTTCATCATTCTTTTACAACAGTTATTAGTTATGTCGTAGCGTTTGTAATTGTTATTGGATCGTTATTATGTGAAGTTTAGTAACTTGATTTATGTTAAGACAAATGCTCCAGAAATCTTAGCTCTATGTTACTTTTTTAACGGACTTGTGGTTTCACTGGCTTGCCAAAACGTCTCTGGGATTGAGCCAAGGTCGAAAGATGTGTTCCAGGCATACCTCCATGAGGGGCAAAGCCCTCCTTGGCTTATCCCTTTTCCCCCAACTGCTAAATTTTGGGGTAGATATTTTGTATTGCCACATAGAGTAATCTGGGAATCTAAGCTTTTTCTTTTAATCATACTTTTCAGCTGTAATTTGTCTCTATATTTTAACGAAATTTTCAGTAGGAGAGATAATAGTCATGCTCGTGTACAATAGTAAATCATGATTATAGTGGTAATATTTTAAATTATAAACATTCTAGTCTTTTTTTAAATTTTTTACATTGTTTCGTGTATTTATAAACTGACTACTGTTCTTCATTGAAATAAATGTACTGGCTTCCGTTTCATCTTGACCGTGATACCAGTAGATTATAAAGTGAATTTCCCTTTGAAAGGCGGGAAAACCTGTTTTATCATTTTTGTAGCTCATCCACATTTAGTGCGCTGAAACTTCTATCTTCTCCACCCCCTTCCTCTTGTACTTAACGTATGTAGGAAGAATAATTATCGTAATATTGTCGGCGAATGCTCGCGTCTAACTGAAAACAGTAATTGTTTACGACTCTTACATAAATAAAAGCGATGCGTTTATCATGGTTTTCTCGTAAGGAAGTTACTGCAATAACCGTGTGTTGTAAATATTTTCCGGCTGATAATGTAACGCTTTAAATGTCCATTGAGGGGGAGAACCATTTGTTATTGGTGTAATCCTTTTTTAGGGTTGCTACGGTGCTAATGAATTTATATTGGCGATCCTTCCTCAGTTCATTTCTGCGGCAGATGTTAATATAAATCGTTTTATAAAACAGAATCTTATAAGGGTACTTTAATTTCATTTTATATTAGCAGCTTTACATATAACCTTTTGGGAAGGGGCTGGGAACTATCCATAGGAGTCGAGAGATTTTGGCTCGTGAGACGCATGCGACTGTGTTATTCATATGTGGCTCTTCAGACTTCTGTACCTTTGTATTCTATTAACACTTTGATATACAAATAAAACGGAATCTGTTGTGTCTGGAAGATACTATTTGATTTTCCACAGAACAAGTTTGGAACAAGCTGAGCGTTTTATTTTGAATTTTGGATTGTTATAAAATATTTGAGTCAAACATTGTCATTTCTTTTCAATTGTCCTAATCGTTCTATCAGCCTCGTATTCACTGTACGAGGTCACTACTGTACTGAATATTGATTTCTTCAATGAGCTTCTTTCCGATTTACTACAAGGTAGGACTGACTCGTGTAGTCTATAATAACAAATGAGAAATTAACGACTGTGATTCGTGATTGTGTGTCATGGGGTTAATAGCAATTAATAAATAAAAATGGTTCTCCGATAACTGCATTATCTTGTTGCGTAAACAATTTTGTTTATCTGGAAGCTACTAACCCCTCCCCTCCTCCACCCAAACCAACCATTTCTGTATTTAATGTTTTTTCTTTTTTTTTTCCACGTGTGTGTTAAAGCTAGTTTTTGTGCTTTCCATGCTTCTAAACAACTTTAATGTACTAGTCATTTAAGGTTAAGCAATATTTAAAATAGATCACTTTTGGAATGATTGTTAGAATTTAAATTTACGGCAGTGCTTCTAATAAATGCCATTTTATGTGTTGATTACAATAAAGTTTAACCCACTCAGATTTTTTTTTTTCGTGTTATTGAAATAAGATCTTTCGCAAGATTTTATTTATAACAAATTCCGCAGTAGAATGCTTGTACAGCATTTGTTGCCTAGTTTATGTCATTTTGCTCTCTTTCTTTATCCTTTTTTTTTCTTTCGGAAAACAACTTTTACTTATAACTGATACAACTTCCAAGATGGTATGCTGTGCGCATAGGCGTGTTTCCGTGCGAAACAAAAAACGAAAGTTCTAAATAGGGATGAATTGCTATGTTCCTCATGTCTCGTGAGGAAACAACTTCAGCTTCCGTAGGAAATATCACAGTAACTTTTTCCTCCTTACCTTAATACGCTTTGAGGCATAGTATCATACCGTCACATCGTCGCAGGCGAGTTGCTTTGCTGGAGGCATCACTTTCAATTTCAACTTCGTTTTTCAACCATAAGATTGCAGATCTTTTTTTTTTGCTCTTTATTCAGTACCGGGAGTCGCTGTTATCCCTTATTATTATTGTATATATATATATATATATATTTTTAACAATTTTTGCGCGTGTGTTATAAGCTTCCTGTTTTTATTCAAAGGCTCGCAATTATTAAATTTGGAAGCATATCTTAATTTAGCAGCAAGATCAATGCCATGTTTAATTTTTTTAATTACATCTCACGTAGGTGCGTTTTATGAAAGGTTTAATTAGATTTCATTAAAATTCAGTTATCGCCATTACGTGGGTTTCATTTTATTCTTAAACTTTTGGTGGTATCGTTCTAGGTGGATTCCTTGAGCCAAATTAAATCCATCTGTTACGATGATTGTCAAGTTGGGTTATCAGGTTCGTTCATATTTTCCAATAGCATTTTAACGATAGGTTGTTTTTCTGTGCCGATACTGTGATGAAAGATTTTTTTCATTTCGTGGATTGTACCTAGGATTATGAATGGTATTAGGAATCATAAGAAAAGGTAGTGATTTTACGCGGAAGATGTGTGAAAAAATTTATAAGCAACAGGAAGAACTTTTGGTATTTATGTCAACCTTGTGTCAGTATGAGGAAAACCTTAAGTTACGCGATTACCGTAACGCCTCGTAGTTAATCACGTAAGGGAATGTTCAGGTGTGGGAAACATCGATTCTATGTGATAGCTTTTTAAGAAAATATTAATTTATCAAAGCAGGATTTTTTACGTTACGATTCATAGAAATTTTCTTTCAAAACTGCGTTTAATAGCGTTTTCTTATAACTAATTTTTTATATTAGAAAAATCCAATTTTATCAAGTTTTAAATTTTAATTTTTATTTAAGTGTTTAATACAGATGGGATGAACTTTAATCTTGTAATTAAGTAAAAACTCTTCACTCTACAGAATCTCAATTTACTACAAATTAATTAGAAAGAACAAAATGTGTAAAATAGTAATAAAAGAATTAAAAAAAATTAAATTTGATTTATGTTTGAATTTGGGAAGTCTTGTGGTCTTGAATTTAAAAGTATAGTTTTTTAATAAACAACATAATACACCATATTAATTTCACCTTCTGCTAATTCTTTTTTTCAAATTAATTTTTTTCAAATTTAATTTTTAATTTCAAATTTAAAAATACCTTTAATTTAAATTTAGAGGTGTTTTTAAATTTTCTTATCCCCTTTTTTAAAAATCAATAAAGGGCTTCTATTTGACATATTTTTTATTCAATATTTTTTTAAAGTACTATGCTTGACAAGTTTATAAATTGCAATAAAGCTTAAATATCTTTTTCGCTCTGAGCAATGCAATTACTAATGTTTGACTATTGCAGCATAGTAAATATAGATTTAAATGTTCATAAACAAAATATTTAGGTTTTAAAAAATGTTATTCTTTTCTTCACTGTATTGCATAATGTAAAATTTTTAATAACCTAAAGAATAAAATGCTATATATTTGCAGTTTAAATAATAGAAGTTTAGAATTTTGTATGCATTTTTATTATATACCTTAAATTTTATTCTTTCTCAGATATATTAAAATAAGCTTGACTAGTTTTAATCCTTTGATCTAATTCTTCAACACATAAGCCTTTTTTAATATTTTTTTTTTCATAAATTAAACTGTGCATTTTGTTTCTTAAATCATTTTCTAATGCCCAAAGATTTATTTAAAAGAAAAAGTTAAGAATTTATTTTAATAATAATCTTTCCATGATTTAAGTTGGAAATAACTAGCTTTTAATGTAAGTCAGTTTATTACCTTGTAAAATCCTGTATAGTTATAATTTGTTTGCTATTATTGACAATATTTAGATTATTAGCAATTTTTTATAAGTGCATGTTCATGTAGCTGTTACATCCTTCATTCCATATCCTTTTATTCAGAAATTCTATAATTAGTTTAGAAATTACATATAAATTGTTTTTAACAGATATTTAAAATGTTGAAATGTATTTGTTGCAATTTAATATTTACTAAATATGGATGAAAGGTGGTTTTTCCTCTGTATCTTGAATCTATGTAACAAATTTCCAAGATTTAGCCGAACCTGCCCCTTACGAAAACTTTTTCTAGAAATACTTTTTAAATGTATTTTATATTACGAGTCTAATTTAGTATATTTTGTGTGCAGGTTCGTGGTAGTGACAACTCTGAATTGGAGAGTGATTTTCAAGCATTAGCACTGGAAACAGGACATCCTTTGGAAGTATGTGGTCTTATCTCAAACCTTACTTTAATTATGCTTTTTGTTTTAGAAATTATGCTGCTGGAGGAAGAAAATCCTTGTTCATAAATCAGAAATAACCCCCAAATTTCTGTATCTAGGTTCTTAGGCATAAATTCATTGTTGTGAACATGCACTAAATGAATCATTATTTGTATAGATCTTAAATGTGTGGTAAAAGAACTTAGTAATAAAAATAATTAAATGTCAAGGTTTTGTTAATCCAGTTCTTTAAAAAAATTCCTCATGCTTAAGATTTTCTTATTTTATCACTTTTATTAGTACTAGATACAAATTATTTTATTTAGTGTGTTGGTTAATGTATTATTGGTTTTAGCTATTCTTACCTCTGTTTATGAATATTATTTTAAGGTTAATTCTGTTGAAGAGTTGTCTGGGGCACCTTGGCCAAAGGCCTTATCCCCTGTACAGGCTTGCAATTCCGTCACTTTTCTCACTTTCAGTCACTTTTTTTACAGTTGATCACTTTTAGTCATTTTAAGTAAACAGTCATTTTTAGTCACTTTTTTCATGGTATATCACAGCAAAAGTCTGTTGCTGAGAAAAGAAAATCTGAATTAATAACAAAATATTTTATTAAAAGATTAAAAATGGGATGCTATAATTTTATTTTTCTTATTAAAATGTAATTAGTCATATAGTTTCCAGAATTTAGTGATTTTAAAAAGTCGCAAAGAAGTTCCTGAAATCTACATTTGTACTGAAATGTACATTTAATACATTAAAGTAAATTTACGTCAAAGCACACATTTCTCTTTTTTCTTTTTCTTCACAATTTTTGTTTAGACACTCTAATCTAGCTATGTACATATTTCAAAATATCAATATATGCAGAAAATTGTGATTATAAAGTTAATATATTGTATGTATTCAAATCTAATTTATAGATTTTCTTGAATAAAAAGAAATGTGGAGTTGTGTTAAACAAAATTTTTAACCTTTTTGTATTCGACGCTAAAATCATGTCTTGCATGAATCATTTGATTTAGAGTTAAAATAAATAGAAAAATCTTAATAATAGCATTTAGTAATCAAGAGGAGAAAGAAATTGCTTTTTTTCAATGTTTAGTCACTTTTTAGTCACTTATGTATTATTTGTCACTTTTCTCACTGTTTTGAAAGCACCTCAGCAGTTGCAAGCCTGCCTGTAGCAAGTTATGAATTCATCATCAAGTGTCCAGTCTTTAAGTTAATACACAATAAATGCAAAAATGCTGGTCTTTATAATGGGATGAGAAATAGTGCTAGGCTCTTAACAAGTTAAGTAATTAAGATGAATAAAAATTAAATTATAATAAAAGAAAGTTTAAGGATAGCAAAGAATTTATTATTATTATTATTAAGAAAATACTGTACAAGACAGTAAAGATAAAAGTGAATGAAGATGAAAGATTAAAGTTAAATTTAAGTTATGTTAGAAAAAATACATATAAAAACAAGTGATAAGTTAAAGTTTAAAATTAAGTTCAGCTTAAAATTAGTGGCAAGAAAAGCTCAAAGCAGGTTTTGTGGCGCCATCTATTGGATGGCCTCAAGTAGTGTAGTGGGGAACGTTAAGAAGGGAGATGAAATCCTAACAGTTTAAGGAATTATGGCGGCTCTTGGCCGCCTGCAATGTTTAGCTTTGCTTTGATCATAGTCCGGTATTTAAGGTTAATTATCATATACTGTTCTGTTATTAGGAATAATTTCATAAGTATTTTTTGGAGAGCCATAACAAATATTTGTCTTAAAATATTTTAAAGTTATTCTACTTTTAAGTTTCTTATAATTAAGGTTAAGTTAATAGAATTTTATTACACATTATTTATATTTTAAAGTAGGAGCTCACTTTCAAATGCTGACAAATGTGTTGTTATCAACAATAGATACGATGTTTAGATTGATAACATGCAAGCCATAAGTCTTTAAGCATACAGAGAAATGCTTATAAATCTCCTGTTAAGAATACTAAAGATATTTATTTCATCCCAAATAGTTTCAAAATTAACATCTTCATTAATTGTTAAATTTGTTGCATCCTTTTTCTTGCTGTCTTACAGTTAAACCTTGAATGGAGAGTTAGAATTTGCAATAGTTATTTCCAGAAGGAAGTTGTTTAGAAATAGAACTAATTTTCAATAATATAGATTTGTTGTATCTTATCAACTCAGGGAGTTAATTAGTTTACAAAATTTCAAGTGCAGACACACTGAACAGTTGATTGTTTTCCTTTATAAACTACTAATTTTTTTTGGTTGAATAACTTGTGCTAATTAAAAAATTTTACTTTAAAAAATTAACTTTTGTGCTAATTAAAGTCTTCAAGCAAAAAATCAAAATGAAGTCAGGATAAAGAGGTGGGTTGAATTGGGTTTAATGAGGATTTTTTTTTTTTTTTTTTTTGTTTAACCCTTTCGCACCTACTGTCACAAATACGTGCCAGCAAAAAACGCAATCACTTCCCGGCCGACACACTGGCGTGTCAGTGCGTTTTCTCGTTCACCCCCGACTGTCACATATGTGTGCCAGCATTGTGGAACATTTTAAAAACTATAATCTTTGACACAAGATGGCATTGAATGTCCATATGGATTTAGATACATGTAGATTTGACCTTGTACTCAATAGGAGAGTAGTAGGATACACTTGCAAGTGGTTTTTGATTATATAAACATGTGGGTAAAGGAATGTGTCCGATTGACATGTTTTATGACGGTTCTTTAAATTCCCACGTGGTGGTTCTTTATGTAAACAGGGGAGTTTTATTTTTGTACAAGCTTTGTGTATTTCGGTTTGCAGTCCAGTTTTTAGTACAGAATTAGATCTGACAGACATGATTTTTTTTTATTGTTAGATTTTCGAAGTGTCGAATGTGTTTAACTGAGCTTAAAATAGCTGAAATGACACGAAATATTTCAGATTTTGATTCTGAAACTGATTAGAATATTAGTAATAGTGACACTATAATATATTCTGTTTGTTCTTTATGTTCATAATGGATCTAGTGATTTTAATGATGAGGAGCACATTTCTGACAAAGAAATTGACGATGTTTCGTTTCTTCACATTACGGAAAAATCATCCAAAACGGCAAATGAGTTACTACGAGTGCAAGGACTGTCACGTAGGTTTGTTTATATATCCCTGTTTTTAAAATTTTTCATACAAAAAAAAAGTTTAAATAACATAGTATTCAGTTTTGCAATTTTAAAAGTCATTAAATACTAAGTAAAAAATGAAAAAAAAGGAAAGTGTAAAATATATATATATATATTGTTTATATATATATATATATATATATATATATTATTTATATAAGAAACAGCTTAAATAAATCTATAAACATATGATATAAATCACATTCCGTTTAAATACTTTATGCAGCATTATTAAATAATGTGCTGCTACTTCGTTAATTTCATGAATTAGGCTTAATAGCAAAAAACCTTCTGGCCCAGGATACACACTTGCGAAAGGGACTGCAGGCCTCAGAGCAAAGCACGCGTTTGCGCTTCCCGTCGCGAAAGGATTTTTTTTGTTTGTTTAAACTTTATATTTGATGCATGAGCAAAGTTGCTATATTTATAAGAATAGAAGAGTATACATGTAATTCTAATATTGCACATATCTTGATGTATTTTTTTAAATAGTTAATGGTGTCATAAGTTCTTTAAAAGCCTTATATTTCTTAGAGTGAATAAAAACAGCATATATGGTAAATACGAGGCGCATCCAGAAAGTAAGTTCCCCTATTTAAAAGAAAAAAAGAACTAGCACTTTCACAGACATATTTATTGGCAACAAGTACAGCCATGTTTCAGCTATTTTTCAACGTAACCACAACCAGAATGGAGACACTTGTCGTATTGTGGATCCACTTTTGTATACCTCTGTCGTAGAACTCTGCTGCCTGTGAATGGAAACCATCCTTCCTGTCCCAGAACACCATGCACATCCCTTTCCATACCGACAGTGTGTTTGAATTTGGTGTTGACTAAAGATCCACTAGGATGCCAATGCATTGACTGCTGCTTGGTTTCTGGGGTAAAGTGCGAAATCCAAGTCTGATTGCCCTTGACAATCCTGTAGGGGAATTTGTGGTTGTCGTCGTGATACTGTAGCAGAAATGTCAGTGCAGCTCGTAAACAATGAATTTTGTGTTCGGGTGTCCGTTTCAGCTCATAGGCCTGACAGAGCAGACGATGAATTTGAATGGGCACAATGCTTTATGCAATCAGGATCACCGATCGGACCTTGCAGGTGGTAGGAGAAAGAATTACAGTTTCCATTTCGGACCACTGCTACCCCGCTACTGGCACGAATTGGGACTTGTCCAGCTGGCATATGATTAACATGTCATAGATCTGTTACGCACACACAATTGACACGAGTAATTACGTTTACTTTAAAGGGAAAAACATCAAGAAACCTACTGACTGGATGCACCTCGTATAATTTTTTATTGAAAGGTTTATGCTTTTGATAAATGTATGGTCATTGACAGTAATAATTTTAAAGCAATATTTAATATATGTTAGCCAGGACCATAATAGATATATCATATTTTTTATGTATATTTTCAGTGTATATAGAAGCAGTTAATACAGAAAAAATAATAGTATTGTTTCCTTTTGTTTCAGTATTCACCTGCAGCAAAAAAGTTATGGGGTGTTGAAGATTCAAAACCTGATGATGGCAAGGGAATATTATTTGGGGATCAGTGGAGAGATACAGCTTGGAGTACTGGCCATAATAGTTCTTCAGGTATAATTTTAGGACTGTGTAGAATTTTTATCTTAGCATGTTGAATCATCTATTTAAATCTAACAGAAACATGCTTTTTCAATGTTATATATGCTTGAAACAACTTATAGTATACCAGTGATTGTCTGATTTTTTTTCTCTAATTGTTATTGCTAGTAAATATTTTTAACATTTTGTTTGACAGATTAAACTTTTAAATTGTAAGTTTCTAATGATCTAGGTTTTTTACTCTTTGCTAGTTTTAACATTATTCTTAAGCTTGGTAATTATAACTGTGTGATTTTTTTTTTTATACTAACAATATGGATTGCTTGAAATCTTAAAATGTTTGGCACTGTCAGCATACATTTTTATTTTGAATATTAGTCCTAAAGAAAGACTTGTTTCCTATTTTTTCTGGAAATTAAATAAATTTGTGTTAACATATTTTTTTTTTTTTTAGATTTTTAATATAAAATTCAATTAATCTGAAGTAGCTTTTTATCTTAATTTCTTTAGTAATTTTGGATACATTATACATTATCTTTAGCATTAACAATAAAATTGATCAATATCAAAAATCAAGTGTGTATATTATTAATAAAAAGTGAGGAATTTTTTTTATAGTACGAAAGAAATTAGTCTTGGCTGTGAATATTTTTGATAGTTTTCAAAATCTGGATGTTCATATTTTTCAGAGGGGAAAATGTCTGCAGTTAATGTAATTTTAAATTCCAATTTTATAATCCAAAAGAAAGATATTTTCTTCTAGTTTGAAAGAAGACCTTCATTTATAATGAGTTACACTAAACAGGATTTTTAAAATTAAAATTTTATTCTTTAAAATTGTCAGTTTGCATGCCAGCAAAATTAAATTTGAAACTAAAATTGTTTCATGTTATAACAAAACATAATCCTCTGAGGTTTGCTAACCTAAAATCTCACCAACTCATGGCTGCTTGAAAATCATACCCATCTCATAAATTTAAAACTTTTTCGTTTACACGAGAGGAATCTGTTGCGATTTCAGAACATGCAGTCTCACAACCAATAATGGTTCAGAGACGAAGGGGATCTTTTCCTGGAATTGACGCTAACTCACTGTTGTCTCCTCGTTCTTCAGATACTGGTGGCTTAGGTGTGAAGATGGTAGAGTATGTCCTTGGCAGCTCACCTACTTCGAAAGACTTGGATAATCGGATGTCAAGACTTCATCTAGGCATGGTAAGAGGTTTTTTAAATACTTTTATTTTAGTCTAAAATTTCGTTTTGGCAACATTAATGTTATATCAGTTAAGAGGAATTTTCTTAAATGGCTCCTGTCTTTTCTATTTTGTATGTTCTCTGTATGAAGATATATATCTATAGGGATACCTACATAGTGTATATATATGTTTAGCAATCTGATGCTGCAATTTCAAGTGTTAGTCACTTTTCTCACTTAGTCCTTTTTTTAGATTTGATCAATTTTAGATACCTCTCTTAAAAACTTTTGTCACTTTTCTGATAAAAATCAAAATACTGTCAATATCGGATGTATGGGCACCCTGCTTATAGGGTCAGTTTTCTAAATTCCCGCCTAACTTAATAGGGAACATGTGTTAAAGTGCACTGCTTATACAGTCATTTTCTTTTTCTTGTTACCGGTTATAGGTCAGTTTCATGTTTTCAACAAGTTGGTTTTTTTGTTTTAAGTAGTAAATGCGACATTGGGGAGGACCAGAATTCAAGCCTTTATTTTCCTCTCTTCCTCCCTTTTCCCCCTTTCTTGTTTGTGTAGACTCATCGTCAGAGTTTTCCACCTCTCTTAGTTCTTGTTCCCCCTGATAACAACTGGACAGTTGTCTGTCTATTGGTTGAAGTTATCTCTCTCTAACATGACTTCAGGTGTTATTTTACTAATTCCAAAGCAGCAGATGTTCATTTAAAAAAGCTATTAGAAAAAGTTATATTTGCTACCAACAAAAGGACGCGGACATATATCTGATCATTTTTAAATACATTGAAAATGTACGTATGTACGTGTGCTGTACTTTGATTAATAAGGTAAGCTAATAAATTTCCCCCCCCCCCCCCCCAAAAAATTGCATATTTTTAATGTAGTTTGTACTTTTCGAATTAATTTTTAAAATGTTCTTAAAAGTATAATTATTTGTTTGAGGACTACATTCTGATAGGTGAATATAATCCTGCCACAATTCAATAGGGTTGAACTGTTCTGCATATATGGTCACTCTGCTTATAGGGTCTGATTTCTCTGGACCGATGAGCTGACCATATAACCAATACAGACTGTATAAAGACCTTTTTCTTCAAAAATTGACTAATTTTAATTTGTCAGACATGTAATTATATGCATTTGTGCTATGCATATTTTGGGAAAAAATGCCTCAAAAATTGTAAAATCCCTAAGTTTTAGCACTGATATATTATTTCATAATTTTCGTTTATGACTACTGGTAATGTGTAGCAGTTAAGTATATATCCCTATCCCATGCATATTTTATCTGTCAAACAGTGTCAAGTACATTAATGGATTTCACTATTAAAAGAAAGTCTGATCTGTTAATGAAATATAGTATCATACATAAAAAACGAAAAATTATGTTTTAATTATGTTAGTAGGAAAGTTAAAATTGAAGCCTATAGCCATAGATTATAGACCAAAAAATATATATTTGAGACCTTTCAAGAACCACCTATATAAAGTACTCTTTCTAGAGGTGTTTTTTCAGAGAGTTTACCCTGAAGTTTAGTCTTATTTGTCATTTTATGTAATTACAAATTCTAAATTTTATTTATATAATTTAATTCTATAATTAATCAAGATATTGTACTTAATATGCATTTAAAATTTTTTAAAGTTATGTTAGTGTTTTAAAATTTTCTTTGTATTTTGAAAAAAAAATAATAAAATAATTCAAAAATAATCAGTTATACTTAAAATATTCAGAATTGGCTATTTGCCACTATTCAGTTTAAAATATTTAAGTATATTTTCACCCACTTATATAATTTTAAGGGTGTAAACATCATAGTTTTTTTCTTAACAGTAAGCAGATTTAAGAGGTACTTATAAATCATGATTTCATTTAAAAAATTTTAAATTATACTTGTTTTTGGTATATTTAAAAATTGCTTAAGAATTTTCTCTTGAAAATTATGTTTGCATAAGTTTTAAATATAAGTGTTTTTTTGTCTTTCTCTGTATATAAATCTTCTGTATAGTTTTTAAATTGCAGTTTATCTTTTCTTTCTATTCACCTTTTTTCTTTTAAAAAATGTGTATACATAAGTATTACAACCATGGTTTCCGCGCACCTGGAAAGTCATGGAAAATCATGGATTTAGACAATGGATTAATTTTGTCATGGAAAGTCTTGATTTTTCAAGCAAAATGAGTAAAAGCCATGGAAAGTCATAGATTCGCTAAACTACCGATTATAAAAAAATGCATTGAATTGTTTAATTCTATTTTTACTTGTCATTTGACTGAAGTGACTGAGTTTGGTATTTATGTATTATCCTATTGACCAAGTAAAATTTGTTCACTAAGGAAACTCGAAGCAAGATAGCGTAATGGGTGGGTAAATGTATATTATTCTGGTTTTTTTCTTAAATTGTAGATTAAAATTTTATTATTACAATAATAATTAGTTTTTAATAAAAATTAGTTAAGATTTTTGCACAAAATATAAGTTTATCATTAGGGATATTGTATATAAACATTATAGGGTTATATTTGGCTATTATTCATGGTCACTTGGATAATACCAAAGTACCCTGAATTCAAATTGGAAACATTTTGATTGAAAAATTGCTATAGGATTAAATTTAGGTATGTAGATACAACAATTTATTTTTATGTATGTGAGTTTATTAGCACTTATAAAGTAAGTTTATAGTTTTTTTATGATAAAATTCCTGTAATTTCTCCAAAAGCATATATTTTATTTGTATGTACATCAGAAGTTTTATTCATATATACTTTTAACGAAAGCTTTTTAAAGTCATGGAAAATGACCTGTTAAATCAGGAAAAGTCATGAAAAGTCATGGATTTGAAAAATTTTATTTTGGCTGATACCCTGTACAATCCACTTTTAATGTCATTTACTTCCATTTACAACCATTGTGATGTATATTTCTTAAAAACTTTTTCTGCATCTGATAGAAGAGTCTTTTCTCAGAAGCAGTCAATGAAATAAGTTCTACTTGTGTCCTCTTTCATTTTATCATTGTTCTTACATAAATTCAAAGTCATATTTTTACAGTTACTTGTTTTCTGTTTGTGAGAGACTTTATTTTGTTAATTGCAGAACTCAAACGATCCATCAGATAAGTTGAAAAAATTAAAATCTTTATCGTTTGATGGTGATATGAAGGGAAAAGAACAGGAAAACAGTGGAGTTATACATCAGCCTAATGGTATAATGCAAAATGGCTTAAGCGATGACAATGGTTACCAGTAAGTATCAATAAATAACCTCAGCTGTTTGTTCTTGTTTATTAAATGTTTAATATATCATCAAATGTTTTAAAATACTCTTAACAATGCTATCTTCTAGAGCTCATAGGCTAATTTTGTCATTCTCAACAGTGTTTTATTTATGAAAATTTATAAAGACAAATTTGTCGAGCTTTACGATGCTTTAATACATTTTACAGCTTAAACAGGCTTGCAATTCTGTCACTTTTCTTACCTTTAGTCACTTTTTTTTGCAATTGATCACTTTAGTCAATTTTTGAAGTAAACAGTCGCTTTTTTCATGGTGTATCAGCAAAAGTCTGTTGTTGAAAAAAAAAATGAATTAACAACAAAATATCTTAATAAAGACCAAAAATGGGATGCTCTAATCATATTTTTCTTATTAAAATGTAATTAGTCACATGGTTTCCAGAATTGAGTAATTTTAAAAGTCACAAAGAAGTTCCGGAAATCTACATTTGTACTGAAATGTACATTTAATACATTAAAGTAATTTATGTCAAAGTACACATTTCTCTTTTTCATCACAATTTTTTTTTAAATACTCTAATCTAGCTATGTACATATTTCAAAACATAATTAATATATGCAGAAAATTGTGATCATAAAATTAATTTATTGTATGTATTCAAATTTATTTTATAGATTTTCTTGAGTAAAAAGCAATGTTGAGTCGTGTTAAACAAAATTTTTAACCTATTTTGTATTTGACGCTAAAATCACGTCTTGCATGAATCATTTGATTTCGAGTTTAAATAAATAGAAAAATCTTAATAATAGATTCCTGTAATCAAGAGGAGAAAAAAAATTGTTTTTTTTTTCAGTGTCTAGTCATTTTTTAGTCACTTATTCTGTATTTGTCACTTTTCTCACCTTTTCGAAAGTACTTCAGCAATCCTGCAAGCCTGCTTAAACAGAATTTGTATAAAACTAGTTTAATACTTGAAATGATTCAGTAATATGCTTAAATAGTATCAGTTTAAGACAAGTTTAATATAAGGCATTGTTTAATTATTAGTACTATTTTAAAAATATTTATAACATTGTTTAAGTTTTCTTTGTAAAAATCCCTAAAGTGAAATTCTGCTTAGATATTATGTTGTAGTTATCCTCTGTTACCCCTTGTCTTTTTAGTATATGTTTAAACATCAGTTTTAACTGTCACAAAATATCTTTCTATAATATTAAATTTATACTTATGAAATATATTGAAATGCTCTTGAGCTTATATTCAACTTGTATCTATTATGTAGATATAGTACAGGGTTCCCATGGTTCTTAAGAACTCCTTAATTTCAGCTTTCAATTTTAAGGGCCCTTAAACCTACTTAATTTTTGTCAAAGGTCCTTAAAAACTCCTTAATTTTTAAATTGGATTGTGATCAATTTCTCCATCGACAAGATCTGCCATCGTCATGTGATTTCATATCAGTTTTTTTTATGACAGTTTTTTCTTAGTTACTTATTGACAAATAAATCTTTTGTATACTGAAAAGGTTTAAAGTATAAAGTCAGCTGCCCTGTCCTAAAAGCTGACAGTCATGCAGATTTTAATTAAATGAAGCATAGAGGATGGGGTTTTGTAGATATTTCAGTTACTTATGGAAGTTAAATTTTCCATGCATTCAATGTAATAGAAAAGTCTTAAACTTTCTTCTTTCCCCGTCATCGTCAGGTACAATCGGCTAGTATATACATACAATGTATATATGTATGTATATATGTATATATATATATATATGTCAGGATTTAAATTGTAGACTAATTTTAAAAGATTTTAATTAGGGATACTTAGAGTGACGCGGCGTGAGGAGTTAGCCTAATAAATATGGCTCATGCACAGTGATCGATGCAGAGAGCAGTGTGTACATTCCGCAGACAGATCTGTGGCTACCCGAGGCAGCTAGGTCTGCCTTTGTTAAAAGTTAGGCGCCAATGTGCGACACCATTGAAGATCATTGATGAGTAGTGTGCTCTGAGATTTGAATAAAGCTATGAAAATGTACTCAGGACTCTAGTGTCATTTAGTGGGAATGTGTCATATATATATATATATATATATATATATATATATATATATATATATATATATATATATATATGAGAATCATTTTACAAGCCTCAGAAAGTACTGTTTATAATGTTTTTATTCACAATCTATTTTTAGTTTGATCAGTCAAAAAACTTTAGATGTACATTTTTCAAAATTAGCTTTCATCAAAGTTTTATCTTATATTAGTTTTTAAGCATTTTTAAAAGCATTATTCTGAAATATTGAAGGGCATTTATTAAACATGCCTTGTCTGGTTCAAAATCATTGAAATATGTTTCTCAGGAAATAGGGTTAATGCCGTTATTTCAAGTAAGTCCTTATAAAATGTTGCTTTGGTCCTTAGATAGTTCTTAAAAAGTCCTTAATTTTTGTTCTGGAAAAAGATGCGGGGGAACCCTGTAGTAAAAATGTTACTTTGACTAAGAATTTTTATGAAGATATATGTGCTAAATAACATTTAAATTTCTAGCCACCAGTCTAATAGTCGACAATCTTCACCAAGTGAAGATATTGGAGGAAAAAAACACATGATGAATGAAAAATTGCCTAAACATTCTGAACAAATGATGCCACCTTCTTCAGGAACAAACATGCCAGCAGGTGGAACTTCGCTTAGTGGTTTAGATCCAAACTTTGAAGGGGTTGGAATAGATCCACTACAATTTGATTATTCATCAGCATTCATGCAATCTATAGATTCTCCTAGTGCTATAGATTATGGTAATCAGGTGAGTACTTAATTTGTTTTCCATTTTGTAAATTTGTAACTGAAAAATGTGTAAAATAAGACTAACAATTTCTTGTAAAGTCGGTCTTGCCCTTTTCATTTTTAGAAATTTCTTTTGTTAAAAAACTTAATTGAAGTATTTTTGACTTATATGGGGAGATAACGCTGCCTTTGCTGTGCTAGACTAATAATTAGAAAAGGAGTAAACTCCCCCTTATAATCCACCTTTTCCGTTTTCAAATCCTTTTAGTGTATGTGTATATATGTATGTGTTTATATATATATATATATATATATATATTCCCTGTATAATAACAGCTTAAGTTATCTGTCTGTCCTCGAGTTTAGGAAGTGGTTGGACCTGGGATGGATAAAGGTATCGATATTGGATTCTTGATGAGTTAGGGTTGGCAAAATTCAAAGCGAGTAAAGTTTATCTTCTTCTAAACTATCAATTTGATTCTAAAATAAATTGGTTTACATATGTTTCATATCACCGCGAAAAATACTGTCATCTTTAAAATGTTTAAAATCCACCCCTTCCCCCCTTTTCAAACGTTTAATGCCATTATTTCAAGCCCTATTTTCCCCGGTTAAGAGCAGGTGATTAAATGTATCAAGTTATCACATAATAAATAGGTAAAAATAACATTTTTTCTAGAATCATGACGCCCTTCTTTAACTATCTTATTTAAATATCGTTTGTATTATTTTCATATGTTTTATCACTGAACTTAAATATTAAGTAAATACTTTTCTTTTATATTTGGCTGAAATAATAAATTAGTTTATATGTGATAATTTTAAATTTAATCATAGATTAATTTTTGTTGCAAGATAATTCTCAGCCTAAAGACAGATTATTTTTTTTACCTGTCCCATAGTATTTTATAATTCAGAAAAAGTAAAAATTTACTGATCCCGCTATATAACTGGCTAGATGCTAATATATATATATATATATATATATAATTTTTTTGTCTGTACTATATATATATATATATATATATATATATGTATGTATGTATATATATATTGCATAAAACTTTGCTTTACCCATTTATTGAGACCACCTCTATAAAAGATTTTTTTATGGTCCAATAGGTTTAATCTCTAGTAGAGAGATTTCACTGTATTTGTTCATGTTTCAAAAAGTGATAATTTCCTTTACCATGTTGTTTGTTAAGGAGTATTTTGATTATTTTTGTAGTGAAGGTTAAAGTCGTAAATTAAGAAATATAGAATGCATTTACCTATGTTATGCAGTTTTTCTTTTCTGTATATTTTAAAGATCTACTGGTGTAATAGTTTTCACTTTTTAATACTTGTAGAGCATATTCATAAGTTGTACTTCATACTTATTTTTTAGAAATTCATACAGTAATATAAAATTTCGATTTTCTTGTTTGTTTTGCTGATATATAAAATTTTTCTAAATTAAATTTTTTTACCTATATAAATGAATAGTTTAAAATGGGTTAATAGTAAATTTTCTTCCTTGTTTTTACTTTTTTTTCTTATATGTTAATTATGTTAATCATTTGCCAGATGACCTCAAGAAAGATGGTAATGAACCGAACTGATGAAAAATTTGGTTCTTCGAATTTTTCTTGTACAGATCCTCAACATTTTTTCATGGAAGTAAGTATTTAGCTCTCATGTCCCTTCTTTTTGTTTAAAAAATTATGCATTATTAGAATTTTAAATTTTATTACATTTTTATGATTACTAAATTGTATTTGTCATAATTCTAACAACTATAGGTGGATTTGTGAGTGAAAGTGGTTTACAAAATTATTTACACTGTGATTTATTAGAAATACAGTCATAAATATTCCATCAATTGATATCCATACTGTTATGAATACTGTTATTTTCAGAATTTAAAAAGTAAAACCAGTATTTGAAAAATTATATTTTCACATGTTTGTGTTTTATTTGAATATTTAAATTTTGTTTTATTAATTTTTACATTATTTTAAAATATTGTGAGTAACTGAAAAATCTCTGGAAAAGCTAGTGAAAATTTTTAAATATGTGTATAAAGGAGAGGAAAATTTTTTTTGTAATATCCCCCACTTTTTCAAATGTATTTGGCCACATCACATCTTAAAACTTGACTTACCAAGTAAATTTAACTGCTTCCCATATAAAGTTTTGAAAAAAATTGCAAAAAATCATCTCATTTTTTTCATTTTATTAAGTAGAGGAAACTAAAAACAAAATATGTAGGTTTTAAGTTGAATTTTTAATTTGTTACAGGTGTAAAAGCATTTGTTTTAATATTAGTTTACTATCCCGAGTTATCTCAGGCAAATGGAAAAAGTTAAATATTAGTCTTTGTATGATAGTTTTGAAACAAGGGGCAAAGTGATACCTGACATTCTGTACACTGGTATCTGGTCTCTTTTCCTACCTCTGGAATCTTTTTAACGGGAGCATAGAGTATGTTGTCTTGTAGGATTTGATTTTTTTTTGTAGTAGCAGGAATAACATCTGGTAAATGCCAAAAGGTTAACCTGAGTGGGGAAGGACTAATGTTGGGTCTTCTGGGCAGAAAACTTATCTAACTATGTGGCAGAAAACTTATTACTATGATTTTTCGCAACTATCTTTATACATTTTTAATTCACAAGCCAACATATGCTATAGGATATAGATAATACAGACCAGTCCTGCCAAAAGAATTGCGACACCTACAAAAGTGCCAATTGAAGCTGAATATTCCATTTCATTTCCTTCAGGCTGAATAAAACCGTGATAAAACAAATCGTATTGACAAATTCTGATTTGCCCAAATTTTCTCAGAATAATAATTAACTGCAGTGTATACTTACTCGAGATAACTCCGGATAATCTGGCAAGCGGTTAAAACTTACATTATTACAGAATAACTGAAAAAAAATTTAGTTGTAAGAAAATTAACATTTATTTGTCAATTATTAAAGTTGCTGAGTACTTTTAAAATTTGTCAGTATTTTGTCAATATTTTTTTATTTTTGTTCAATTAAATCAGTAATTTCAAGTCTCACTAGCTTTCATCCCTTAAATTTATCCAATTTCCTTAACATACCTGGCTCTAAATCTATGTTGAATACGTGTCAATAACTTCTATTACATGTGGAGCATATATATGTTATGGTAAAAATAATAAATATGGTGATTATATAAAATTACTGGTGATTATACATAATCACCACTAAATTTGGTAAATATGATAAATTATTTCATATTTATCTTATTTACCGGTTTTTAAAATCCCCAACTCATAATGGGCAAAGGTAATAAATTCGAATTATTTTGTGGAAACAAATATTCTATGGGAATATGGGATATAGAATATGGGAAACTCATATTCTATGGGAAAAAAAATCATTTATTTGCATTTACATGTAAGTTTACGTCTTTTGACGTATTAGACTGTTTTAGAATTACAAAGCTTGCCAGATTTTTTACATTTGCACTTAGTATCATAATCACCACTTAATTTGGTAAATATCCAACTCGTAATGGTAAATGTGATAAATATCATGACTTTATTGAGCCAGTAGAATAGTGCAGGATTTTTTTTTTTTTTTTGAGTAGTTTCTACTCAAAGATATTTTTTGGTTGAACGTAAGAGACCACAAATCACAATATTTTATATTTTACAATTAAAAAGTCAATAAATGGTTATTTTAGGTCACATGCATTTATTTAGCCTGAACAAAATTTGCATAAGGGCTTGACAGGTGTTGTGAAATGAAAAAATGCAATTTACATAAGTTTGTACAAAATATTTGCACATAAAAACAAACTGCAGTTACATATAAAAAACAAACTAAGCTCATATTCTAGAGAAAAATTTTTTTTTTTCAAATAACGTTAAATGCTATTACTACGAATTACTAAGTATTTTAAGTTTACTTATTTCAGTATATTAGATTATAATTACAAAGGTTGCCAGATTTTTTGCCAAGCAGTTGTGCAAACTGAATGAATTTTTGTAAAGTTAGGGACTTTTAACACCTTCCCCATTATGAGTTGTGGATTAAAACTAAATGGTAAATTTGATAAATAGGAAATTATCATATTTACGAAATTTAGTGGTGATTATGTATAATCGCCAGTAATTTTATATAATCACCGATTTATCATTTTTACCGTAACATTTAAACAAGTTTTAGAAGCACCCTTATGTATACAATTTACAAAATGTTTTGACTACTTTAAGAGATTTAATAATGTATATTTATGATGACAGGCAGTAGCAATGTTTTATTGTCTTTTTAGCTGAGTTGTTTTAGGAAAATATAAAATGGAAAATGTAAAACTAAAAGAAGCTGGCAGAGTTGTAGCTGCTAGTAAACTATTAAAATTGGACGTCAATGTGTAAAAGTATTGTTACTCATCACATACATCAGAAAAGAACAATTGTTAGCCGAAAAAGTGTGAATCTTTTGAGATGCATTAAGCAGTTTTTGCTTTTAAATTGAATAAATTTGCTTAATTTGATTGTACTGGTAGTACATTATTTAATTTTTTTTTTAGCTCTATTCACGTAGTCAAGGTCAACCCTTACCTGTGATGGGCCAACAGCAATTTCCAATGCAGCAGCAAGGACAAATGCAAGCAGCAAATCCCGCAGCATCTCCTGCTCCATTTCCTTCCAGTCCTTATGTAATGAACCAAGACCCATATGCTGCAGCTGCAGCAGCTCCAATGGGAACTATTATGCCTGGTGAGTGTTTTGATTTGTAATTGGTTAATTTCAAATCTCATTTTGTTTGGAAGCTACAGAGTATCTTAAACTTTTTCTTTATCTTAAAAGTGTATTTGTTAATTTCATCATTTATATATCAAAAATAATACTTGTGATAGGAATATACACTTTTGAGTTTGGCATGAGCCACAAAACTAAAATATAAAAACTAATATATAAGTGAAAAACTCTTAGCACATTTATTGTCTGAAATTACATGCTTTTGTGCCAAACACAGAAATTTTAACTATAGCTGATAATAGAATTCTACTCTTTGGGTTATGTTTCTTCTATTTAAGTGTTTAGGAGTCTGTTTTTTACATAGTAACTAATACACATTGCTATTATTTCATTGAAATAGAATCAATTTGTCTTAATGCATTTATATTTCCATAAGTCCAACCTCTGATTGAATATATCTTCATGGGATTTGATTATGACAGTTTTTTTCCCCCTTAAAGGAACAGATGCATTATAGAAGCCGGTCTGTCTGCCATGTTTTTTTCTTGGTGACCAACAGAAAAATGAGTGTTTCGAAAAATCGGCAAGTAAAAAAACAAGGTGGCAGTACCACCTTTTCATAAAGATTAAAAAAACAAAAACAAAACAAAACAAATGCCATGGTTACATGGCATATTTGAAACACAAAATTAACAAAACTAAACTTAAAAAGAAAAAAAAACCCAGATTAACTGTTTAAATCAATATTAAAATAAAATTAGCATAACAATTTTCATTTTTACGTTATTCAAAAAATAAACAACAGATTAACAATATTTATGATATATATCAACAGAATAAATACAATGTATAGAAATTTAATAAGCACTAATATAAAAAATCTAACATGTGAGAGGGGGTTCCACCTCAACCCCCTTTGTAATAAAAGAAATGAAAAATAAATTTAATATAAGATGTAAATTGGAAAGGTAGCGCGCCATAAATATTCTTCCATACTCCTATCTCCCTTTAAAAACTTTGAAATAATTCTTTTTTACCTAAATAGGGGGAAAAAAACAGATTCGGAATACTGTTGTCCCCTCACACTTGGCGTTTAGAATGAAATGCAAAACCCACCTCAGACCTAAGAATATCCTGATTTTTTTTAACAATTTCTAAGCTAGTAAGAACCAAAATAACTACACCCACCATAGCTAAATTATTAAATCCCAGAAAATGATTAAAAAAAAAACAAATGTTCCAAACCAAAGCATCTTATTTGATTTAGAATATCCTGATAATTTTTAACAATTTCAAAAATAATAAAAACCGTAATAACTATACATGCGATAACTAAATTACTAAATCTCAGAAAATGTTAAAAAAAAAAAAAAAAAGCAACCTGACCTAAGCAACTGTAAATCAAAAGAACAGCCAAGTTGCAAATTTCTCAAACAGTGCCGGATACTGACGTCAGAAATCATGTGACCAATGGGGAGCAAGAACACATTGGTACTCCCATACCCTCCCAACCACCACCAAAGTCAAAGCAAACAGACCAACCTTCTGATCGCCCCATAAAACTGCCAAAAAAAATTGCCAAATTTGGCAACGAAAAAACACAGGGTCTATAATGCATCTGTAAAAAAGCTTATTATCCTACTAATTTTTTTACTTCTCATTATTGCACTCATTTTTCATGTATGGAGCAAATGATAAATATGTGAGTGACACCCAGAATATCTGGGAAGGTTGATTGATTGAGTTATTCTATTTTGTTCATAGAGGTTGGAACTTAACTATACACATCATGTTGCTACTGAGATTGAATTACACACTCAAAAAAAAGTTTTAAATTAAAAATACCAAGCAAATTATTTTATATTTTCTTTTGATTGGCATCAGTTTCTTCATGTGCTTCGTGCCCTTAAAAATCAAGTTTTCATTTATACTAATATGTTAATATAATGAAATAATCATCTAATACGATTAAAATAAATGGGAGGGAATCTCTAGTTGAATAAGCATGTGCGTGTTATGTATATTGATATAGTAGTACTGATACAGGTGTTTAATTTTTCTTATTTTGAATGAACTTGAACTATCTATATTCATAATGTTTTGAAATAAGTCCCCAATATTCTTATGTGTTTATTTTTTTTCTTTTTCTAAAGCTCCCTTTACCCCCCCCCCTATTTTTAAGCAAAAACTCATTTACATATGAACTAATGCAATTTGCTATTTCTTCGTAAAAGTGGAATTAGTTGTCTTTATTCGCTTTTATTGCATAAGTCCAACCTGTGATTGAATATTTTCTTCACGGGATTTCCTTATGCTAAAGTAATTAACTTCTCATTATTGCACTCATTTTTCCATGTATGGAGAAAATGATTATTATATGAGTGACATCTAAAATATTAAAAAAATATGTGAAATCGATTCAATTATTTGATTTTATTTATTATCATTGTTATATTACTTAAGACATCATTAATTCATTGTAGTTATGCAGAAGTTTATTTTTTAAAATGATCTAGGAAATTTTCTGAAAAAAATCATAAGTTTGTTTTTATTATAGGTGTAATATTTTAAAAAATAATTTGCACTTGTATTTGGTATGAGAATCTTTTGGTAATTTAAAATAATTCTTGATTTAACTTTTATTTTTTTTGTGTGTTTAACACTTTATGAAACTTGATTGTTACATGGTAACTAATACACTTTGCTGTTGTTTTATGGGAGAAATTATTAGTTATAATTGCATAAATCCAAGCTTTGATTGAATATGTTCTTTATGGGATTTCCTTATGCGAAAGAAGTTCTCATCATTGCACTCATTTCTCATGTCTGGAGAAAATTATGAGTGACAGCAAAATTATATAAGAATGTTAACTTATTGAATTATTCTGTTTGGTTTTTTAACATGGAAGGTTAAGTATTGTAATATATACAATCATTAGATTGTAATAGTTGAGAATAAATTATAATTTATTTTTAAAAACAGATAAAGGAAATAAGAAAAAAGTATAGAGTATAGGCATAAGAATAAACTGTGCTTTATTTTTTTATTTTTAACGGAATGGTATATTAATTTTTGCTAATTTAAAATTATGTTGATTGATTTTATGAAGCCATTTTATTGTAATTAATATATTGAGTAACATTGTTGCATAGTAATTAGTACTTTTATTGTTTCATAGAAATGGAATTAATTTAGTTGTCTTTACTTAATTATAATTGCATAAGTCTGTTGTTTTTACTTAATTATAATTGCATAAGTCTGTTGTCTTTACTTAATTATAATTGCATAAGTCTAACCTGTAATTGAATATGTTCTTCACAGTATTTGTGCGAAATTAAATAATTTCTCATTATTACAATTATTTTGCCATGTATGGGGGGGGGGAAATGGATAGTATGGAATGACTGGAAGAATGTTAAAAAAGTTTTTAGTATTTAAAAAAAATATATTTGTCAGGTCTATAAAGGGGGTAGTTGGAAATTACGTGAGTTATAAGCGATTTTAAAAAGGGAGGTCTTTTATAATTATAAAATAAAGGATAAAGACCTACGCTTGTGTAAGCTCTTAGGATAGTCTGGTCTGGCTGAAACATTTTGGAGAAATTTGATGAGCTTGTAAACAGATAAGTCAGTTAGTATGTGGACATGGAGCTGTCAACACCTTTTCCATGCTTAGGTCTGCTAGAAGCAATGAAAATGGTGCAAATTTTGCTTTTAAAAGAAACGATGATTTAAAAAACTTATTATTATCAAGAAAAACTTTTCTATTCGCCTTAACACTGGACCACAATATATATATATATATATATATATATATATATATATATATATATGTATATGTATAAGGATAACTTTTGTCAAAATAAATAGCATGGTTAATAATAATATTGTGTAGCAGTAGTAGGCCTCACAGTCTGAATTAGTTGAGGCATTGCATATTGTTGAAAAATTAATTTTATTTCTATCTATATATAGTTTAAAAGTCTCATCTTTTTCTTTCCATTGCACATTTAATACAAAAAAATTTTTATAGTGTTTTTTTCACTAATACTAAAGTTTTTTTTTGTGTATATCTGCTTTTATGAGTATTTGAGTACTTTTTCCAAATTAAGGTGTTAAAATTGGGCATAAAAACATTTTGCTTACTACATAATTTTCAGGAAAAGGGTTAAGTATTTTTTTTTAAATTTTGTTGACTCTACTTTGAAGGATAAAAAGATGTTGTATATGTTTGTAAAAGTACCTGCTTTTTTTAGTTTTTTATAATTTACAGGGATTTTTTTTTCCCATCAGGAGGATTAAATATATTAAAAATGCATATGTCCAACCTATGAATGAATATTTTTTTGTAGGATTTCATTATGCTAAATTAATTATTTATGATTGCACTCATTTCTTTGCTGTTATAACTGAAGTGATTATTTTGTAAAGGACAAGTTATATTATGAATCAACAAATATTTTATAATGCAGTTTCTATAACTTTTGAACAGATTGTGCATGCTTTTAACCAGGTTTTTTTTTTTTTTTTTAAATTTCTTTTGGCATTGTGTCAACAATATTGTAACCAAATATTTTAACACTGTTTTAAAAGAAATCAAATTATTGCATATGTCCAACCTATGAATGATTGTTTTTTCATAGGATTTCATTATGCTAAATAGATATCTCATGATTGCACTCATTTTCTGTTTAATACATTAGATGATTATTTTATGAGGGATAGATTTTGATTGAAATGGAAGTTTAGAGTTTGTAGTAATGTGTGATCTAACTTGCAAGTGCTGTTAAGAGTATATTTAATTACACATTTTTTAAAATTCTTTCTTGTTCTTAATTCAAGCATTCTTTGACACCTGAACTTAATTTTTTTTCTTTATATTACTTGCAAAATTTGTTAAATAAGAGATTCCCTATTTTATTATAAGCAAAGATTACATTTATCAGAGTGAATGGATTGTTTTTAGGTTTTCTGTAATTTGATAAAGGTAATATTAACACAATGGTTATATATAATTGAGGTATTCTAACACAGTTATTAGCATTAAAAAAGGTTATGAAATTATCAGTTTTCTTTTTGCAGTAAATTTTCCACTATTAAATAACATAGTTCTATTTAACTAAAATTTGATTTCCTTATTTTATTGATTCAGGCTAATTTTTTTCCCATTTGAATGACTTTTAGCTTTGCCGCTGATTATCCTTTGAAATTAGTTTCATTTGTGAAAGGTGTATAATTTCTTATTTTTCCGCTTTGTTTGAAATGCTAGTGGAATATTTTAACACTCATTTCTTTTCTCTGTGAAAAATATGCGGACTATTTATCAGTTCATTCACTTTAATGCATCGTGGTATCTGTACGTCCCAGTCATCTTGTATCTAATGCTTTGATTATTTTGATGTTAGGTTTATCTTTTACTTATTCTTATTTTGTAAATAAATTTCGTGATTGTTTATAATCGTCCTCATTTTGTGTATTGTACCTATAATCGTCTTCAAAATTTCTTAAATATTCATAACACATCTTCTGAGTTGTTTAGCAATCATTATTATTTCCATAAAGGACAACAGCCCTTATCAGACCTGCTTATAGACATGTTTTTATGCTGTTACATTTTTATTTAAATTGATTTCGTAGGCCTTAGAAACATTTATTAGCTATGGATCACACACCCTCCCCTTTTTAAATTTTGATTTCTATATCGTGATCAGATATTTTTTAAATTCATATAATATATCTAGTTAATCCAATTGTGTAAACTCTGGTAGATGGACCACAGGAATCTAGATTAATTTTAGATGCTGTGCTATTAAGGTATCCGTCTATGTATACCTACATCTATCGTTGTAACATCATTTTTTGCCAAAAATCATAATTTTTTTAATTTATTGTGAAATTTCAACTTTTAGGCTTCTAAATCTTTTTTTGTCTGCGGCATTTTAAAGAAAAGTTGTTTAAACACCAGTATCAACTGTCGAAATAAAACAGAAGTAGGGAATTTGGAACAGGAAATTGTGAATTTAAAGCCATTTAAAGAGCATTTTTTGGACAAAACTTTTTAAATTTTCATGAAGATTAGTTTAAATATTTTTCTAGTATTTTTAATAATCAGCAACTTGGCAATTTGAAAGTTTTGAAGCAAGAAAGTGAGGGGAATTTCAAACATGTATTTTAAATTTTTAATAGTTAAAGTTGCTTTTATAAACTTCAAATGCATTTTTCTCAGAACGGTATTTTTAATAAAATGTTGAAATTTGAAATGTAATTTCTCAAAAAGTTTTTAAAATATTTTGAAAATTATTATGAATGCTTTTGATAGTATTTACTAGTGAATGACCTTTAAATTTAGATAATTTTTAATGATACACTCATAGTTATAAAGGTAATGAAAATTCGTTAAAAATTCAATGTGTATGATTTTGAAGGACCCAAATTTTTTACCAAATGTAAATTAAGCAAAGATTTTAGGTGGTTTACTAATCCAGTGTATAAGAAATGTGTTGCGTGAAAAAATATTGAAATATTTTAATTTATTAAAAAATTAGACCTTTTGAAAAAACTTTTTTTAAAACTAAATTTTCTTCATTTATTAGAAATTTTATAAAAACTTCACCAGGAATAAATTTTTTAAGTGCAATTCTCTATGATAGTATAATATATAAATCTAAAAATGTAAAAACATGAACTAGTTTCTAAGTTTAAAGAAAAAAGTTCTCCGAACGTAGACGGATACCTTAATGGATAAAAAAAAATATTGCTTTAAAATTTATGATTTTTGTTAATTGGTATCCAGTATTTTTCTGGTAGTTGACACTTTACCTAAAGGATTTGAAAAGAATTTGAGTAAATAAAATATATTTTTACCCAATGGGGAAAATTTGTGTTTATGAAAAGTGAGAATTTTCTCCCTGGAGTCTGAACAAAATCTGAAACTTTCCTGTAGGCCCGGCCATGGTTCCTCAGTATTATGGCATGCCTCCATGGGGTATGTTTCCCACACCAGGTATGGTCCAGGGCAGCCAGGGACAGAATCCAAACACACAGCAACAACTATTGCGTGGTGGCGGCGCTAGGCCTATGACTCCTCAAGGCCCAGGTGCCGAGACCATGGCACAGGGCGGTGGTGCAATGCCCCAAGGCATGCAAGGACCAGGTAAACTTTTTTTTTTTTATATTTTTTAAATTTTATTTTTTTAAAAGTATAATGCATTTTGTCCCACATTGCTTGTAATGCACTGCTGTGGTTTTCATGATATTTTTTCTCTCTAAAATTTCTTTTTAGTATAATTAGCATGTGCATGTTCTTATTGGAATCTTGATTGCATTTATGTTATTTGATATGTTGAATGGTTTTGTTTTGAACTTTGCATTTCTCTTTTTTCTTTGTTATGTACCTATATAACAAATGGATTAGTAATGTTCTTTCACATTTCTGTTTTCCCCTTCTGATTTTTTTCATAGAAGCTGAATTTGTAACTCATTTTAAAATTATTTTTCTGAGTTTCGTGTATAAGTCTTAGTTATTTATTGGTGTAAAACCCTGTAAAACTATAAAAATATATTCCTCTTTTCAGTGTTTTGGTGTAATTACATTTAACTCTTAATGCTGTTATTTTAAACCTGTCAGTGTTGTTTCAAAATATTTTCAGTTATCTTGCTGCAGATGTTTTCTCTGCATGCTGATTTTGTTTAGGGATGTCTAGGATTTCCTCTTATATCAGCAGTTAATTTTAAATGTTTAGTAAAGCTTCACTGTAATACAATGTTGATTTTGTGCTCTACTTTTGTGTTATTGAGGCTGTGTTTTTTGTTTTTAGGTGGTCAGTATCAAGTTGTAGCTCCCTCTTATTATGAGAATGGCTCTGTAATGATGGGTAATGCAAGAGGAATGGGAACAGCAATGAGGCTTGTACCACCTGTTCTTGTAAACCCTGCAGCGGCACCCAATAATAATCCAGGTACGTATATTTATAATTCTTTGCATATGAACTTTTTTTTTCTCTTTCCCCCCCCTTATTTTCTTTCTCTTGTATTTAACTTCACCTTATTATCAATTTAAATTTTATAATCAATTTTTAACTACCTTCCTGACTAGCTAGAGTTATGAAATTTTGCTCATTGATTCATTTCTGGTTACAAGTTTGAGTTCTAATTTAATTTCTAATGGTTGATAAAATTTAAATACTATAAATCTTAAATTTAAAAATTGTAAAAAGCACTTGCATTTAATATACTTAATTATTTATCTGAGTTTATTTTATCTATTAAGTAATGATTTATTTTGAAATTAAAATCATAATTTCATGATGATGAAAAGGTATATATTTTTAAAATTTTTTATTTTAAAGTCATATGTTATGTCCTTTCTATATCTCTCTCACGTGAATCGGAATGTTTAGTGTTTTTTTTTTTCATGACTGGAGGCTGAATTCAGTATTGTTTTCTATAGCTAACGAGTTTATTTTGCTTATTGATACAATACAAAATATTATGAAATTGAAAATGAAGTTAATATATTAGTTGTTACAACATTCACAGGGGATCAAGGGGGGCCTTGGCTAAAAAAAATTTCAGTGCTCTAAATTCCAAACGAATCTTTAATTGTAAAAAGTACTAAACTTTTAATGTTCTTAAAAGTGTGAGCTATATATGTGAGATAGTTTTTTGTTGGTTTGATATATAATTAAAATTTTTAATTTTTTTTTTCTGAAAATTAGGAATTATTTTACATATCTTTACTTACACACACACCCACCCATCCAAATAAAAGTATTTTCAAAATTAACTTCTTTAATTACATTAAATATTCATAAACAATATATGAATAAACAATAAATATAAGAACTCAAGCATAACTTACCTCTTAATTACCCCCTTTTGTTGGCAATATTCGCACTATTATATTTTTCATTTTCCTTGCTTACTATTACTTATAGTCCCTTATAGCTACGTTATATTCGTCAAAAATCTGCTCCTGCTCATAACATAGCCTTCGGGTTACTTCATGCGAAAGGGTTGGCATAGTTGGCACCATTTTAAAATTGCCAAGAATAGGAAGGGGCACCCGGTTCTTCATTAGTACCTAGAGTTTCTATATGATAAGGGCCAATTGTTAGGATAGTTATATGACTAAAAATAAAAGTGTGAGGTGCACAACACATAACATGTATTATGTTAGTATTTTAATAGAAATATTTCCTTACACAGATATAACTGTATTGAAAATATCTATTTTCAATACAGTTTATATGTGTGCCCCACACTTTTATTTTTAGCTGAATAAAACATCATAACAACTGGCCCTTATTCACACTATTTCTCTATTAGTACATTATGATTTTCGAATAGAAGCTTTTCACACAATTTATCTTACATGTGCTGCTTTAAATTTATATTTATTTTATAGTGAATTCTTATTTAAATTTTTTTAAAATAAGTGATTTTCAAAAAAATACTTTATTTTATTTATTAAATATATACATGCACCAATCTTTAGTAATATTTTGCTGTTTTTTGAAGTAATTGAAATGAAAATTATGTAATCATACTTTTAAAATTAGTTTAAAGCCATTAAATGGTTTCTGTTTGAAAATATTCTGCATTTTGTATATTTCTCATTATTTTTAATATTACCCTATTTTCTCATAACATCTGACAATGTTATGTTAATCATGCATGCCTGCAGAGACAGTAATATGAGCACTACATTATGCCTATTGACATAATGTAGTGCATGAGCTCTATAAAATGAGCATATATGCATGAGCTCTATAAAAATACATGCAATTATACGTTTATTTGGTTTTGTCATTAGCTCATATGTTTTTTCATCTTGTTTAAACAGTATTACATTGCGCCAACATTAGTAATGAATATACTAATGAATATTTAGTTTAATATAATATTCGAGCTGAATAAACCTATATTTTTAAATTCTTCTGTTTATCTTCGTAAATTCACCTGTTAAGCAAGGTATAATGCTACCACATGAGAACTTTTCTCCATATAGCTTTAAAAGTATCAGTTTCTGCCTATGCATTAGGCTATTGTAAGAAGTTTTTAATTTGGCTATAGATTTTACCATTCCCAGTATATAATTCAATTTAGTACATCTTTATAGACATTGTGCTTTATTGTACTTCAAGAAATGTTTACAAGATTTGTGTTATCTTCATTATCTTATGTTATTAATCCTGAAAACACTACGTAGCTATTACTTTCTTGAATGTTGTCTATAGAAAGGGTTGGCAAAAACCTGGGTTTTTTCAAAAAAAACCCAACCCAGTGGGGTTTTTGAGGTTTTTTCAGGGTTTTTGGGCTTTTTTTCGGGTTTTATCAGGGTTTTTACTATACTTTAATGGTTTTTAGATGCTTTTTTGGGGATTTGAAAACTATTCAGGTTTTTTCTTATGTAAGAGGACAGGATATATAATTGTATGATTAAAATAAATTAAAAATGTTAATAACTTTTTAAAATTTAAAAATTTAAGAATCAATTTTAAATTATGCAGAAGAAATTTTAGTCTAAATTAAAAGATATTTTGAAATCTTAAAATAAATTTTTTTCATATTATAAAATTTTTCTAACATCAAAAAACTAGTTTTGAATGGCGATTATTTTATACTAAAAGTTGGCTTTGAAATATTTTCATTTGAAGTTTTTTCTTTTCAGTAAAATATATTAAATTATTGCTCTATATTTATTAGCAGTATTGTGTTATTAAAGCATTCAGAAGATATTTTTTTTAGTTAATTTGTAAGTTACATATGATAAGTAGCAGAATTAGTTATATATATTATCCCCATGTTTATTTATTTGCAGCTGTTATACATATTTTTTTCCCGATTTTTCTTATCCATTTTTCAATTAATTTTATCACATGTAATACTTCAATATTCTTATTTTTTTTCATCATACATTCTTATCAACTTTGTTTAATTTAGATTTTATTGTATTTGTTATACAGATAATTATTTTATCCAATAAAGTATTTGTTTTTTCTAGCAGTTTAGACCCCCTCAAATTAAACAAAATCTAGGATCATTGTCAAAGATGAAATATGTAATATATATTATAGATTTAAATCAATATATTTATTGTTAGTTAAATATGGGGAAATTTAAATAAAGATTTTGATAACCCAATTTTGAAAAAACAAAACCCACTTTTTTTTTTTTTTTTTTTTTTTTTTTTTTTTTTTTTTAAACCCACACAGGTTTTTTTCGGGTTGGGCAAATGAAGCCAACACTGTCTATAGAACTGTTGCAAACATAACCAACATAAATACAGTATTGATTTTCACTCAGCTATTCAGATGTGGAAATCAATATTTAGGTGTTATCACAATGTATCCTGTCTACTTAGCCAACACACAAAACTGATTTTAAATGTACTGTTGTACTCATCATTGAAGAAGCACCCAGTTTAAAAGAAATTTTAATTTGCCCATGACAATGGGAAATTTTAGTTAACAATTTGTTGGCAAATCAATAAGTCAGAAATATTATCAGAAGCATAGTTCTTTAATTAGGGTTGCAAAAAACCCACCTATCCAGAAAAATCTGTCTAGGTTTTTCTGGGTATATATACAGTCTATCAAAATCCAGAAAAATATTTGCAAATCTATTGTAAATCCAACATAACAATTTGGAAAAAAAAATTGTCTGTGAAATCCATAAAGAAAAAGGATCTGTAAAATACTAACTTCAATGCTTTTTGTATTCCTAATCTGTTTCTAAGTTCCGACCAAACCAATCCAGATGTAGAGAACACTCGCTCCAGTGATGCACAGCTAGCTGGGCACTTGTTTGGGGCTACCATAAAGTGGCAAAAATCTATCCTATCTCCATCCCTAACACGCATTTCAATTAGTTTCCACCACTGTACTGCACTCAATTTTTTTAATTACATCAGCATAAACATACTTTGAGGAAATATTTTGGGGTCTTTTAACTTATAATTCATAGGAATTAACCATTTATTTTTTAAGTGTTGAAAGAATAGAGATAAAAAATAATGTTTTTTTAAAATAACATTCAAATATGGGGTATGTGTCAATATATAACATTTTGTGTTGTGATGTCAGAGTAAACTTATTATAGCCTTTACACTGATTTATTTGTATTAAATTATAATTTCTTGAATATCAAGTTACTAAAAATTAATCAGTTTAATCTTTTCTAAAATATGGTACTTCCCCTGACCTCTCCTCTTAAAAACAAACTCCAATAAAACCCAGAAAACTCAATAAAACTCACCTGGTTGGGTTTTTCTTAAAAAAAAAGAATACCCTGGGTTTTTTGCAGCTCTGTCTTTCATTCTACAAGATTGCTATGATTTGAAAGAAGAAAGATTTTTGTATATCCTAGTATTTAAATAGATGACCGTCTTATAAAATACTCTATTAATGGAACCTTTTTATAGTTTAATATATAAATTATTAAATTTAATAACCTATATTCTTTATTTAGTAAAACCTTATTTTTATGATTTCATATTCACAATAGCAGTACGAAATCTCCAAAATTGAAGTAATTATGTATATATTTTTTCCCCAGGTACAATGGGTAGTGGAGGACTCCGCCTGCTTGGTTCCCAAGCCCAACAGAACCCTGCTGCTAGCCTATTTAATAGTGGAACACCAAATAGTAATACTATCTACACTTCCCCTGCTAGTTCTAATATGACTTTCAGCCATCCAAACTCTGGACTTGGCTTTTCTGGAACAAATGGTAGTCAGCTTGGCTATGGATCAGGTCTTGGTTTAGGCCCTGCTCAGCCTCAAAGCACCATGGGTTATGGTTCAAGCTCAATGGGACCTATTGGTGCCTCTCTCAGTGCAATTGGAACAAGTAAGAATTATTTTTAAATTTTTTAAAAATTATTTTTATATTAAGACCATACTGGGAATGTCCTATAAATTTTACTTGTATATGTTTTATGCAGGAGGTTTTGATTGTATTCATTTATGTAATCAATGTGTGTAGGACATTTTTTGCAAGAAGTTTAAATTTAGTTAGAAAAAAGCTACAAAAGTGTTTTATGGACAAATTTTTATATCTTCTGTTCGTACTTAAAACTTTTCAATAAATAATTTAGCCCCTCTTTTATTATGAACAGAGAAAATTCAGTTCTGATTTGATCCCTGGAATCTGTAAAAGTTAGAATGCAATATAGTCACTTTTACTTATTGTATATTTCTGCATATAAATGATACTTAAAACATAAAAGTGACCTCACAGAATCTGAGGTCGTCTTGTACGATAGGTACAAAAAAGTGTTGATTACAAAACACCATTGTAAATTGAATGAAATCACTCACCAATGTTTTTAAAATGATTAAAATAATGTTTTAAATTTCTTCACATTCATCATCTGAGGGCTCATTTTCATTGTTGAGTTCACCATGTGGGTCCCATTCTGTACCTAATGAGTCGAATTCTGTGTCGTCACCAGAATACCATAACATATCTTCTAGTCGCATAGTTGTCAAGTCTTATAACTACGAATAGGAGATAATTTCATAAACAAGTATGCAGTATTAATCAATGCAACATTCCCAATGTGGTGTTGCAAAGTGCTAAAAATTAAAATTTGTTAGTTCCATATATCTATGTATTACAATATTATTGAGAATTTTCGGGTTGCCTTATATGGTGGATATATGCTAAATTTGTAAAAATTGGCTGAAAATTTATACCTTTTCTTATCTGAAGATCACCTTATATGTGGAAATATACAGTATCTGTTTGTATTAACATAACCCTTTGTGAATAAAAGGGGATTAAGAATTATTATTAAATTTTGCTTATTTCTGACCTCGTACTCTTGCATTGGCAACAATTGTTCAAGAAATTATAAATTATTGAAGAAAAATTAAAATTGTATTATTAGAAATCTTTTTCCCCCTAAAGAATTTATTTTTTTTATCATTTATATCAACAATCCATTTGTTTCAGGTATAGGTGGTACAGCAGGATCTCCACGCCGGGATTCATTTGACAGGCGTGATGCTACATCATTAGGCACAATGGCTGGAACTGGATTCTCTGGTAGTCTAGAAAGTCAGTTATCTCGTCAGATGACACAACAGAAAGGCAATCAATTTTATGGTCCTTTGGGGTCTGTTACAGCATCTGGACCTGGACCAATTGGTATGATACCTCCCAGCCAGAGTCTTACACCCCCACCATCTCTGAATGGAGGCTCTTTAGGAAACCTCAATCTTGGTAAGCCGTTTAGTGTATATAAGCACCTAAATATTTAAAAATTATGGATTAAAATGCTCTTTGAAAGTCACTTAACTAATTATCACATTCCAATTTCCGGTATTTTTAACATGAAAATTGATTAAGAATTTAACCAGACTTGAAATAGATTTAATTATTTGAACAACCAGACACATTTTCTGGTAGCCCCTTTGTATTTTTAAGTAACTGATATAATTCATTAATAATTTAATAAATTTATTAATTGGCCTTTTCCTTCTTTTCTGATTCTGAAGTTATTTAATTGGCAAAACAAAAGGGGAATTATTAATCTTCCATAAAGTTAGGAATTTAGCAAAAATTCTGATTTCTGTATATATATATATATATAATCGTGGGAACATTTCAAATCAGCTGCTTTATTCATCTCAGACCTTATCTGCAGAAGCATAGTCTTGAGATATATATATATATATATATATATATAATTTATTTTGATAAAAGAAAAGTACTGAATGTCTATGTATCAGACATGAAAATATATGTGGTGTCTAACAAAATCAGTATTACATTTCTAACCTTAAATATTTTATGGATATATTATTTTGCATGTTTGTGTTTGCTTTTGTATTGGTTATAATAAATTGAATTTCCTAGGAACTCTTGGTGGTCGTATACTCTCAGCAGCTCCTGGAGCCGAAGCCAAATACATGATTAGGAATGGACCATTAGCTAATAATGTGTTTGGCTCTTCTAGTACATTATTTCAAAACAGAAGCTTGCAGAGGAGGTACGTGTTTACTTAACTTAAATAATTTCACTGTAATATGTTGTGGTTTCAGGGTTTTATAGTTGAAGCAGTTATAAGTCTTACAATTTTTTTAGGGACATAAGTTATGATTGTATATTGCTAGTCATTATACAGTCTTCATACCAATTTATATACAGTTTTAACAACCCTTTGAATCTTAGCAAGAGGGCTGGAAAAAGATTTTCTTTCTTCTATTGACATAAATTACTTCCATTTCTTTCAAGTTATTTTTTTCCACCATTTGCATGTTCTATTGCTTACAATTGATAATTCATTGTCCATACACCCTATACATGGTAGCAAGAAGGTAAAAAATTACCTCCACAACATCAGTTTCACAAGAGGGATAATAGTATTGTAATTTCAGGGTGACCATAGATTCGAGAGACTGATTATTAGGAAATTCTTATGAGATTCTGGGATTTCTTTATTCAATTATAAACAATTAAACATTTTTTTTTTTACCCATAATCCCAAAATAAAATGAACCTGGAAGGGGTTAACAAAGACATTATCATGCTTTGATTAACACATCTCTAGAAATGAGAATAAGAGAAAACTGTGGATTAAGAAGAGGTTACTTATTTTAAAAGAAAATTTCTGCATTGATTGTGCAATTGCCAATAAGACCAATAGAGTTTAATAAAGAGCTAAGCCAATCGTATAGTTTAGGCATTTAAGACAGTTTTTAAATATAAAATTTCTTGGAATTTTTGGGACTTCACAAGGGTGGGTAAAGAAAATAAAAAGATCAAAGAACAACTACAGTATTAGTGGCAAGTAACCAGAATTTTATTACAAAACTAAATAGCAGTGAAATATCAAGAATGTTAAATCCCTTTTTTGTGACCATCCTGAAATTAGATGAAGTTTTAGGTCATCATATTTCAAAGAAAAATATTTTTAAAATATTTTTTCGTATAATGATCAAGATTTTTGTTAAACTTTCAGTTGGATTCATGTGTTTCATTAATGGAAAAAGATAATTTTGAATGTCTGTAATTACAAAGAAATTTGTTATGAAAATTTCTTGTATATTGAGCAGTTAGGGACTAAGTTTTAAAAATTTCAGGTTTGATAAAGCTAAATGTTTAATAAAATGTTATTTTTAACATTTCATTAATGTGTAAGTAAAATTTTGGATATACATAATTTTGGTAAATTCCAGGCTTGTTGTGTATGTATATTTTTGTATATTTGTATTTGTTTATTTTGTCATCTTGGTAAAGAGATTTTTAATTTTATCTAGCTCTAGTTTAGAAAAGCCCTCAGGCCGTAGTCGATTGTTAGAAGATTTTAGGAATAACCGCTATCCAAATCTACAACTTAGAGATTTAAATAATCACATTGTGGAATTTTCTCAAGACCAGCATGGTTCCAGGTGGGTAAAATTCTTATTGCTACAAGTCAATTTATTTCATGAAAAAGATGCTAGTTTTAGGTATGTGAGTAAGACTGTTCTGCTGAGAATAGAACATTATACAGGTCCCACGGAGCTCTTTTTATTTATATTTTTTAGTTTTATATGTGTAAAAATACCTTTACTCTTTTTTTTTATTTTGTGCTGTAAAAAACTTTCTTTTATCTCTGTTTTGTTTTTTCCTGTTTTGTACATCATACTCCTTTTCCCTTCAATTTACTAAGCTCTTTAAGGGGAAAAAAAAAAAATCCGGTGAAGAAATTAAACAGCATGAAATTCTTTTAGTTTTTTGTTATTTCAGGTCGCAAGAGATGTTATTAACGGTCCAAAATTGCAGATTACAGCCAATAGAATGTACACTGAAACTGTAATGTAAATAAATTATATCTACAAGAAATATGTTAAAACAAAAAATGTAGTGAATCGAAAATTTAACACCCCATAAATTTACTGTCAACTGGCTGCATGAAGCAATTGAGATTTTTGAGACTTCCTAAAGAAATTGTCTTTAACTTAATAAATCTTTGTCAAATACACACATACTTAGCATCATCAAAATGAGTGAATTTTTAATTGTGTTCAGAGTTCAGTGGAGATTTAAAAATGTTAAAATTAATAAATGTGTCAAAAATACTATATGGATACTATAAGGACTTTGCATAGTGCACGAAGTTCCAGGAGAGAACAGGTAAATCTTGTGGGCTGATGATCTATTGTCAGGTTGAGTCTTGTATTGAAAACAAAATGGCTAAGGTAGAGTATGATGTTCAAATAAAATTTTAATGCCTGGAATGGATTTCTTTCTATGAGCCTCACACATACTTTTATATGCATATATTGATACTGAGATGAAAATTATGATCATTACATTATTATAGTTTTATCATTCATAAATTAAACAACAGAACAGTTGTAGACTTGTATAATAAATAAATCAAACAACATTGGATTTAGTAAAATAAATGTGATATTTGTTTCAATTATAAATTTCAGTAATTTATCCCTCCTCCGATATAAACTGACAGTTATGGGGCTCCTTAGCCAGACGGCTTTATCCCCAATTCTAAAGTTAAACAGTAAGCAGGGTAAAAACTGTAAGGTACTATTCAGTTTAAAAATTTTGAAAAGGAGTAATTTAGAGATGCCGGTCATTAAAAGATGAGTAAGTGGAAATACGTGAGAGCTGTGACTTAAGCTGTTTGTACCTGCAAAGATACAAAATATCTGATTAACACCCTGAAAAGTAAGTTGTGGTTAGTATACACAGTGCGAAACACTAGATGGAATTTTACAGTCAAATATTCAACATCACACAGTTAGGTATACCATGCTGCTCCATAATAATGAAAATACACATATTTTTTTATTTATTTTTTATTTATTTTTAATACAACACATCACTTTACGGCATAACATGTAACGAAAGGGACAGGGGATGAAGTAATAAGGGCTAATAGGGTAATTTAGGTAGAACACAAATTCATCGACAAGTCTCAAAATTTTTACTTGCAGGGAGTGGTTTATCAACCCTCTGACCTGTAAAATGAATTTAATTGCATAATAAATGTAATATAAACTGTTTAATTATTTGAATTTTTTAAAGTAATTTTTAGCTTTTAAAAATATTAAAAATATTATTAATTCAGTTAATAAATATATATTTAAATTAAAAGCATATATTCCAATATGAAATATTTCAAACAGATTTATTCTTTCCATTTTCTTACCCTCCCCCAATCACTCTAATTATTTTGCTGAATAATGGTGAAAATTATTTACAGGACAAAGAAAATATGTAAAGTTAAACTAAATATGACTGCATTTTGTGCATTATTAATTGATGCAAAACTTGTGTGCTAGAAATAATCTTTTGTTTCATTCTGATATGAGAATTAATAGCAGAACAGTAATTGACTCTCTCTCTCTAATAAAAGTTTAAAACTCTTGAGCCCTGTCAATATTCTACTTGGCAGTTATATTTTAAATTAGTATTTCTGCTTTTATTCATCATGATATCACAGGGTTCCCACGGTCCTTAAAAGTCTTAAGAACTCCTTAATTTTAGCTTTCATTTTTAAAGGCCCTTAAAACTCCTTAATTTTTGTCAAAGGTCCTTAAAAACTCCTTAATTTTTAAATTGGAATGAGATCAATTTCTCTATCAACGCAATCCACCATCATCACTTGATTTCCTATCAGTTTTCTTTTGAGACAGTTTTTCTTTAGTTACTTATTATTTGACAAATAAATAATCTTTCGCATACTGAAAAGTTTTAAAGTCAGCTGCCCTTTCCTAATAGCTGACAGTCATGCAGATTTTACTTAAGCAAAGCATGGAAGTTGGGGTTGTAGATATTTCAGTTAGTTATGGAAGTTTAATTTTTCTTGCATTGGATGTAATAGAAAAGTCTAAAACTTTCTTCTTTCCCAGGGGACGTTGGGTATAATCAGCTAATATATATATATATATATATATATATATATATATATATATATATATATATATATATATATATATATATATATATATATATATATATGAGTCGAACCCTCAGAAAGTATTGTTTATAATGTTTTTATTCACAATATATTTCTAGTTTGATCACCCAAAGAGCTTTAGATGAACATTTTTCAAAATTAGTTTTTGTCAAATAGATTTATCTTATATTAATTTTTAGGCATTTTTAAAAACTTAATTCTGAAATATTGTAGGGCATTTATTGAACTATCCTTGTCTAGATCATAATCATTAAAATAGGTTCCTCAGGAAATAGGGTTTATGTCGTTATGCCGTGTATTTCAAGTAGGTCCTTATAAAATGTTACTTTGGTCATTAGAAAGTCCTTAAAAAGTGCTTAATTTTTGTTCTAGAGAAACAGTGGGAATCCTGTATCAGTAATTATGTGTTTTGTGTATTATTAGGTGTGTGGAGTACTTAACTATTTTTCCTCTTCTAGATTCATTCAACAAAAGTTGGAAAGGGCCACTCCAGTGGAGAAACAGCTTGTATTTAATGAAATTTTAGGCGCTGCTTACAGTTTAATGACAGATGTCTTTGGCAATTATGTCATTCAAAAATTCTTTGAGTTTGGCACACCTGAGCAGAAACAAGCTTTAGCACAGAAAGTCAAAGGACATGTATTACCACTTGCACTTCAGATGTATGGTTGTCGTGTCATTCAGAAGGCTTTAGAATCCATACCACCTGAGCAGCAGGTAACATTTAAAGTACATTTCATTTAATAACTTTTTATTAGTTTAAGTTAAAATTTTTATTAACAGGGTGTCTACTTGTCAGGGATGTTAAGAAAAAGCTATGAAAATGGTAAATTTACAGTGGAACAACTTATTAAAAAGGAAATGTAGCAAATATTGCCTGTATTGAATGATTTTTTTTTTAATCCTCAGATTTTTTTTGAAAAGCTGAAATATCTGTTAAATTGTTTCATAATTAAAATTAAAAAAAAAATACTTTAAAAATGTTTAAGAAAAAATATGAATATAAGAATTGATAATATACTGATCTTACCCACTTTTTATTGCATTTTATCAATAATATCTTCAAGGAAAGGTGTAAGAATATTTAAATTATAATTTATTCTTTATGTAATTGAAATCTTTATATAAATCAAGATAAAAGAAATTCTTTGCAAGTGTAGCTAGTATACATAAATTTATTCTAAAATTTTAAAATATCCATGAAATGTTTTAAAAGCTACTCCCAATATGTCAGAAAAAAAAAATGAAGAAATAGACTTCTAGCTATCCAGTAGACACCCTGTTTTAGTATTAAATTTGTTTTTCAAATTGTTGTAAACCTCTCCTTTCGACATTTTTAGCTATGTATATTGTTTACAAAGTTATCTGATCTCATTTTACATTAACCTGCTAGGATGCATGCTACCTACAGTTACACGAGAACACGTGTTGGACCTCTTAGGCTCAGTGCAGCTTTTATCAGCCTAATACCAACAAAATTGCATTTGATGAAGAACAGAAAATTTGTATTACCAAACATAATTATTTAAAAGTTTAAAATGTATTTTGGATTATTTGAATTATTAATTTTTAAAGGTGTATTGGATTGTAGATTTTTTTTAAATTAGCATTCTGGAAGCACAAACATGAGACGCAGTAAAAAAATCTAAGTTACACCTTAATTTCATCTTTATATTTCATCATTTTAATCAAATGGTTATTTTTGACAGCATCTCTCCTCCAACCACAAACACTAAATAAAAATGTAAAAGTATATGCAAATGCACTGGGTCTCAAGAGCACAAATAAATTAAAAGTATCTCTTTCTGAGAAAAATATTCAGAGAAAGTTGAGAAATGCATGTTATTGGGGTTTAGAAGACCCATAAGACATCTACTGAAAATTGGGGAAGTTTATTTCTATTAGGTGATTTTGTGTGGAATAATTTTATAGTGCTTGGCCTCAGAGGCCTAGCATGCATCCTCGCTGGTTAAGGTGTTTTATTATAGTTAGTATATTTGTGGACTAGTCGCTTATACTTGAGCCATCATTCTGAGTAATTGAGGTTCCCACATGGAAAAAAAAAGCCTTCTTACCCCCAAATACTTTGCAATTTATCTTTAACGTAAATGTTATGTTTTAGCTAACATAAAAGTAACTTTTTGTTAGATTATTTCAAGAGAACCAAGGTGCCCAGAGAAATATCAATGCCTCATCTTAACCAAAGCTGGAGAATTGCTGACTCCTTTGTATAGAAATAACAGCTGATTACCTCTATTTGACTGTAGTGAGATTGGACCTAAACACAGGACAGAAATAAAATGTTACATATTTTAATTTTGCTACTGGATCATACCATTGCTTCTAGCAACAAAATAGATTGGTGTCAGTAAAAATTGAATTTTTTAATCCTTTCGCGCCTACTGTCACAAATCCGTGCCATCAAGAAACAAACTCACTTCCCAGCCGACACATTGGCATGCCAGAGCGTTTTCTCGTTCACCCCTAACCGTCAAATATGTGTGCCAGCATTGTGGAACATTTTAAAAAACTATAACTTTTGACACAAGGTGGCATTGTATGTCGATATGGATTTAGATACATGTCGATTTGACCTTGTACTCAATAGGAGAGTAGTATGATACACATACAAGTGGTTTTTGATTATATAAACATGAGGAAAAAGGAATGTTTCCGATTGACATGTTTTATGACAGCTATTTAAATTACGTGTTTGTTTATGTAAGCAGGGAAAATTTTTTTTTGCTAAAGTGTTGGTTATTTCGGTTTGCAGTCCAGTTTTTAGTACAGAATTAGATCTGATAGACTTGATTTTTCTTTCTCTTTTTATTGTTAGATTTTTAAAGTGTCGAAAGTGTTTAATTGAGCTTGAAATAGCTGAAATGACGCAAAATATTTCAGATTTTGATTCTGAAACAGATTAGGATATTCGTGATAGTGATACTATAATATATTCTGATTGTTCTTTATGTTCATAATGGATCTAGTGATTCTTATGATGATGAGGACATTTCTGACAAAGAAATTGACAATGTTTTGTTTTTTCACATTCCGGAAAAATCCTCCAAAACGAGAAATGAGTTGCAACGAGTGCAAGCACTGTCACGTAGGACTGTTTGTAGATCCCTGTTTTTAAAATTTTTCATACAAAGTTTAAATAACATAGTATTCAGTTTTGCAATGTTAAAAGTCATTAAATACTAAGTAAAAAATAAAAAAAAAGTAAAGTGTAAAATATATATTTAAATAAAAAATAGCTTAAGTAAATAAAATATCTATAAACATATATAAATCCCATTCCGTTTAAATACTTTACACAGCATTATTAAATAATGCATTGCTACTTCGTTAATTTCATGAATTTAGGCATAATAGCAAAAAACCCTCCGGCCCAGGATACTCACTCGCGAAAGTGACTGCTGGCCTCAGAGATAAGCGTGCGTTTGCGCTTCCCGTTGCGAAAGGGTTAAAGGAGAGAGAGATGTTTAAGGAAAAAAGCCAAATGAAAATAGATAAGTTTAAATAATTAAACTAACTCTAGGGAAAAAATACCCCAGTTAAACTTGCATTATTGTAAGTAAATTAGGAACACTATAATTTTTATTCTATTAGAAGGTTTAAAAATTTTACTGTGCTATTATTAAAAGAAAAACTCCACTGGCACATTTCTGTATGTTCACCAGTTACAATGGAGAGTATGAAAAGTTTTGTGTCCATGATGACCTTGTTCTCCGTTTAATTTGACCAACTGCTATCTTTCCAAGAGGAGTTTTGTCTAAATCAATAACCGTGCAGTGTTAATCCAAATAAAAGCGTTTGCTGGTTTTATATTCTAGTTTTCTTTATATTACCATTTTTCTCCCAAAGACACAGTCTTGTGTTAAATTTTCTTGCAGGATACATGCTAGGGCTTAGTTTTAGGGAATTTTTCATACACAATTGTTCAAGAAATACTATTGAAGTTCAAAATTTGTTTATCTGAAGTCTTCCCTTATTTCTTTTTTTAAATACTTGTAATGGCTTTTTTTGTGCTAATTTTATCTGAGCACAGGCTTGCAATTCTGTCACTTTTCTCACCTTTAGTCACTTTTTTTACAATTGATCACTTTTTTAAGTAAATAGTCACTTTTTTCACAGTAAAAGTCTGTTGTTGAAAAAAGAAAATCTGAATTAATAGCAAAATATTTTAATAAAAGACCAAAAATATGATGCTCTAACTTATTTTTCTTATTAAAATGCAATTAGTCATATGGTTTCCAGAATTTAATGTTTTTAAAAATTCGTAAAGAAGTTTCTGAAATCTACATTTGTACTGAAATGCACATTTAATACATTAAAGTAATTTATGTCAAAGCACACATTTCTCTTTTCCTTTTTCTTCACAATTTTTGTTTAGATACTCTAATCTAGCTATGTACATATTTCAAAACATCATTAATATATGCAGAAAATTGTGATTATAAAATTAATGTATTGTACGTATTCAAATCTAATTTATAGGTGTTTTAATGTTCATAACATTCTTTTACATTTTCTAGCCAAAAGTGCAGTATTAATAATAAAGAAAATCCTCAAATGCATATATGTTTTCAGTGTATTTCTGTAGTAATTCAAAATTCCTTTCCTTGATATCCTTAAAATATTATGAAAATACTTTTAGTTTATTAGTACTTTTCAGGGTCACAAGCTACAAAACTTTTTTGACAAATAATCTTTCGCATATTGAAAATATAAAGCCAGCTGCCCTTTCCTAATACCTAACAGTCATGCAGACATTTAATTAAACGAAGCATGGAGGGTGGGCGTGGGGTGTAGATATTTCAGTTACTTCTAGAAGTTCAATTTTCCTTGCATTGAATGTGATAGAAAAGTCTAAAGCTTTCTTCTTTCCCAGCAATGTAGGGTATAATCAGCCAGTATACACACACACACACACACATCTCTCTCTCTCTCTCTCTCTCTCTCTCTCTCTATATATATATATATATATAATTTTTAAACCTGAGAAAGTCCTGTTTATAATGTATTTTATTCACAACTTATTTTTAGTTTGATTACTAAAAACTTTTTTTAAAAATTAGTTTTTGTCAAATAGTTTTATCTTATATTAATTTTTAGGCACTTTTAAAACCTTAATTCTGAAATATTGTAGGGCATTTATTGAACATGCCTTGTCTGGTGTCATTAAAATATGTTCCTCAGGAAATTGGGTTTATGTCGTTATGCTGTGTATTTCAAGTAGGTCCTTATAAAAAGTTACTTTGGTCCTTAAAAAGACCTTAATTTTTGTTCTGGAAAAAGAGTGGGAACCCTGATGTCACTAGATGATATGCATTGGGTATTTCAGTAACTCCTCCCCTCCCCTCATTATCATACAGTAGAAGTCCCTGTAGTGGAGACTGATTTTTTCTTGAGGAAGTATCTGAGTGGGATGAATTATAAATGAAGAATGCCAACTAAATTGCCAATTATGACAGTTTAGGTTTTGGTTTCTTATGTCATGGTTCGGCCATGTGCTTAAAATCTTTAAAAAGTGCTTAATTTGTAGATCCATTTTTAAGGTCCCTAATAAGTCCTTAAAAAGTGCTTAGTTTTCTTTTCGTAGCCTTAAAATTTATAATTTTTTCTGAGTGCTCAAAAAGTGCTTACTTTTCCCCAAATATCAGTTGCTGAATTTTTATTTCCCTTTGTAATTAATCTTCAGTCCATGCAACAAAGCTAAAGATAAGAAATAAGAGTTAGACCAATTAAAAAAATGTATAGAAGAAAAGAAAAATGAACCTCAAAATTAGATATATTCTCTTATTTTTTCCCCCTTCCTATATATTTTGGTTCTCATCATCTATTATGAATGGAAATAGGTCTTCAGTTACATTTTTAAAATAGCATTGATAATTTCTTGAATCTTGTTTTGAGTATGTCATATTTAAAACTTTCATAATGTAGATACTGCATCTTTTCTCTTTCTCTCTCTCTCTCTCTGTGTGTGTGTGTGTGAATATATTTACCTGTTTATAATACAGAAGTACTTTTTTAAAAATCTTATTTTATCATCTATGTTGCTCTAAAAATACCGTTGCTATGATGTGAAACTTGTTGATCTTCCACCACATACAATACTTTCTTATCTTTACAAATATTTCAGATTTTTTTTTAATGAGGGGGGGGGGGGCATTTGATCAATGAGGACTATTGCTGTTCTAAAATTTATGTTTGTGAAGAAATATGTCTTAACATAAAGTATGAGATATTACCAATTGTGTTTAATAAAATTATTTAATTTATATATATTATTTAAAGTCATTTTAAAAGTCCTAAAGCTCATGAAAAGCTTCAATTTTTAAGCTTTAGCTGTAAGTAGATCATAGTACAATGAAAATTAAGGTGCTTAAAAAGTGCTTAATTTTTTTTCTGTGAAAAGAGTCTGAACCTTGTATATTTGTATATGAAAGTGGTATGCAACAAAACTAATGTTTCAAGGTATATGAGAAAGCTTTTTTCAGAATGAGGGCACTAATGAATGAATGCTATTCTCTCCTTTATTGATTCAGACAATTTAATTTTTTTACTTTTTATAAAGGGTAAGTGCTTTAGAATACTTCACCATAATAATTAACTTTAATTTTTACAATACTGTGTATTAAATTTATTTTTGATGCAAGTTAATAACTAAACAGCAGATATAGTTACAAAGTATAACTCAATAGTATGAAAGCAAAGCAGTTTAAAGATTTTAAAAATAAATAGGACAAGTAGCACACTAGACACATGAAAATAATAAATCATAGTTTAAATGGCACTTTAATAATAATAAAAAAAAATCACCATTTCTGCATTAGGGTCTGAGAATTGCTTTTTTCAGTGAATAAATTAGATGTTTAAAAGTTCTCTTAATGTTAACTTATTAATGTAGAAGACATTTAATTTCTTATTTTTATTTAATTTCTATGATCACTTAATTTTTTCCTGATTGCTTTGTTATGGAACAATAAATTGCATATTTACTAGTAATACTAATTCTTATCACTGTTGAATTTTGAAACTTGAAAATCCTAACAATATTAAATCCCATTTCAGAAGGAGATAGTAAAAGAGCTGGATGGCCATGTCTTGAAATGTGTGAAAGACCAAAATGGGAATCATGTTGTACAAAAATGTATAGAATGTGTAGATCCTATAGCACTTCAATTCATTATCAATGCATTTCAAGGACAGGTAAGATTTCTTTTTATTCTAGGTATCATTTTAAAGAATTTGAGGGTTAATTCATTATTTTTAGCTTCTTGGGATTACAAATCATTATAATACAAATGAAAAATTATTTAAGTTTTTGAATAAGTGCTGATGGAAATCTTATAGGTTTAGCAAAATAACTTGCATTTGTGGGAAGTCATAATAACAAAGGAGTACACATAATAATGTGTAAGAGAGTAAAATAAGCAGTACAATAAAATATTTTGTACAATGATGGCAGTACTTGTCAATAAGCTTTTCGCAAAATACTTTTTATGTATGTACAGTAATGTATGTGTAAGTGTTGTTGAACTATAATATATAAATTTGTGTAAGAATTTCATACATAATTTGATTCAAGCACTTACCATAAAAGTTGCTATCAGTCCTAATATTTGAAAAGTTAAAGAAGCAAGTGAGTGTGCTTATAGCCTTTCAAGGTGACTATCACATGTGTGTCGCTGAGAAACCAATAAGGTTTAGTCCATTTATTTAATATTTTCTGAGTCTTGTAAAATTATGTAACTATTTTTTAGCTGTTAGAGTTTACTCTTTGCTTTTAAATTTTTTTATAAATATTCCGACTTCCTTTTAATATATAACTATTTGTTGTTAGTGTATTCAATTTTATTTTTGTTGTTTGTAGGTGTTTTCATTATCTACCCATCCATATGGGTGTCGTGTCATACAACGCATCTTAGAGCATTGTACTCCTGAGCAAACAACTCCAGTTCTAGAAGAATTGCACCAACACACTGAACAACTTGTTCAAGACCAGTATGGTAACTATGTCGTGCAGCATGTATTGGAGCATGGATGTCAAGAAGACAAGAGCAAAATTGTTAATGTTGTTCGTGGGAAAGTTTTAAATTTGTCTCAACATAAATTTGCCAGGTACACTATTATGTCTACATAAGTATCTTTATTCTGTATTCTAATGTTACATTTAATACTAGATATAATTTTCAGATATCTTTATTTGCCAACTTTTATACATTTGGCATTGGTAAAATTTTTTCAAAATAAATTCTGGTCGGTTGATTTATAGTGACACAAGTAATAATTATTAAAAATTAAATGTAATTTTTCATTTAAATGTTTAATTAAGCTGATTGTAATTAATAAAATTTTAATGCATTCATTATATATAGTTAAACATATCAACTAATTATTTTAGATAAACACAAAATTAACCTATATTTTAAAACTTTTTATCTATTTAGCAAAATTGTAATGCGAGATGTTAAATTTTCAATACTTTGATTTGTTAAGAATTATTTTAAAGGAATGCAGTTTGTCCCTAGGGGAATTAGTACCACTTAATTCTTTAAATAAATTGATTTTTTTTTTCAATATTTAAAAGTTTTTAAAAGCCATTTATTTACAAAACTGATAACCATTTACTGCTGCCATTTTTGTTTGGCGACTTTCAAAAATGGTTTTTTTTGCCAAGATCACCAAGTAAAAGATATGGCAGTCGGAATAATGTAGATATCGCATCTGTTCTTTCCTACATAGCTGTTCATTGTTTATGAAACTAGTTGATCAGCTACAGACGTAATGTTGCTATTTTTGTTATAATTGTAGCATATGTAAATCTCGTAGTCTTTTTTCCCAAGAATTTGCTGAAGTCAGGCTGGACATTAAAATAACTGCCCAGGTGTAGTAACAAGAAGGCAGCTCTCTGATGTGTTTATGGAATTCTTAATAGCTCTTTTTAAAAGATAAACAATTATAAAGATGTTTATATACAATTGAATTTGACACAGATATCTAAACATGGTTTTGGGTTTCTGAAGTTTAACTAGATACACTGGATACAAGATGTTTTGTATGTAATCACCAGGTATAAAATATGATTTTTTTTAGTCCAAAATGGAATTTGTGATAATCACCTTATTATAGTTCGGTTCATTTTACAAATGTAGATTTTCTTATTGTAATTGATAAAGTAATTTTAATTTGTTTGAACGTTTAGTTTATTACAAATATTTGCTATATTATTTTCAAAATTTTTGATAGTTTTTTAAAGATATATTTTTTTTACAGCAATGTTGTGGAGAAATGTGTAACACATGCATCTCGTGCTGAAAGGGCTGTCCTTATTGAAGAAGTTTGCACCTTTACTGATGGGTAAGTATCAACATTGTTTTAAACAGGTTGCTTGTTGAAGTTTTTTAAAATGCAGCTTTTGCATTATTTATAAAATTGATAATAAACTTCTGTCCATATTTTTCTTATTAAAAATTAAATTTCCATTTTATCAGTTGTTTCTCGAGTATGAGATTAACTCTTTTAGGTCTGAATTATGTTTTTAGTTCAAAAGGTTTTTAGACACATTAAAGAGACTTAACACCTTTCATACATTGAAAAATTAAAAAATCATCCATTTTTAAATTTTTTGCTTAAACTGTACATTAACATTTCTTGTATATTTGGGCAAAGTTTTATAGATTAAAATACCCTAATTTCCTGCATATAATCTGCAGGTGTGAATTTCGGGATATTTTAAGAGAAAAATATAATTTGCAGAACAAATTTCCACTTAAATTTCATGCGATTGAAGGAAATGAAAGGCATGTGGAAAAAAGTGTTATATCTTGTGTTAAAAAAATTAAATTTAAGCTCTTTTCTTAATGATAAGATATTTTCTTTAAATTAAAATAATAATTTAACAGAGGGAAAATTTGGATAGACTATAAGAATTGTATATTTAACAACGTTAGGAATATATTCTAAAAAATGACATTAATTAGTACAGATTGAATGATACAAATAAATTGTTCGATAATAAAAAAAATGTTAAAATATAGGATTCTTAAAATGCATCTTTTTATTTTAATTTCATATGGTTATTTGCGATCTGTGGTAAAATTTTAAAATGATAGTTGTGGCACCATCTGGTGAGCTGAAAGTGAAAAAACAAATGGAGAATGCAGCAAAGTGTTGCTATTTCAGATTATACAAGTGTTATTTCTTGATAGAAATAAACAAAATGGAAAATATTAATTTTATCAGGAGCTTTTATCAAACTGCAGTGTCCTTGACTGAAAATGATCTTTATTCTAATTATAGGGGAAAAAAAACCACCCATGTAATTATGAGCAGGTGCTGCCATCTATTGTTCTTTAGGAATATTTGTAAATTTTATTATAAAAATAATTTTTAACAGCAGATAATACGCGGTGGCGTATAATACACATTAGCAGAAAGTTTAAAGTTTTTTAACGTATAATCCGTGGATTATATGCAGGAAATTAGGGTATTATAAATTTAACAATATAGTTATAAAAAATTTTTGTGTCTCAAAGTCTTTTTTTAAATAATATGTTCACTTTTGTGTTTACCATGCACTTTCAACTGAATACCTTCTTTTTATAATTTTATAAAATAGCCAAAATGTAAATTACACCTGCCAGATAAAGTATAATTTAATATATCGAAATACAGTTCCAATTTACCAGCATTTGCACAGTATGATTTGGGTCAAGTATAAGAAAAGAAACATATATAAAGAGCTTGTAAAGGGTTTTGTGTTAGAAGCTATGTTTGAATTCAATAGATACATTTTGCTGCGTAAAAGAAACACAAAATTTGTAGGAATGACATTGGGGAAATTTTACTATAGATCTTAGTATTGCGGAGATTTCTTGGAAAAATGTCGACATTGACAGAAAAATGTATATTATCATCTCACAATTTTAAAGAGATAGTAAGCAAAATTAATGGAATGGGGTAACATTGTGCAGAATATATTTGACATTAATTTTTCTAATGTCATATTTGTTTTACAGAAATCATGCATAATTAATTTAAAAGACAAGCTTTATAAAATTTTTTAAAAAATTTTGAATTAGATATAATTTTAAACAAAAAGTGTATAAAATAGGATTTTAAATACCACTAGAAAAATTTAAATTTGAACATGTTGTAATAAAATCTTTTGATTAAATGGAGATCTATTATAATGTGATATAAATAGGATGCCTGACCCAAAAGCTTAATAATGGCCAAGTGGTTAGGATGTTGCTCTTTGGTACTAGAGTTCATGAATTCAGACCTTGCTGACATAGTTGTTCGTAGCTGTTTGGAATTGATTTTAAGCAGTAGGTCCTGATCTCATTAGCCCTCATCTAGCAAAGTAGTAGATCATAGTGCTCCAGACCAAACCAAGCCACATACAATAAGGGTAATTCTCGTAAAGTGAAAATATAGAGAAAATAGTTACCAAAGCAAGTTTTTAATTATCGGTTTTCTAATTTATTTTTACTGAATTACTTGCACCAGTGCTCATTTTTAAAATGTTAATGTTGTGTTACATATAATTTTTTAGTAAAATGCTTGAAATTAAATAAATTTTGTGTATTAAAATGGCCTTTTCTGTTTTCTAGGCCTCACAGTGCCTTATATGCTATGATGAAGGACCAGTACGCTAATTATGTGGTGCAAAGAATGATAGAGGTTGCTGAACCTCCTCAACGCAAACTTTTGCTTCACAAGATCCGTCCTCATGTTGCATCACTGCGAAAATATACTTATGGGAAACATATTCTTGCAAAACTAGAGAAATACTTGCTGAAGAATAATGAGCTAGGTCCCATAGGTGCACCTTCGAATGGAACTATGTAGTTCCATTTTGAAGGTGTTCCATCTTAACTGTCGGAGTGTAAATTTGGTGTAAAGTATAGAGTCAGGAAATTTTCAGTGCAAGCTTTTCTTTGGATATATATATACTTATCAATTACTTTGGTAATGCCTGCTTTTAATTGATGCTTTCCTTTAAAAGAATTTCATATGTTTAAATCGCTGATCATATTTTAATGTTTACATTAAGTCTTCATTAAATGCAAGTTGCTTTATTGAATTATGAAGCTTTATAGGAAAGTCCTTATCAATAAATGACTCTCTAAATCTGCTTTGGATTTATCCCACTTTTTTTTTTATTATATATATATAAAGTATATACATGTGAACAACTGTGTTTATTAAGTTGCATGTCTGTTTCTTTCATGCATTTTTTTTCAGTGTACTTTAGTGGTTTCTTGTACATAGGATAAATGGACACTCCGACAAAAATCAATTTGCAGTTGTATCTAAAACTAGGACTTATAAATATAACTGATTTTAATTTTGTTCCCATTGTGTAACTACTTGCATATTGTGTTTAATATAGTTTTTAATGGGTATACCTAGCCCAGTAGTTGATCTTGTACAGGATGTGTTACAAAAGCATTGTATGGCATGTATTGGCAAATGCAATTTCTTCATCCATAAAATTTTTGCTTATGCATAGTCTTAGCATCATTACTGTGTAGTTTGTATCATGGCATGTAGTTTTCAAAGATTGTTTTTGTTGTAGTTATGTAAATTATGCAGCTTGATCACGTTAGATGCTTAATATATTCAGTCATGGCATTAATTTATCACCCATATTATTAATTTACCCCTTCTCTCGAAAGATAAGTTCATTATTATTATTTAATCAAAACATACATATACTGAAGTTAGAAAAATTAAAAACTATATATTTTAAGTTTTGAAATCACACATGTATTCATGAAAAAAAATTACGTGGTTTCTATGATGATTTGATCGATATTATATTTGAAATGTGCCCAGATTTTCTTTAAATCTCCTTAAATTGCATAAATGCAACTAAAAAGTTCTGATTCAAAAACCACATTTGTATCAGACACCTGATAATATGGATATTTACAGGTTGCATAAAGAGTATGTTTGTTCTTTTAAAATAAAGCCTTTATCTAAATTTTATTTAAAAAATGTTTTAGAAGAATTGGAACTTAGTATAAATGCTAATGAATGCATTAAATAAATGCAAAAGCATTTTCTGAAAATTGTAAATCAATATTACCTTTTGAACTCTAAAATGACTTGCTTTTATAGTTTGATTGAGCTCCAGCTAAAATAGCCTTATGAAGTTCCTCATTGCATTCTAAAAATCTTGAACATATGTGATGGTTTCAAGCTAGGTTTACCCACTGTTGTATAGTGTATAATGTGTGAAAATGAAAAAAAAAAAAATTTTGTAACATTTCGGTGCTACAGATGTAATTTTTGAATACTGCTAATTTTTGATAACGTCCTGTACAGTCAGCTCTGTAAAAGTGTAACTAATTATCATATGTTTGACGGACACAGCAGGCTTTGCTGTTTAGACATGGTACATATTGCCTAAGCTGGATTTTGATTTCTTCTCCTGCTGAAACCGTTAACTTGTTATTACATGACTGTCTTTGTGTGCTGTTTTGTGTCAATCACCATTTAGCGACTGTGGCTTTAAAAGAAACTGTTTTTTGCCATTTGTATGTGATAATTTTTTTTTTCTCTTTGTTACTGTTAAGATTTCTTAGAACCTCGCCACTGCCTATTATTGAATTGAAACCTAAGTTTTCTCCTCACTTAAGTTGTTAGTAGTTGTAATATTAAGCTGTAACTGACATATATGGAGAAAAATGAGTCAAATATATGTTCTGGAAATATAATTAGGCTTTTGGCCTTGTACTTTTTGTCTCCTGTAATAATGTTCTTAATTTAACATTGTAATGTATTTTAATTGACTGTAGCCATTTATTGGGGTGTTTTTGGAGATATAAGCTGATAAATATGCATTGAATGTTGCAAAATGACTGTTTGACATACAAATCTGAAATACGAAGGATTTTATCCTTGGCATTTTTTTTGAAAAATGCACTTATAAGACTGATTAAGCAGTGTTGTTATGGTGAAAGTATTTTTTTTCAACTTTTGATTTTAGTAACTTTAATCAAAACTACGTTTAACTTTTGTGTTTGATATATATATATTTCTTTTTTTTTTTTTTTCTCTCTTGCTTAATTTAGTTTAGTTGATGTTAAATGGATGGAATTATTAATTTCATCCTTACTGAATGATATTGGTTTTGGCTATTAAACAAGACTACGACTATATTTCATTTTTTAATTATTATTGCACTATATACTCTTTTCTCTCTTTAGATAAATTCTAGGGGGCAGTTTAGCAATAATGCCTCTAAAATTATGTAGTTTTCCTATGTGTGATTTGCGTAGATTTTTCTCTGAATGTGGTGGACTTGTAGACTCTTTAACTGCATTGGCAGTAATTATGGTGCCCGTGTGGTATAATTGCTCGTGAGTGGGACGTGGTCTCGTGTTATCTTTTTGCTGTGGGATTGTAAGTCTACTATACTGTCTGAATATTTGAAGAAAAAACGTGTTGTGGTTAACTTCAGTATTGTTTAGCTTTCTTGTAATAATATATATATATACATATATATACATATATATAAAGTTTAGCCTCCACGACAGGTGGTGTCGAGTTGGTTAAAAGTTTTTGTAAAACTTGTGGAAAATTTTTGTATTCAATTTTTATTGTAATTAGCTCATGTAGAAACTGTATGTGCATGTAGTGTGTTGTAGGGAGCTATTGCTGTTGTAGATTTGAATTTTGTATATTTCTGCTCATTGGCCACAAAAGCCCTTTTGCAACTGTACAGAGGAAGGGTGGGGACAATAATTTTCAATATTTGGATGCTTCACCTTTGATGGGGAAACGAGTTTATCAGTATTTCTCAAACTTTGGGGATCAAAGTTTTCTTTGTTTTTTCTGCTAGGAGCATGACCCAGTTGCTTCTTTTTGTTAAGAAACCTGTACAGTCATTTTTAGCTTGTGTTTCTAAGGTCCTTAAAATGATTTTGAGAAATTCATATTTTGGCTTCCTTTTTGGCACTTTAATAACATTTATCTCTGCTGTGATACCATAACATATATAGGAATTTAATAACGACTAAACATGCAGCAATTTACTAATAGTTTTGCTCTTTGCAATAAGTAGAATTGAAAAGTAGATTTTTTTATTGATCAAATGTTTAGTGCTTACAATGATGTACTTTAATACTGTAGTTCTGTCTAAACTTTTGAATTAATGACACTACTGTTTATTAGGTAGGTCATTTTTATTTAAATCATTTTCGAGGTCCTTAAAAATACTGCTGTAGATCTTTGAAATCAAGAGCTTCATAACTTTATTCCCGGAATGGGTGAGAATTTTTTCTCCCTGTATAAAATTTTTGCTTCACTAGTAATTTGAACTTAAAAAAGTTTTAACAGTTTAAAACATAATAAAAAGAATAGCAACTGGTAGAATTTAATTATAAATAACTGTTTAGTTTGGCTGTTTTATTCCTTTAAAAAAAGTAATTTTTGTAAATATATTTGTATAAAAAATGTTACAGGAGTTAGTATGAAGTCTTTCTTTTTTTATTGGGGTAAAATTTGTAATCATGATTATTGTTAGGGATAACAGAATTGACTGTGTAAAGCTTCCCAGATTTAAGTTTGAAGTTTGAGACATGCTGGTCCAATCTTATATACAGCTATTTATATGTACTTGATTGCATACTGCGGTAGCTGTGTGCAGTTAATTGCAGATAGTATTCATACTAGTTTATATGTAAATAATTTTTATTTATCAATTTTATCAGTAATAAATAGTCGAAAATACATAATTTCAGGACATATATCATTTCTTTGAAATAATTCAGAATGACTGCTCTTAAAAATGCTATTTATATGTTTTTTCTATTTTATTTCTTTCTAAAAACTTAATTTCCCCAATGAAGATAAAATTTTGACGAATCCTATTTAAAAAAGTGTTTTTGATGGCACACATGTATTACATCAGACTTAATGTAAATAATGTCAAAAACCATAAGCATAGAATCATATGGCAGATAATTTGTACAGTGTAATTTAATTGCAAATAGTGAAAAGGCTTTTTTTTTTTTTCATTTAAAGGGTGACTTTGATGATTCAGGTGTATTTAAAGGTTTGATTTTTTTCCCCTTTTTATTTATGTATAGTGCCCAGTGAGGAGTACTGAGTTGTGTACATAAATTTTAATTTCATAACTCGTTCCTTATATTTATTTATAATGAAATCATGCTTAATTTTACCTATCATGTTAAATTATGAGTGTAAAGTTTTGTAATATCTTAAGTTCTTTTATCGAAATAAATTTTTTAAGATAGCTTTGTAAATATGAAGGAATCAATATATGTGATGTTCTGCTGGTTGTAGCAACATTTGCACAAAATTTCTGTAAATTTTTTATACATTTTTTAAAGTAGATTCATTTGAGTGCATTAGCTTTCTTTTCTGTTTTGTACAATATCGCGTCATCGGAAAAGAAAATTGTAAATAAGTTGGCTAATTGTTTTCCACTAAAAACTCATGATGCAACAGTTTTCTTTTATTACAAAAATTGAGATAAATATAAAGTTTCTGGGACCTCAAACTTTTCTGTAAATTTGATACTTCTCTAGTAAAGTTTTTATACTTACAGTTCGAGCTATGCTTTTAGTTTATAATATTTGAAAAAGAGTTGTACATAAAAACTAGTTATTGTAATTATTCTTTTAAAAAAATTGTTTTTGTTTAAGTCCAGTCTTCCACTGAAATTCTTATTTTTGTTTCGTTATATCTCAGCTATTTGGCATGTAATAAAGTGTCTTATATTGCAAATCGAAATTACTGGACATCTAATTTTTCAGTTTTTACATTTTTATAAGGTTTCATTGTTGTTTTCATGTAGTTTATCTTAAAAAAAAATTACTGTAGAATGGGACAAAAACATTTTTGCATCTGTATAAAATTCATTTCTTTTTAATCTTTACCTTGTAAATTTGGACATGAATTGTACGTGTTATAAAACATCATCACTTTTTTGAATGGAAACTGTTCGGTTGCCTCTAAGAATCACGGTAACATATTGTGTAAAAGGTATCAAAGCTTGTAAGTGAAACTAAAATGTGTAAATTTTTGTAAATTGATTTCAAGTGTGCCATACCATCATTACTTGTTATTTTTAAAGTGTATCCAACATCCCGATCTTTTGTTTTATCTTGTAATAATAGGCATGCATTTACATGTATACATTTTGATTGCCATCGAGTTCCTAGTTTATCTGGATGTTATTGTGATTCTTAGCCCAGCACCGAGGCAATTTTTTTATTCTTGCCTTTTTGGTCATCTCAGGCCTTTCCATTAACTTTCTAAGGTGCCTCAAAGCAGACTTATCTGCAGCAGTGTTGTCATCCCCTCTTA
>CM063507.1:84290544-84298044 GCA_032207245.1 Pardosa pseudoannulata | reverse complement strand
AATCTCGGTTTATTATGCAAAACAATTATTTAAATTTTATTTTGTCACCGTGAACTGAACGATTTTGAAAACGATATTTATTATGATGAGTATATTTATTTGTACGTTGTGGCAACAAGCCAGTTCTCGTTCTGTAAGTTTTTGTTAACAGTTTTTTTTTTTTTTTAAGAAAAAGGGGGCATCTTGTGATGTCTATGTAGCTTATGAAAATGGACTTAGTTCGCCCGAAAGTTGACGATATCTATTCTTTTATCTTTGTTTTATATTGAATTGTGCTGTCTAAAGAATAAATATTTAAAAGACATTCTCAAGTTTTGATTTCAAAGTCCTGTTTAGAGACGAGTCTTTGGAATCACCACGGCAAGATAGAGATCCCGTTATGAACCTGGAAAATTTCAGGTAAGAGATATTTACTCTTACAATTTGATATCTGTTTTTGGAAGTAGAAAACCAAAACACCCCATCCCCCCCTTTTCGAGCGTTTAATGCTATTATTTCAAGACTTATTCTACACTAAATTCATTCTCGATAGGGTAGCGAGGGCGAAGCGTAATATTTAAACTGGACTGTGTTTACTCAACCCTCATATACTCTAATTAGTTCCTTCACAATGTGGACCGCTAGCACGTTCGGTAGTGGATCTGCCCATTTGATCATCGTACTTCTCGGTTTTGACGGTTTTATCCCCGCGACAGCCAAATTTTTCTAAATGTCTAATTAATTTAATATTTTTTGCTTTTCTTTTAAATTTTTATTCTTAAAGTTGTTTTATTATTTTCAAAATTGTCTTATTATTTTTAAAATAAATTTTTACTATTTTTTCAACTTTTTACGACTTAAACTTTCTTTTCGTAATGTAATAATAGCCTAAGTTATCTGCACGTCTGTCCTCGAATTTATGAAGCTGTTGGACCTAGAATGAATAGAGCATCCATATTGAATTTTTAATGAGTTAGGGTTAAGAAAATTCAAAGCGAGTAAAGTTTATCTTTTTCTAAACTATAGATCCGATTCGAAAATAAATGGGTATGAATAAGATTCGTACCACAGCGAAAAATACTGTCATCTCTAAAACGTTCGAAATCCTCCTCGTTCCCCTTTTCGAGCGTTTAATGCCGTTATATCAAGCCCCATTTTAAGAGCAGGCTATTAAATTCATCAATTTATCACATAATAAATAGAAAAAAATAATTTTTTCTAGCATTATGACGTCATTCCTTTAACTATTTCATTTAATAATTTATTTTAGATTATTTAAATATCTTCTGCATGCTTTCCATACGTTTTATCATTAAACTTAGATATTACATCAATAATTTTCTTTTATATTTGGTTTAAATAATAGATTAGGTATATATGAAATAATTTTAATCGATTATTTTTGTTGAAAGTAATTCTCAGCCAAAAAACAAACCATTTTTTTTTTACCTACCACATAGGGTACCTTTACAATTCTTCTAGAATTGTAAAGGTACCCTATGTATATATATGTATATATATATATACATATATGTATACATATATACATACATATATATACATATATATATACATATATATATATATATATATATATACATACATATATATATATACATATATATATGCATATATATATACATATATACATATATATACATATATACATTATATATACATACATAGTATACATATACATATATATACATATATATACATATATGTATACATATATACATACATATATATAAATTATATGTAATATATATATACATATATATAATATATATATATACATAAATATACATACATATATACATATACATATATATACATATATATATATATATTTATATAAATATATATATTATATATATATAAATATATATATATATATATATATATATTACATATATATATATATATAAATATATACATAAATATATATATAATATATAAATATATACATTTACATTATATATACAATACATATATATATACACATGTAATATATTCATTTATATAATACATACATATATATATATACATACATATATAATATATAAGATAATATTATTATATATAAAATAAATATATATAAGATACTACATCTATATATAAAATGTATATATATATATATATATAATATAAAATATATAATAAATATATACATATATCATGTATATAAAAAAAAAAAAAATATAAAATATATATAATATATAATATATAATATATATGTTAAATTATATATATATATAATTGAATATATATATATAATATGTATATATATTAATATATAAATATATATATAAATTAATTACTGATGTCAAAAAGCTAGTGTAATAATAATAATGAAATGGTTGACGTTAAATAAGATAAATTTGATAAGTTGGCGACATCACAGGACTAGAGATTATATGAGTTTTATCAGTTTTGTTAAAAAGACTTTGATAATTTAGATTATTAAAAAAATATCTTAAAAAAAAATAAAAATATATAAAGCATAGTTTGATAAATTTTTAACATCTCATTTTTTTGAATTTGCTAAATAGATATCAATTTAAAATTTAGGTTAATTTTGTGTTTTGCTAGAGTCAAATTTAATTAAAATAAGTAATATGTTTTATTAGATAAAATGAACTAAATTTGTATGTGTTTAAAAGATACATATTTAAAAAAATATTTGAAAAAATTGAACTTTCTTTAAACATTAAAAACTAACAAATAGTCCGTCATATGGCAGGATGAGTAAATTTTTTAATTTTATAGAATTGTAAAGTACCATAGGAGGGAGGTGAAAAACATGGTTTGTTTTTTTGGCTGAGAATAATCTGGTACACGCTCAATCATTTGTTTATCTTCAGACTCCTCTAAACTCTCCCGATATTGTGAAGGCAGTTAAGAATCACGTTGAATTTATAAAGATGATTCAAAGTTTACTTAGCTACGTCGTTAAGTTCTTCCCATTTTTTTGCCACAGTAATTAATGGAAGTAAAGGAATGAAACTATCATTCCACTACACCCTGGAGGTAGATAGAATTTGTTGTTAATACTGGTGATAAAATTTTAGTTGCAACAAAAAATAATCGAGGACTCAGTTTAAAATAATCAGATTTAATCAGTTTTATTAGATATAATGAACGCATAAAGATAATCGTAATTAACTTTTAATTAGTATTTAACTCGGGGGAAGAAAAATTGCAATTAACTTGTATTAACTATTCTTGCTTATGCCACTAAAAATCTACCAGTCGATACTTCGCAAAAATGTTTACTGACGTCAATGTATAAAAGTTTTAAAGTACACACACACACATATATATATATACACTCAAGAGCAAAAACATTATGACCACCTGTCAATAACGAGTTGGCCCACCTTTGGCACGCAACATAGCTTGGCATGGATGCCACAAGTCCTTGGTAGATGGCCGGAGACAGATTGTACCAGATGTTTAAGCAACGGTTACGCAAATCCAAGTTATTGCGAATGGGTGGTCTTTGAACCCAGAGCTGCCGTCCCATGACACCCCAAATGTGTTCCTATCGGAATGAGATCCGATACCAACTGTAGATTATGAACAACCCACGAGTCGTGCAGTTTCGGAAATACTTGTTCCGAGCTATTACAATCTGCCCTCTATCAATATCGCTTAGATCCGCAGCCTTTCCCATCACACACAGAAGTAAGTGAAAGAATGATGCTTCATCAAAGGCATCAAAGGTGGTGATGCAACTGGACCCTGTGGGCCGAGCCCTTCAATCCAGAGGCTTCTATCAGTAAGCACAAAAATGACAACGAGCGAAAAATAAACACATAAAAGAGCAAAGAGATAGAAGGGTTGATTCGTGAGTTCATAACACAAAACTAGAGAGTAGAAAGTTTAGGGATAGTAAAACATAAATATTTTTTGGCCAGTGACATCCGTACAAAATAAGTCGAAAAATTTTGAATAAAAGTGAGAAAAAACAAAATTTTAGAAAATTTGGAAAAAATAAAAATATAAATTTTAAAAATAAATAAATTGTTTTAAAAATCAGATAAAGGCCTAAATAATAATATTTAATTATAGTAACAATTTTTATTGATTTATTTTTGATGTTATAAATTTTTAATTGTTTAGTAGTAATGATCGGGTACGAAAGTTTTAAAAATATGGAAAAAATAAAATACATGTTTTAAAAATAAATAAATTGGTCTAAAATCCAAAAAGAGCCTAAAAAATATTAAATAATCGCAAAAAACAATTTTAGCAATTTTGAATGATGCTTCAGATTATCGAGCAGCAGTTAAATACCACTTCCACCGGATCACGTGCCTTCCACGTCATCCAGGCGAGTTCTTTACAAAATGTAATGGTGGTCATAATGTTTTGGCTCCAGTGTATATATTTAGATATTTATTTTTATGTTATATATATAATATATTAGTACGTTTACAACAAAATGTACTGGTATATTTATTAAAATGTTCAGCAGCTATATATTTGTCGCTAGATACGCATGTATGTGTGTGAGAAAATATGTATTATATTAACATGCAATTACATATGTATATATACATACACACATAGGTAGATGGTTATAATTGAATTTTATAAAATAATATACACGGCTTGGATTCGAAATGATAGCAACGGGCTTTTTATAGTTGAGTGTATTTAATTTTCTTTCATATTGTCAAATGATTATTTAAAATTTTATCATTTTTCATAGAAGTAATTTATTCCCCACTCCCCATTCGAAAGGTTGTTCTCTAGTACTTGTTTCTGCAGATCTCAACTTAAAATTTTCTGGATAATTTTTTTTTTTTTTTTTTTGACACAACCACAAGCATTCCTGATGACTAAGTTACATGTGAATATGTGGATGTTGTCACATCGTCTGTTAAAATTGATGTTCTACCCGCATATTATCTTTTTTATTTTATTTTTTCTTTGTAAGTTGCGAGTGGCAACGAACGATTTTTTTTAGTAAAAACATGGTTGTTCTTTCGTATGCGAGAAAAAATGGCTCTTGAGTTGCTTTTGTGTTTTGATATATTAATATTATTTACGCCATAAATTCTTCTATGTGACATTTTCTGTGTTTTAAAGATCTCGCATACGTAAATATAATAAAAGGTGTTTTATATTAAAAGTGCGTTGTTTTTGAGCAATTAATTAACGCCATTGAGAACATACTTCTGAACTACTTCAGTATCATACTTCTGATTTCGAAACGCAAACGGGACAGATGTCTCCCTCTTTCTTATAGCACGCATTCACAATATAATAAATTATATACTCTTTATTCAATTTTAAGAACATTACTATTAAAAGTGCTACTTCTGTTACGAATCGACAGCTGTTGTACAATATAAATTTTGAACTAAAGGTTTTGGACAAGCCAAATCCATCGATATGTGGAAACCGTAGCAGCTGATCTCGAATGTTCTTTCTCGCCTGCAGTTATACGTTAGTGATATTGCTCTCTGTAATTACTAAGAGCTGAAAACTCCAGATAATGGATCTATTTGTTAACGTAAATGACCCTAGAAATATATCAATTGTAACTGCTCGTATCGAATCGAATCACTTGGCAACTTCGAGAGCTGAGGTGTTCGAGAACTGATTGCTATGGTAATTTTTTTTTTTGGAGGGGGGGGGAGGTATTTTGGAGAATCAGGAGAAGGCGATCCCATGTGCATTGCAGAATTAGGTAGACTCTTGTTTCTTTCGTCATTCTTTTACTTTGTAAAGAGAAGATTTAAGCACGTGTTTTTCGAAATAATAGAGTAAAGTTTACAGTTAAAGGCTTAAATTTTTAAATATGAATTAATTATTGGTTTTTATTTATTTATTTAAAATTATTTTTATCTATTTCATTTTTATTTTTTTTAAAATTATTTATTAATTTGGTTTTAAACACTTTTGCATCTTTACATTTAATAATCTTTCGTAATTATGGATTTATGCACTGCTGCAACTTTTGCATATTTTCTGGTACGAAATCTTGATTGGTTTTTACCTAACATTTATAGAGGAAGTGCATGTTTGTAAATAAATTCAAGTGCTGACTACAACTCAATTTGTCGTTGGCAAAACATTGCTTGTTTTCATTGTATATTATGAGCTTCGATATGGATCACGTATACAATACAACTAAATTTCAACTAAGAGGAAGGAAACATCAAAAACTGGCCAAGTAACTGAAAATAGATTTTTTTTATCACTTATAAAATTATATATATTTTTGAAAAATTAAACACTTTACACAGTACTATTAAGTATCATAATCAAAGTATAACTACTTTGATTATATTAACAGGCACAATAAACTCTTACATAATTAAGAATCTCATAAAAATGGTCAAAACTTGATCATTTTAAGGACAAAAAAATAATTACGTTTATTTTTTTGTTATAGGTATATATATAATATACCTATAACAAAAAAACGTACTTCTCACAAAAGTATAGAAAATATATTAGAAATATGAAAAAAAACTTAGTAATTATAAAAAAATTTTTAGAGCATAATAATTTTATATAATTTATTACATTACAGTAAGGTTAACGTTTTATTACCATTGTTAAAATGTTTGCCTCAAATTCTCGAAGAACTTGGAGTCTTGCCTTTTCTAAGCTTTTATTCAAAGCATTCGCAATGTAGGATATTTAGGAAAGCAATAAAATTCAATATTTTCTCCTTTTTTGAAACGCTTAGTACAACCATACGTAAAACAGCTTGTTACCATTTTCAGATAATTGACAAAACTAAAACCCTAATAACAAGCCCAATCCGTAGGAAATTGAAATGTTTTGCCTACGAGAAAGTTGAGTTGCAATTTTTGTTGCTGCACCTGACGTCATGCGCTCATTTTCTATTAGGTAGTACATTTATAAGGAAGTGTTTTCTAACTCCACAGCGATTTGCATAATATCTAACTAAAATTGTCATCCGAAAATTAACATTTTCACTTACGTGCGTAACTAATCTTTTACTCTTTTTTAATTGTTTTTAACTGCTACTTCTATCGGTACTACTGGCCAGTAGAGTAAGATGATTAAAAGAATCGCCTATTCGTTATCTTTACCGTTTAGCGTTCTCTATGTTTTCTCACATTATTTTTAATCTCTGAGTAGATACTTTCTTCTACTGGTGTGGCAACATAGTTTTGTTGCATAGCAACAACCAAATAGATAATAAGAAAAATAAGTGTTGTAATTCTCTTCTTGAGTTGTGTCATCCATTTTATTTATTTAAAGAATTAAAGATTTGTTGTGGATAAATAGTTGTCTTAAATTTCTTTCTACATCGTATTAGCATTTTATAAGTTACATGACTGAGTGATGGAACATTCTTGAAAACAATACGAAGTATTCTGAGATTCAAAGCAGATTTATTTTGAAATAGAGCAAAAAAAGAAAAAAAAAACAAGTCTTTTTTTACTGAAGTAAATTAAACTCTTATAAGAAATAAAGCTTTAATTTATGTTTCATTGCCATTTTATCTACTTAAGTATCTGTGATTTAAAA
>CM063507.1:84270544-84275544 GCA_032207245.1 Pardosa pseudoannulata | reverse complement strand
AAATGCAGATATTTTTGATATTAGAAATTCAACAACTTATGCAAGCTTGAAAAATTAAAGTAAAATAAAATTAGTGATTAGTGATTAATTACTAATTGGAGATTAACACTATATTTACGGATGTTGATCGTGTACCTATTTTTACTGAAGTGAGCCAGTTGGACTACATAAATTAAATTTATCTCTAAACTATATTGCATTTAAAGAATCAAAAATGCAGATATTTTTGATATTAGAAATTCAACAACTTATGCAAGCTTGAAAAATTAAAGTAAAATAAAATTAGTGATTAATTACTAATTGGTGATTAACACTAGATTTACGGATGTTGATCGTGTACCCATTTTTACTGAAGTGAGCCAATTGGATTACTTAAATTAAATTTATCTCTAAACTATATTGCATCTAAAGAATCAAAAATGCAGATATTTTTGATATTAGAAATCCAACAACTTATGCACGCTTGAAAAATTAAAGTAAAATAAATGTAGTGATTAGTGATTAATTACTAATTGGTGATTAACACTAGATTTACGGATGTTGATCGTGTACCCATTTTTACTGAAGTGAGCCAATTGGATTACTTAAATTAAATTTATCTCTAAACTATATTGCATCTAAAGAATCAAAAATGCAGATATTTTTGATATTAGAAATCCAACAACTTATGCACGCTTGAAAAATTAAAGTAAAATAAAATTAGTGATTAGTGATTAATTACTAATTGGTGATTAACACTAGATTTACGGATGTTGATCGTGTACCCATTTTTACTGAAGTGAGCCAATTGGATTACTTAAATTAAATTTATCTCTAAACTATATTGCATTTAAAGAATCAAAAATGCAGATATTTTTGATATTAGAAATTCAACAACTTATACAAGCTTGAAAAATTAAAGTAAAATAAAATTAGTGATTAGTGATTAATTACTAATTGGTGATTAACACTAGATTTACGGATGTTGATCGTGTACCTATTTTTACTGAAGTGAGCCAATTGGACTACTTAAATTAAATTTATCTCTAAACTATATTGCATTTAAAGAATCAAAAATGCAGATATTTTTGCTATTAGAAATTCCAACAACTTATGCAAGCTTGAAAAATTAAAGTAAAATAAAATTAGTGATTAGTGATTAATTACTAATTGGTGAATAACTCTAGATTTACGGATGTTGATCGTGTACCCATTTTTACTGAAGTGAGCCAATTGGATTACTTAAATTAAATTTATCTCTAAACTATATTGCATCTAAAGAATCAAAAATGCAGATATTTTTGATATTAGAAATTCAACAACTTATGCAAGCTTGAAAAATTAAAGTAAAATAAAATTAGTGATTAGTGATTAATTACTAATTGGTGATTAACACTAGATTTACGGATGTTGATCGTGTACCCATTTTTACTGAAGTGAGCCAATTGGATTACTTAAATTAAATTTATCTCTAAACTATATTGCATCTAAAGAATCAAAAATGCAGATATTTTTGATATTAGAAATCCAACAACTTATGCACGCTTGAAAAATTAAAGTAAAATAAATGTAGTGATTAGTGATTAATTACTAATTGGTGATTAACACTAGATTTACGGATGTTGATCGTGTACCTATTTTTACTGAAGTGAGCCAATTGGATTACTTAAATTAAATTTATCTCTAAACTATATTGCATTTAAAGAATCAAAAATGCAGATATTTTTGATATTAGAAATTCAACAACTTATGCAAGCTTGAAAAATTAAAGTAAAATAAAATTAGTGATTAGTGATTAATTACTAATTGGTGATTAACACTAGATTTACGGATGTTGATCGTGTACCCATTTTTACTGAAGTGAGCCAATTGGATTACTTAAATTAAATTTATCTCTAAACTATATTGCATTTAAAGAATCAAAAATGCAGATATTTTTGATATTAGAAATTCAACAACTTATACAAGCTTGAAAAATTAAAGTAAAATAAAATTAGTGATTAGTGATTAATTACTAATTGGTGATTAACACTAGATTTACGGATGTTGATCGTGTACCTATTTTTACTGAAGTGAGCCTATTTGACTCATACAAGAAAATGGAAGTTTTTTGCAAAGAAAATAGTTCCAAATTAACTTAAATGAAATGTTTATTATCAAAAAATTCATGGAAAGCAGTTTTTACACATAAAATCTGTTTTCGAAACCCATCTTAAGAAAACATTTCTATTCCATTGAGCACAATGGTTTCTACATCTGTTTATTTTGCATGATTATTGAACTCGACAATTCTTCCGTGCGTCAGTAGCATGAATTTCTGTCGTTGGAATGAAGGTGTTCTCGATTTCTTCTCTATATTTACTTTATACTAAACTTTATATACTTTATATTTACTTGATACTATATTTAATATACTTTAACAAACCCTTATCCATAGCTACCAATATGCCAGCTTTGATAATCTTACAACGTTATGTTCCATTGCAATCCAAAATTCCACACTGAAAATGCAATCTAGTATGTAGTAAAATTTGAAAATATATAAAGTTATATAAATTACAGAGTTACCAACGATTCCGGATTCTGCGGAATTATTCCGCATTCTAGCTAATGATTACGGAATTACGGACGTTCTTGCAAAAATTACGGAAAAAGTAGAAAATTTTGTTATCAAAAGAATTTTAATAAGGAACAGTTAGCTTCTAGAAAAAAAAATGTACAATGTTGGCCCTAAACCAAAATACTGAGATTTCTTAATAAAATTATTTTGGGAAAATTCACTTTGCTTCTTTTAAATAATTTCTGCTGTACGGTTATTTTGTGTATATGAACTATGTTTGTCTACAAATTTGCATTTTTATGGTAAGTCTGCATTTCTTCTATCAGGAAGTGTGTCCAGTTTTTTTTTTTTAATTTCTATTTTTATGAAAATACTATCAAATTTTGATATTTTTGTAAAAATTTGTTTACTAAAACACTTTTGAACCTAGATTTTTGTTAAGGGTCCATTTTTTTTTTCATATTGATTTTTTCGGAAGAGTCCAAAAGTGGACTCAGTTTTTTCTCTGAACAGACCCCTGTATATGTATTACTAAGTTTCGTGAAGGTTAAAATTGTAAAATTATTTGCTAAGTTTTAAATTCTTAATTTTGAAAATTATATATTTTTCATCTGGTGCACTGTAAATTGCTTAAATTTTTATATTTTTCGTGTTTTTTTAAATATTTTTTTTTATAAGATGGTGAAAAGTACTGGGGAGAGGGGGGTGGATAGGTTCATCAATGCTGATTCCTGATTCCATTGGTTGGAGGTTGGCAACCCTGAAATTATTCAATGCACGTTCTAACGAACCCTTATCTAACATATCAACTTTGACAATTTTACAATTGTATATACTATCGCAATTTAAAATCTGCACTGAAACGACAGCCAATCTATAGTTTATTATCACTAGATTTACGGTTCTTGATCCTATACCTATTTTTACTGAAGTGAGCCTATTTGACTCATACAAGGAAATTGAAGTTTTTTGCAAAGAAAATAGTTCCAAATTAACTTAAATGAAATGTTTATTATCAAAAAATTTACGGAAAACATTTTTTTATATCTGTTTTCGAAACCCATTTTCCTCAAACATTTCTATTCCGTTTAGCACAATGGTTTCTATGTCTGGTTCTTTTGCATGATGGTCGAACTCGACAATTCTTCCGTAGCATGAATTTCTGTCATTGGAATAGAAGTGTTCTCGATCTCTTCTCTCTATTTACTTCTTAGCTCTTCAGCCAACTGGAAAATAAAATCTCTACGTGAAATATTTACTCGAGTCGTCTCTTTATACACAATCCGAGCATTGACAGCTGTTAAATCTAAAATGTTGTAGAAAACTTGTAGAGGCCATCTGCGTGAGAAACAAATCACGTGCGACTTGACTGTTGCCCAGGCCTGATAGGAACCTTCAATTTCGTGTTATGAGATTAACTGTTCAACCATTCTATATGAGTCCAAAGGGCTCACAACCGCGAAAGTAGGTCTACTCCATTGGATAATGCGAAAGGAAGGGGTCTGCGGGGAAGAGGAATGAAAGTTGACATCTATTTTATTGCTTAACTAAAAACCAAAGTATGTTTTGGAAAAGGGATAGTAAAGTTATATATATATATATATATATATATATATATATATATATGTGTGTGTGTATGTATATATATGTATATTTATATGTATATATATGTATTTATATGTATACAAATTTACCCCTCCCCTTTTAATTTACACGTTCTACATGTCAAAACAAAATGAAAGCACACACCTTATATTTATGTACTGTATATTATCCTTTAAAACATAAGAATTGTACGCATAATTTTAAAAAACGGATCCATTGTTGACTGTCTACCATTTTTTCTATAACAATAACCGATTTATAACAATAAAGGATATTCAAAATGAGATAAATTTACCCCTCCCCCTTTAATTTGCACCTACTACATTTCAAAACAATATTGAAAAACACACCTTATATTTATGTACTGTATATTATCCTTTAAAACATAAGAATTGTACGCATAATTTTAAAAAACGGATCCATTGTTGACTGTCTACCATTTTTTCTAAGAAGCTCATTGATAAATGGTTCGTCATCATAATCAACCTGTCTTAACGATTTAAAATTTCGATCTTTTGTTATAACGTTCAATCATTTCGCTCTCTGGACAAGCTGCACGTAAGCGAGCAAGGCATCAAATGGGAATACGCTCTATCTCCCTTCCGATAACAACGTGTTGCCTTCTGCTTATCTGAGAACCACTGACCACCAGAAGGGCGTGCGTATTTCTGAAACATTCCAGGAAAGTGTAATACCTCACTCCTTTCTCTATTCCCTATTTCCCTAGATTGAAAAGGAGAATTCTCGGAAATTCAAACAGTGCAGGGAAATAAAAGAATGGGCTCCTTCGGAATATATTGTGAATATTCCTTTGCCAGTTAAAATGAGGTTCGAAAACGGATAACACTAGCCGAAG
>CM063507.1:84255544-84263044 GCA_032207245.1 Pardosa pseudoannulata | reverse complement strand
TTTATATATATTTGTTAGATTTTAATTATATATTATATATAATATATATATATTGTATATATGTATATATATAAATAAAATTTTAAATAAATATTTTTATTATGTATATATATATATTCTTTTTATTATATTATATATTGTTTGATATTTATGTTATTTGTTTTATAATTATATTTAAATGTTATTTATATATATAATTATAAATATTGTTATATATATATTATTTATTATTTATATATTATTAATGTTTATAAATATATATATTTATATATAATTGTATATATTTATATTTATTATATATATTATATTTATTTTATGAATATAATTTATTGTTATATATATATATTATATATGTTTATATATAAATATATTTAAATTGTTATTTATTTTTTTTATATTTATATATTTTATTATATATAAAATAATTATATATAATATTTTATAGTATATATATTTATATTATATATTATATATATATAAATATATAATATTGTTTTTATTTATAATATTTTTATTTATTATATATAAATATATAATATTTATAAATTATATTTTATTTATATATATTTATATATTTATATAGATATTTTATATATATATATATATATATAATTATATAAAAATAATAAATAGATATATATATATATATTATAAATATATATTATAAATATTTGTATATTATATATATATATTTTATAATATTATATATATTATATATATATATATATATATATATTATATATATATATTATATTATATATATATATATATTTATATTAATATATTTTTATATATATTATTATATATTATATATATATATATATATAATTATATATTTATTATTATATATATATTTATATATATATTATATATATATATATAATATATATATATATATATGTATATATTATATATATATAATTATATATTTATATATTAAATATATATATATATATAATTGTATATATAATATTATATATATAATTTATATATATAATATATATATATATATATAATTATATATATATGTATATATGTTATATATATATATATATATATAAAAATATATATATATATATATATTATATATATATTGTATATATATATATTTATATTTATATATATATATAATATATATATATATATTATATATAGTTTATTTATATATTGTATTATATATATGTATATATATATATATATAGATATTTATATATATATATAATATAATTTTATTAATATATATAATTATATGTATTTTATATATTTATTTTTTATATATTATATGTATATATATATATATATATATATATATATATATTATATATAATATATATATATATATATATTATATATTTATATTTATTATGTTTATAATATATATAGATAATATTTATATATATTATATATATATATTTAATAATAATATATTATATATTTATATATATTATATATTAAATGTTTATTATTATATATATTTATATATTTTGTTTATTTTATATATTTATTTATATTATATTTTTAATTTTTATATATTTTATATTTATTTATTATTTTAAAATTTATAATTTTATTTTTTTAATATTTGTATTTATATGTTAATTTATTAAATATATAATTTATGTTTATATTGTATTTTTTTATATATTTATTGTTATAATATTGTTTTTTTATATAATTATTTATATATATGTATATTTTGTTATATATATATAAGTATATTTATGTAATATATATTATATATTATTTTTATATGTTATAGATATTATATATATTTATTTATAATTTCATATATATGTTTTTATATATTTTTATTTATATATTGTTTAATATATATTATAATATATAAATATATATATATATAATTTTTTTTTTATTGATATATTTATTTATATATTTATATATATATATTATTTATATAATATGTTAATATTATTATTTAGAATATTATTTATATGTTTATATTATCAGTTATATGTTGTTATTTTATATTATATATTTATGTATTATTTTTATATTTTTTTTTGTATTTATTTATTTATTTTTTTTATATATATTATTTATTTATATATTTTATATATATATTTTAATATATATTTAACTTGTTTATATATTGTTGTATATATATAATTTTTATTTATTTAATTTTATATAATTTAAGATTGTTATATTTATTATTGTTTTATTATATATTAATATATTTGTTATTATATTAATATTTATATAGTTTAATACTTTTATTTTATTTATGTATTTTTTTTATATATACATATATTTGTTTGTTATATTTTTATTATATGTTTTTTAATATATATTATATTTGTATGATTTTTTTTTATTATATATGTTATTATATATATATATTATATATGTATATAATATATATTTTTATTATATTCTGTATTTATATATATTTATTATATATATATTATATTATATTTTATATATATAAAAATATATATTATATATATATATATATATATGATATATTATATATGTATGTATATATATAAATATATATATATATATATATATATATATATAATATATATATATATATTATATTTATAATATATATATATATACTTATATATATGTATATATATTTATATTTATATAATATATATATTATTTATTTATATATATATTATATATTTATATATATATATGTATATATTTATATATATTTATATATATGTATATATATATTTAATCTGAAAAAATATCCTTTCTTAATTTTCCTTAACACCAGTTAAACATACCCCATGGAGGCATGCCATAATACTGAAGAACCATGGCCTACAAGAAAGTTTCAGATTTTGTTCAGACTCCAGGGAGAAAATTCTCACTTTTTCATAAACACAAATTTTCCCCATTGGGCAAAAATATATTTTATTTACTCAAATTCTTTTGAAATCCTTTAGGTAAATTGTCAACTACCAGAAAAATACTAGATACCAATTAAGAAAAATCATAAATTTTAAAACAATATTTTTTTTGTCCATTAAGGTATCCGTCTACGTTCGGAGAACTTTTTTCTTTAAACGTAGAAACTAGTTCATGTTTTTACATTTTTAGATTTATTTTTTATATTATCATAGAGAATTGCACTTAAAAAATTTATTCCTGGAGAAGTTTTTATAAAATTTCTAATAAATGAAGAAAATTTAGTAAAAAAAAAAATATCTAGTTCTTCAAAAGGTCTAATTTTTTAATAAATTAAATTATTTCAATATTTTTTGATGCAACACATTTCTTATACACTGGACTAGTGAATCACCTAAAATCTTTGCTTAATTTACATTTGGTAAAAAATTTTTGGTCCTTCAAAATCATACACATTGAATTTTTAACGAATTTTCATTACCTTTATATCTAACTATGAGTGTAACATCATTAAAAATTATCCAAATTTAAAGCTTTTAGGTCATTCACTAGTAAATACTATCAAAAGCATTCATAATAATTTTCAACAAAATATTTTAAGAACTTTTTGAGAAATCCCATTTCAAGTTTCAACATTTTATTAAAAATACCGTTCTGAGAAAAACGCATTTGAAGTTTATGAAAGCAACTTTAACTATTAAAAAATTAAAATACACGTTTAAAATTCCCCACACTTTCTTGCTTCAAAACATTCTAATTGCCAAGTTTCTAATTATTAAAAATACTAGAAAAATGTTTAACCCTCCGAGTGGAACACATCGAAGACAAAAAGTCTCCAAAATATACGCTAAAGGTTTACTGTGTCAGTAGCTAAAGTGTTCTGTTTTTTTCCTGCACCTATATCGACTAGAATGGAATACGGGAAACCCACTCTCGTTATTGTCCCGTTATTTCCTGCTATAAATAGACATATAGATATTATGGATTGTTAATTTTTAATACACATAAAGCTCGTCAAGTCTCTAAATTCAACCCATAAGAAATAAGGGATTCTAAAAGTACAAATAAAAATATTCTTTGAGAGACTTGTTTATATTTTTTTACGATAGTCATCCAAGATATTTAAGTTGTGCATTTAGAGATACATCTGTTACCGCAAACGAAATACTTCGAAATAGACATTTACAAAGCCATGAAAAGCTATCAGCGTTTTTGTGCTTCAGAGAGTAGGGGTGCATTCCTCAATAAATGCCAAGGGTGCAGTTCCTAAACAATCGACCTGACCAAAACTTCATAGGTGAAAGTACTGACAGGATTGTACATTACATCCATTTTCGGAGCGTTTTTGGAGGTCTAAAATTCTACGTTTTGAAGACATCATCGGTTTGGCCGAATTGTACGTGCGAACCGCTTAGAGGGTTAAACTAATCTTCATGAAAATTTAAAAAGTTTTGACCAAAAAGGGCTCTTTAAAAGGCTTTAAATTCACAACTATCGTGTCCCAAGTCGCTACTTCCGTTTTGTTTCGACAGCTGTCACTGATGTTTAGACAGCTGTCACTTTTCTTTAAAATGCCGTAGAGATAAAATAAAATCAGATTTAGAAGCCTAAAAGTTGAAATTTTACTATAGAGAAATTAAAAAAAATTATGATTTTTGGCAAAAAATGACGTTTTCAACGTAGGCGGATACCTTAATGAAGAATATTTTTCATTTCGAAAGGTACTATGTGTCTATACCTACCTTTACTTTGCTCCTCTTTCTGGAAAATCTTCGGACCTCTACCTGTCGGGCAAAGATAAGAAATAAGGACGAACAGTAGAAACAATTAGGAATGCGATTTATTTTACAAAATTCTACAAATCGGTCAGGACACACGCGTTGTATACAAGAAAGGGCGCCACACGTATATAAAAAGCCACAGGATGCGTTCGACAAGCGGGGAGAGGTACAAAAAGGTTTGCTCGGTAAAACACTTGGGAAAATAGCCAAAGGGACATCTTATGTACAGGATTAGAAGTAATCTGTAAAAAACAAATAAAACAGTTCTCAACATACAGCACAATTAGACACAACGTCATGATAAAGTTGGAAATAATTTTACGAGGGTCATCCAAAAATTTAGTCTTAACAATTGAGTAGAATTTATAAAAACCATAAATATAAGGGATGAAATATAGTTTTAATTTGTTCTATATTTTTTTTTGTAATTAATTGAGAGAAATATTTAAGAATTCTATAACAGATAAAACATGTCTTGAATATCTCAGAAATATTTGTATAGTTTAACCCCTTCCGGTATGATTTAATAATGAAAAACTGTGCATGAAATAACCATTTAATTTTTATTTAAAAGACTTGTTTCATTTTACAATTCTTACATATTCTTAATTAAAATCCACTTTTTACATAGTGTTAAATAATATCAGAAACAGTAAAATTAAGAAAATATCAAAGCAAAACATTAATAAGGTATACAGATAATAGTCTTCAAGCTAGTGGTACTTTTCAAAACAAAGTGCAAAGGAATTCTTACACCGCCAAGTAGTCTCGCTTTTAATTGGATTCTTGTAACACACACGGCATTTCTTAGTAGGTTTTCTTTTATTCTGACTCATTCATTTGGCAATGACTTGTACCAAGTAAACAATATGCAATAGTGACTTGTGATTTTCACAAGTGATAAAAGTGTTGCCAAATTCAGTACACTAGAAATTTTAAACTAAATTAATTATCCTATTTAACAGTAACTTTAATCGCATGACGAGTGTAGCTCGTCATTGTGTGGTATGGAATGAAAAACTAATGACGAGCTAGACTCGTCATTTTACCGGAAGGGGTTAAGTATTTAGAAACTTATAATAGTTCAAAGTCGACGCAGGCATGCAAGGATATCCTTTAGGATGATGAGATCCCTTAAAATTCAGAATATTCCTTTGATTAACATTTTCCCAACTAAGCAAGATTGAAGAAACATTAATCACAAAATACAGGGTGTTTCAAAAATCACCGGTATGTTTGAAAAATCAATAAAAACTAAACAGTGATAGAAATGCACAGTTTATTGCAATATGCTTGGAATAATAGTAAATATTTAGGCAGACAAACTTTAAAATTAGTTACAATAATCAACAACAGATGGCGCTGCAATCTGGAAAAATGTAACCTACGATATTTTCGAGATATACACCATCCGCAGCAAAAATATGGCGTATTCTCAGGACGAAATGATGAGAAACCCGCGTCAACGTCTCGGGCGGGATGGCTTTGCATGCAGAACAGATGTACTGTTCCAGTTATTTAATTGTTTCTGGATGGTGGCGGTACACCTGGTCTTTTAAGAGTCCACACAGACAAGTATCGTAGTTTAGACTTTTTCAGACTGCAGCGTCATCTGTTGTGTAAACGTCTCAGGCGGGAGGGCTTCACGTGCAGAACAGATGTACTGGTTCAGTAATTAAATCGTTTCTGGATATTGACGGTACTCCTGGTCTTTTAAGAGTCCCCACAGACAAATATCGTAGTTTTAATATTTCCAGACTGCAGCGCCATCTGTTGTGGAATAGTGAACAGAAAATTGACTATTGTCGTCAGCCAGAAAATTGACTATTGTCCCACGCATATTGCAATAAACTGTGTATTTCTATTACTATCTGTGTAGTTTTTATTGATTTTTCAAATATACCGGTCATTTTTGAAACACCCTGTATGAAAAACCAGAAATTTTTTGCTTTCCTTTTCTATTTTAGAAGGAAACGTGTTCTATCATTCCATTCTTAAGATTTATAAAAACATAAAGTTTTTGCCAGATAACATACTTACGATGGGTGTATATGCATATTCGGGCATTGAATGTACATATAAAAATATCCATAAACCCGGGGTTGGTATTAAAGATCCTTTTCTTGTCGTCTTGTTTGCTTTGTCACTTAGAAGGTCTGCGGGGTTGATCGGTGTAATCTGCAATTTGTTCAATGATTAGAATATTTCATTTTAACCCATTTGGACGTGGATGCATAAAACTGGAGTTGCCTTCGTTTTAAAATTAAATCAAAAATATAAGCAAAGTCATGACCAATTAGTTATGCAAAAATGCTTTAGCAGAGGAAGGTAGGCAGGAGTTGTCTGGCGACACAGATGCAAATAAAAGCAACACAAAAGTGGATGACAAGGCCAGGGAAAGAAATTAAACAATGGACTATTGCATATAAACAACATTTAGCAAAGGAAGAAAGTATGAAAAGCAGCAACTATTTTGTGACTATTACGAGGTAAGGAAAAATATGGAAGAATATAGAACAAGGATTGGTAAATTTTTTTCGAATTTTTAAAAGAGTCAGATCGCAAAAAAGCTGAAATTTGTATGCTTGAATAAACATTTTTTTAGTGAAGAAACTGATAAGCATTCGAAGATCTACAGAAAACAAAGGAAAGTAAAACATAAAATGTGCAGGAACCAGAGATGATATTTAGGGGAGAAACAGACATGCAATCGAGTATTGCTTTCGCTTTAATATTTATTATTTGGCGATTCATACAGAGAAAGATCAATACGGTATTTCACCGAGGAGAGAAAAACATAAAATGTGCAGGAATCAGAGATGATATTTAGGGCAGA
>CM063507.1:84245544-84250544 GCA_032207245.1 Pardosa pseudoannulata | reverse complement strand
ACAGAAGTAATTTAATAATGCTGAAAACTTTTTGATTAAAGAAGTTAACAATTTTAAGAAAATTAAAAAATTAGAAAAAGAATAAAATAGAATGAAATTATAACTAATTGGTCGTCTGAAATGATAATTATTTCATTCTATAGAATGAATTGTTAAATATAGATCTATTTTGATAAATAAGGTTTAAACATTTAAGAAATTAGAAAAGAGTAGAAGAAGTATGAAATAATTAACTAAGTTCTTAAAAATAACCTGTTTAAATAATCTGAATGATAATAATTCATTCTACAGAATGAGTTATCATATAGAAATATTTTGATAAAAAAAGGTTAAACATTTAAGAAAATTAGAAAAAATTGTAGAAGTAGAATGTAATTATAACTAATTGGTCTCACTGAAAATAACTTGATATGAATTCTTTCTACAGAAGTAATTTATAATGCTGAAAACTATTCTTGATTAAAGAAGTTTAACAATTTTTAAAAAAATTAGAAAAAGAATAAAAGTAGAATGAAATTATAATAATTGGTCGTCTAAATGATATTATTTCACTCTATAGAATGAATTGTTAAATATAGATCTATTCTTGATAAATAACGTTTACATTTAAGAAAACTAGAAAAGAGTAGAAGAAGTATGAAATAATTAATAAGTTCTTAAAAATAACCTGTTTCAATATCTGAATGATAAAAATTCATTCTATGGAATGAGTTCATCATATAGAAATATTTTGATAAAAAAGGTTAAACATTTAAGAAAATTAGAAAAATTGTAGAAGTAGAATGTAATTATAACTAATTTGCCATTGAAAATTACCTGAATACGAATTCGTTCTACAGAAGTAAATAATAATGCTAAAACCTTTTTGATAAAAAAAAGTTACCAATTTTAAGAAAATTGGAAAAAGAATTAAAGTAGAATAAAATTATAACTAATTGGTCGTCTAAATGATATTATTTCACTCTATAGAATGAATTGTTAAATATAGATCTATTCTTGATAAATAACGTTTACATTTAAGAAAACTAGAAAAGAGTAGAAGAAGTATGAAATAATTAATAAGTTCTTAAAAATAACCTGTTTCAATATCTGAATGATAAAAATTCATTCTATGGAATGAGTTCATCATATAGAAATATTTTGATAAAAAAGGTTAAACATTTAAGAAAATTAGAAAAATTGTAGAAGTAGAATGTAATTATAACTAATTTCTCACTGAAAATAACTTGAATATGAATTCTTTCTACGGAAGTAATTTATAATGCTGAAAACTTTTTTGATTAAAGAAGTTAACAATTTAAAAAAAAAATTAGAAAAAGAATAAAAGTAGAATGAAATTATAACTAATTGGTCGTCTAAATGATATTATTTCACTCTATAGAATGAATTGTTAAATATAGATCTATTCTTGATAAATAACGTTTACATTTAAAAAAACTAGAAAAGAGTAGAAGAAGTATGAAATAATTAATAAGTTCTTAAAAATAACCTGTTTCAATATCTGAATGATAAAAATTCATTCTATGGAATGAGTTCATCATATAGAAATATTTTGATAAAAAAGGTTAAACATTTAAGAAAATTAGAAAAATTGTAGAAGTAGAATGTAATTATAACCAATTTCTCACTGAAAATAACTTGAATATGAATTCTTTCTACAGAAGTAATTAATAATGCTGAAAACTTTTTTGATTAAAGAAGTTAACAATTTAAAAAAAAATTAGAAAAAGAATAAAAGTAGAATGAAATTATAACTAATTGGTCGTTTAATATAGCCTGTTTAATTACCTAAATGATATTAATTCATGATATAGAATGAATTGATAATGTAGAAATAATTTTGATAAATAATGTTTAAAAATTTAAGAAAACTAGAAAAGAGTAAAAGAAGAATGAAATTATAATTAAAGAGTTTTTAAAAATAACCTGTTTAACAGTGGCGTGTGGTAGGTGTTCATGCAGGGTGTGCATAGAGCAACAACAACAACAATAATAAAACCATAAAAATATACATTAAACACTTCTTTAACGTTTATTATTCATTTGTACACAAAATACATAACGTCTATCCGTATTACCAATAAAATAACGAAAAGCTTATATTTCCACGAAATACTTATATTTTCAGCAAACGTAGCACCACACGGCACCCGCCGCTGTGGTGCCTCATCAGGATGCTCATGAGTGCCGACAAACCGAAAGTCTATTCCAAGTGCAGAGGATTTACCTGCACGCTGGCTCAATAGAACGAAATGTTTCTCGTTCGTCAGTGGATTAAATTATATTTATTAATTGTTTTTAACATTTGGAAGTCATATATTCTGCGAAAAATATCTTCACAATTTTTAAAAACAAAACCAGGGATATGGTGTTACAGATATAACTTATATACTGTCTGTAAAACACAATGATTGGTAAAATTTGGACTGTTCTGTTAGAATTCGTTTATATTTTTTCTAACAAGACAAAATTGTTTTTCAGCGAATTATTTCTATAAATGTAATACATCACCGAAATTACTTTACCACACTAAAACCTTTTCCTTTATATTGATGAAATACTTCTTTTATATTTCCATGAAAACAAAATCTTACAATATATAAATTTAAACATTAATGGTCTGAAAAATCGTATGACCAGTTAATCAGTTAAAAAAACCAAAAGCGCTTCAGCACGTAAGTCCCCGCTCTAATACGACGCTTAATAAACCGTACCTTCGGATGATTCTGAATGCCAACTGCAGGAAAACTAGCTGCACTTGCCTCAGTGCCATAGTATACTGTTCTTCTCCAGTAGCTCATACATATAAAGCGTGATTTTCTATTAGTGCGCAGTGCATACACATAAAAATTTCTTATGTTTGCTTTTGAACGCGCTACTTGGTGCAGTACCCAGTACCGCACGCACTGCGAAAATACAAGCAAGTAAATCAACATAGTATTTGAATATATTATGAATAATATTTATTATATACCATATAAAGATAGGTAGACATAGGTGCAGAAAATTATTGTCTCTCATAATTTTGCTTGGGTGTGCAGTGCACACCCTCCACATATGGACCGCACGCCACTGCTGTTTAATTACCTGAATGATGATAATTCATTCTATAGAATGAGTTGGTAATATAGAAATGTTTTTTTTTATTTAAACATGTGAGAAAATTAGAAAAAAAAGAAGTACAATGAATATATTTATTATTACTCACTAAACATCACCTGTTTAATTATTCAAAACAAAAGGTTGTTAGTTCATTGTCAACTGCATGGAGAGATATACAGTCGAATAACGAGGAGCGCCAAACGCCTTTCTTCGCGTTATCTGATTCAACAGCCCTCTCGAAATTTCTTTTAAATAAAATTTTTGTCTTCATAAGTCTCCAAAGATACAAAATCAGAGGTTCCCAACTTTTTCTGGAGCGCTCCCTCGTTTACAAGAAAGAGAATATTTGGATGCCCCTCTCTTTAATAAATAATAAACTGTATATAAAGTAATAGACTATATAATTTCCTGCTCAACGATTTGGTGTATACGTCGTTTCAGATGCACTTACTTAAGCTCTTGTACGACTTCAATCCTTTTAATCTGCGGTGAAGTCAGGTTGCAACAGATGACTACGCTCCACACGAATGAACACTGAAAAGAGAGTTAACCTCTTACACCAAAGTATTCGAATATGGAACAGACAATTTAGCATTGAACTAAAAATATAGTTTCACTGAAATCTCATTTTAATAGAAATTTAATTTAACTTTACTCAGACAACTCCGTTGCTTGGAAGTTTGGAGTGCTGCGGTCTACTTTTTGGCAACACGAGAGCTCGCTAGACCGATGCCTACTGCTTAAACTCGATTTCGAACAGCAATGAACAACTATGACGCAGTGGGATTCGAACTCACGAACTGCGGTTCCGAAGAGTAGCGCTCTTACCATTCGGCTCGTTGCTTTAAGAAACGAAACGGATCATTCCCATTTCGCCTTCCTAAATCTCGCCAAGATGCCTTATTAGTAACAAGTAATCATTATTATTGCTTGTCGCCAATACTATTATTACGTATTAGGGAAAATTCGTGACTGATAAGAAATGGCCGAGACTTGTTATGAAAATGGGACTGTAAAAGTTTACCAGCGGGCCTATTACGTTTGGCGTCGGCTATCATTTTTGATAACTTTATCGCCTGAGTCTCCGAAATGGAAAAGTTTTTCACTCCACTTTTCTATTTTGCCGGCTCAAACCTCGCCAAGAAGACTGCATTGGCGATAAACAACTATCATTATTGTTTGTCGCCAATACTATTATTACACATTAGGAGAAATACATGACATGAGAAATGGCCACGACGATGATTTGAAAATAGGGCTGTAAAAAGTTACTAGCGGATTATTCCGTTTGGCTTCTATTGTATCATTTTTGGCGATTTAATAGATTGCTCTGGCGAAATGAAAGAGTACCAAGGAAATTAACTTTGAACATTGAATGAAATACGTAAAAGTGTGTATAATTCAAAAAGATCACAAGGAAGTAATATTGCGTTGCATATTTTTTAACCTTTTTACTTGGTGAACTCTTTATTATTTTTCCCCGCCATTTAAATACGAAATTTGTAGCCTCTACAGCCGTGTACCATCTTTAGTCTTTAATATTCATTAATGCTTTTATTCGGGAACTACATGGCCTCTATTTCTAATCCACACTTCCTTCAAATCGATATTTTTAAACAGTTACGGTCACAGAGCCGACCACCCTTACCATGCTGATGAGTGCTAATGGACACGCTAATGAACATCGCATAGCTCTGGTAGGTCCCACCATGCACCTGAAAATAAAGTGAAGACAATTTTTTAAAACTAAATATTTACTTTTAACACTTACTTACAATTAATAGAAGAAACCATTTACTGTAATGGGAGCAAGAATTGCGCAAAAAGGAATTATTGCGATATTCGGGTTTTGCAACAGGAATGTTTGTATGTAATGGGTGACAGAAACACATTTGTCA
>CM063507.1:84238044-84240544 GCA_032207245.1 Pardosa pseudoannulata | reverse complement strand
AGAAAGATGCCTGAATCTAATCGAACAAACATTTAAAACCAAACAAATAGCTAGAAAATTTAGAAAGACACAAATTGAACACCATAATCAGCAAAATTTGATTAAAAATTAGAGATTAAAATGTAAAAGAGAAACTGAAAAAACGAAAAACGTACTGCACAAAAAAGAAAATTAAGAATTTAAAGATTCAAATTTATCAAAATATTAAAATTAAAATCAAGAATTAAAAGATTAAGGATTAAATATTATAAAATTGAACATCAAAAGTTAGAAAACAAATACAAATCAAATTTCAAAGTAGAAGACAGTACAAGCGAAGAAAAGGGAACAAGCCTGGATGCAGCATTTTCCCATTGATTGAATTAAGATTAGGTGACGAATTCCCAAAGGATTTTATGTACAGAGATTTAAAACAAATACAAAGGGTAAAGACAGTTACTAATGAAATGCGAAAAGGCCGATTCGACACGGGGCGTTTTAAAAACTGCATGTCGTGCAAATTTCTATACAGCGGTGATTCAAAAGTTTGGAGCCCCTAATACTGCCGATTGGCGAAAATTCCTGAAGTTGGGATCCACTTGCCCGATGCCATTACGGAAACACTTAGGAGGAACAAAATAAAGCCAGGATATTTGAAGTAGCTCAGCGAATAACCTGAAAGGTTATGAAAAGCCCCTCTAAACGTCGGAAGCAAAGAAAAAACTTTATTTTTTAATTTCCAATTGTAAAGTTAAGGCAAATAAAATGGTTATTTTTTGGCTGTCAATTATCTGGTACGAGCTCCATCATTTATTTATCTTCATACTCTTCTAAAGTCTCCCGATACTGCGAATGCCGTTTAGAATCACGTCGAATTCTCTTAGAAAGAGAATTTATAGTTTTCTTAGCTACGTCGAAATGATCGTTGAGTTCTTCCCCATTTTTTTTTTTTTGCCTCAGTAATGAATGGAAGTAAAGGAACGAAACTATCCTTTCCACTACACCCAGGAGGTAGATATAATTAGTTGTTAATACCGGTGATAAAATTTCATGGTAACAAAAAATAATAAATTCATTTATATCCCATATGTATAAATATTATTTAAGAAATATAAAAAAAATATTGACATTATATCATTCAGTGATAAAAGTACGAATAAGGTGTGTTATGTAAATAATCTTTTAAATTAGATAGTTAAAGGAATGACGTCATAATGTTAGAAAACATCGTTACTTTTACCTATTTATTATGTGATAAATGGATAAATTTAATAGCCTTCTTTTAAAATGGGGCTTGATATAATGGTATTAAACGCTTGAAAAGGGGGACGAGGTGGATTTCTAACGTTTTAATGAGATGGTTAAAGGAATGACGTCATAATGCTAGAGACAAATGTCATTTTTACCTATTTATTATGTGACAAATGGTTAAATTAAATCCCCTACTCCTAACTGGGGAAAACAGGGCTCGACATAATGGCTTTTAAATACTAGAAAAGGGGGGAAGGGTGGTTTTCGAATTTTGCTAACCCTAGCTGATCAAGAATGCAATAGGGATGCCTCTATCCCTTCCAGGCTCAACCGCTTCATAAATTCGAGGACAGACGGATAGATAACTTAGGCTATTATTATATAGATCGCTTGTACATTTCTATAAATTTGTAAACAGCGTTGCACATTAAGTATTTTCTTTTGTAAGAAACCAAGTTTTTGTTTCTTTGCTATAATTTGGCTTCAGAGTCATTTTAAAGAAAAAAAAAGAGTGTTTCGTACCGGGTCGTGCCTCTTGTAGTCGACGGAGAAGAAGGCTAGCAGAGTGCAGATGGCAGCGATGGAGAGGTTAAGTCGGATGATGTGGAACTGGTCGTGCAGGGATCTGAAACACAGCAGTTTCACCAATCATACAAAAATGATGCAATTCGTAATAGGGTAAAACGCAAATGCGCATGTCGAGGAAGGTTATTTAAGTATACGTTGGGTAGAAGTTTCATGCCTTTTCTAATAGGATAGAATGTAAATTCTTATTTCGAAGAAGATTGTATAATTATATTTTTTGTATAATTTTTGTTTCATTTTAAGAAAAAAAAAAAGAGTTTCGGGGTCGTGCCTCTTGTAGTCGACGGAGAAGATTCTTAACAGATTGAAGATGCTATAATTAACTTCCTACAGAAGATTGAATTTTCACAGGTTTTTAAAACATCTTATCTGAAGTAATAAAAAAATACACATGTAATAAAAAATTGCAAATTCATGTCGAATGAATACTCTTCCAAAAGTAGAATTTATAGCTAACGTTTCCGAAATATCATAAAAAGGTTTCCTACAGTTTTTAAAAGAAACGTAAAGTTTTTAAAATATACTCGATGATTGAATTAAATTTTTGGTATCTAGTACATTGTATATTTTTGTCAAACTTATTTTTGTTCTGTCAAGCGTAGAGATTTAAAAATTTACTCTATGATTCGATTAGACTTTTTGTAGACAGCACATTGTGCATTTCTGTCAAACTTATTTAGTTTTG
>CM063507.1:84228044-84233044 GCA_032207245.1 Pardosa pseudoannulata | reverse complement strand
GGTCTGAAGATGGATTAAAACACGAAAAGGGATTGCCTTTCTTTTTGATGAGCACGTCTATGTCGAAAGAACGTATTTGCTCGAGTGGGTCCTCATAATTTAAAGACAAGGATCAATCAGAAGAACCTCAGGCTTGATCTGGCACCTCTAGAGATATCGTTTGAGAACTTAAAGGACATGGCAACCAAGAACCTATTTATGTACCCCAGCCGCTATTAATGAATACGGAGGTTCTTTGACCGGCTAGAATCTCGATCTTGCTATTCTCTGGTGCGAGATCGGTGATTTTGCAATCTGAGCTACCGCGAGTCATAAGGTGAGTCATTCATTATGCCAATGATAAACATTGATGAAAGTAAGATGATGCGTATGTCATACAATACGCCAGGAATTTAGAAGAAAACAAATTATAGATTGTTTTTTAAAATTTGCTTACAAAGTTGTTAATTTGAAACCAGTGATCGCTGTTCCGATTTTTCAATGAATAAAACAGAAGACAAAATAAAAACTTCTTCGGAGACAAACAAATACCGATGGTTCACTCACTTTTGGCATTGGGGGTATGGCGAGCAGCGCGAACATTCCGAGTGAATCGCAGGCACAGGTTGTGTAGAGCTCCGTCGAATTGACCTGGGTGCAGCCGTCCGGGGTCCAACCGCCTGGTTTACTCCGTCTGAAAGAAAAAAAAAGAAAGATTCATGTTAACATAGTATGCAGAGGAGTACTTAAAATGGAATATAATTTAAGGCGATACTGAAATTTCAACTGGTTGAAATATATATATATATATATATATATATATATATTATATATATATATATATATATACATATATATATATATGTATATTATAAATATATATATAATTTATATATAATATATATGTATATTTATATATATATATGTATATTTATTTGTATATATATATATATATATTATATATATATATATATATATATTTATATATATATATATATTATATATATATATATATTTATATATATATATAATATATATATATTTATACAATATATAAATATATATATATATACATATATATTACATATATATATACATATACATATATATATATATATATTTATATATATATTTTATATATATATATATATACATTTTATATTTACATTTATAATATGTATATAAATATATATATATAAATATATATATTTATATATATATATATATGTATATATATATATTATATATATATATATTTATATATATATAATATATATATATACCATGTATTATACATATTAAACTGAAATACATTTCACCTAATAAGTGGTACAGTCCCCATTCTTATCGATTATGCAAGAATCACTTTATCATTCGATTTTGACATCGAGCGACGTTTACCCCGTTCCGGTAAGTCGTAAACATTTTGTACCGCTTTATAACATGCTGTCCACTTCTTGACGAACGACTCCGACTTTCTCGTGCACCGGGCTGTAGCTGCACAAGACATTTTCGGTCCTTTCCGATGGTGACACTGACACACTGCCTTAAAAAATGGCTCTCATACGCTGCACTCTTTTTGAAATGGTTGATTTAAATACAGCACAACAAATCGAATGAAGAATATAACCCTAAAGCATTCTTCTCTAATGTTTGAAGAACACGCACAATTAATTCATTATCTGCGCGTTATCTATTGACGAAGTTTGAGCGACACGCTCTTATGGAACAGACTGTGTATACGAAACTTATCAGTTACTTCCTGAGATTCGAAATATACCTATTTTTTAACCCTCCGAGTGGAATACATCGAGGAAAAAAAGTATCCAAAAATACGCTGAAGGTTTACTACGTCAGTGGCTAAAGCATTCTATAATTTTTCCTTCACCCTTTGTCGACTAGAACGGAATACGGGAAACCCACACCTCATCGTTATTGTCCTTTAACTTCCGGTTATAAATAGATATATAAATAGATATTATAGATTGTTAATTTTTAATACGCATAAAGCTCGTCGAGTCTGAAGATCACCCCATAAGAAATAATGGATTCTAAAAGTAGAAATAAAAATAATCTTTGAGAGACTTATTTATATTTTTTTACGAAAGTCATCCAAGATATTTAAGTGGTGCAATTAGAGATACATCTGTTACCGCAAACAAAATACTTCGAAATAGAGATTTACGAAGCCATGAAAAGATATCAGCTTCTTTCTGCCTCAGGGGGAAGGAGTGCATCCCTCAATAAATGTCAGTCAAAGAGGAGTGCAATTAACAAACAATCGACTTGGCCCTCCTACTGAAAAATTCCATGGGGGAAAGCACTGGCAGAAATATACATTACAACTATTTTTGGAACATTTTCAGAGGTCGAAAATTGTACGTTTTGAAGACAGCATCGGTTTGGAGGAATTGTACGTGTGAACCGCTTAGAGGGTTAATCAAACGGTACACAAATATGCGTCGTGTGAAAATGTAATGGATAAATTCATAATATTAAACTTGATGTCACACGTGAGTATGTAGTGAAATATTTAATAACCACAGATACATTTTGGAGAGTAAAAGCAAACAGATTAGTGATTCGAAAAAAATCAAGTGTTTCTAGTAAGGATTTTTAAATGTTAAACTATTGGTACTTTAAAGTAACTAACGTTGGTAACTAATGTTTTTGGTCTGGTTTTGAAACTTCTGCTTTGTTTTTGACTCCCATTAAATTTAACGAAGTTTGTAAGAATAAGGAAATAACTGAAGGAAAAACGTCGTTACTACACATTCTTACTTTTGTTTATTGTTCAGACTTTTGTTCAATCCAAATGTCCAGTTTAACTGATAGTACGTGGATTATTAAATTACTTCTGCCTGCTACGGCACTGCATTTAGTTTCATCGGGAATGAGGTAAACTGCGCTAGAAAATGTCGGAATTCTGAACACCTTTCCTCTCCTAATCGTTCCTTCCTCAAAACGTCTTCTGAAAGGTGTAACAATAAGTTACATTCAGTTCAACTTTTTTTAACCTCTTTCCGTGAGTCATCGTCAAAGACACACCAGAACAGGACCGGTTTGAACTAGAAAGAAACTTCGGACTTCTCCCAACCAATAGAAGGGCTAGTTGGTTTGACGATTCTGATCCCCTCGGTTCTGGGTGGACCCCTGTTTTTTCTTCGCAGGGCAGTATTATTTTTTAGGGGACAAGATTGTTACCAGAGGAGAGAAGAGGGTGAACGCTGCTGGCATCTGCTGCTTGCGGGATAGACATTTTTTGTAGCGACACGAGTCAAAGGAAAAGCGACACAACTTTTTTGCGAGAACGAAGTCTTCGATATCTACAAATGATAAGTCGTATCCCAGTTGTATTCCTTAGGCATTTAATTGTATAAAATCTTTTAATCAAGACATATTTGTCCATGTGTTTTTTAATGAGTTTATATTTCTTCTTTCTCACACACTAGGCCAAAAAAACATTATTTTTACAGAAGGGGTTCTTTGCTATCATTCACAAACCCGCAGATGACCGGTGATGGGCCTAGCATTCATTGTTGTCTGTTGAGAAGGCGGTCGCCCATCATGGTTTGACAACTGCCCTCTTGGACCTGTTCTTGCAGAAAAGGAACGGTGGATACCCCAAAATTTACATATATCTACTAAACACACATCGAAACATCCAGGGAAATCGAATGACTATATTATACTTACTCTGCAGTTTCCAGCGTGTCGGACCAACGCACGCACGCCCAGGTTTCAATCTAAATGAAAAACAAAGAATAATACATATTTCAAGACACAGTAAGTTAAATTATTAGCTCAATCTTTAATAGTAGATTTAGATATTGAATTTTGAATTCGCATTTTACAATCTTTTGGAAGATATTAAGGCATATTTTCAATTAGAAGGTGCATGACATCTAGTGTATCACGGTTCGCTAAGTGAGTTCAACCCGAAAACACCCTATAATATCACCGATTCTTAGTCAAAACGGGACTACACGGGAAAGTCAATTTACATACTCCCCCTCCTCTGGGAAAACAGGACAATTACTACAGCAAGTATTTCATCCTTTTGTGAGATTCGCCATTCTTAAAGAGGTTCTGCCTGTATATGGAGCGTCCTTTGCTTCTTTGTGGATTTCCCAACAACAGTCAGTTGTTGTTGAAACCAGAAGACGAGATGAATAGTGATTTTGACTGGTTGGATAGAAATTTCCTGGTAATTCCGGGACAATAGGAGAAACAACTATTGTCTTAATTGTGTCGTCGTAATTCAAGACTTTCTATACGTTGTACAGGGAGGAAATATTAGATGTATACACTAGGACGCCAAGGAAGGTTACGTGATAGGAGTCTAGTTAGGGGAAGAGAAGCAACAAGTCGCTGATTAGGACGATTCAACAGTCCACAAATGATTCTGAGGAGCATGGAGTTAGTGTTTTAGAATGTGGAGCGAATACTGCCGGTTTTCTAATTTTAGGAGATTGTGACAACAAACCCTTAGCAAGGATTTCTGTGATTAGGTCCGACCGGATTTAAATTTGCTTCTCTCGACTGCCAGAAGATTTAGTTTGGTTTGGAGTGCTATGGTCCTACAGCTTAAAGCCGATTCCGAACGGTTACGAACATCCATGCACTGTGAGATTCGAACCCATGAACTCCGGTACCGAAGGCCAGCACCCTAACTAATCTGTCATCGTTTCGACTGCCCGAAGAATCAGATACTAGAAGGGGAAAATGCTGCCATTTTATACGATTTTAAGAGTTAAATGAATGGTGTGCGATGTCCTTTTTTTCGAGGGGGGAGGAAGCGTCATAAGCTCTATGTCAGATTGAGCACCCAGCTTTATTCTTAATTCCTCCCTTCAGATCGAAATTCTGCTGAGGTCAGTCGTTCGCGGTGTCTGCTCCTCAACAGATGTGCGTGGGGCATTCGATGAAAATTTAGCATGGGAGACTGTCCAGTTCTTGCGATCTAGCAATCACTGCCAGGACAAGACTGAGGACGTCAAGGCCAAATGGGGCCCGGATTG
>CM063507.1:84215544-84218044 GCA_032207245.1 Pardosa pseudoannulata | reverse complement strand
TTTTACCAAATGTAAATTAAGCAAAGATTTTAGGTGATTCACTAGTCCAGTGTATAAGAAATGTGTTGCATCAAAAAATATTGAAATAATTTTATTAAAAAAATAAGCTTTTGAAAAAACCCGATTTTTTTTTTTTACTTTATTAGAGTTTGGGTTTTGTTTGTAGTGCTACGGTCTACTATTTTGCAACATGAGGGCTAATTAGACCGGGACCTACAGCTTAAAGCCGATTCCGAACGGCTACGAACATCCATGCCATAGTGGGATTCGAACCCATGAACTCCAGTACCGACGATCAGCGCCCTAACCAATCGGCCAGCGTTCGGCCTTCATTTATTTGAAATTTTATAAAAATTTCTCCAGGAATAAATTTTTTATGTGCAATTCTCTATGGTAATATAAAAAATAAGTCTAAAAATGTAAAAACATGAACTAGTTTCTACGTTTAGAAAAAAGTTCTCTGAAGTTAGACGGATACCTTAATGCTTTGGAATGTCGTTTTGAAATCACTTGTAATTTAATTCTTTGCCTGTTCTTTACGTCTAATGTTTTAAACGCTTGTATATCAGATGTGTTAAACAATGAATATATTTTATATACAAGAATTTATATATTTTATCATTGTGTGCCACATGGAATATACAAGTGTGTATAAAGCATTAGATGTGCACGTGTCCTGTGCAATGTACTAGACAGGCAAAGGGTAAGGTGAATGTTACTACTTGTGAAGCCTTCAATGTTCGTGTTTGAAGTAGTAGCGCGAAAAAGGATCACAGAGTTATATAGAATTGGAAATCTTTTATGTCTTGAGTCAATACGGCTATATACAAGGGGATTCTAATCTTTCAAAGGATTGTCGCCTGCATAACATCACCACCACGATCACAGTCGAAAGAAATTAGATTAAAAATTCTCACACAAGTGGATACGCTTTTCCAGGGTGCAATGCAAAGCCAATTTATCCCCCGTTCGTTATCAGAGATTCTGCTGCTCCCTATATGAGCGGACTTTATGAATCTCCCGAACTTAATCATAATCACTAGAAAGTTGGCTCCGATCAAAAGACGCGAAAGCCTCCACGAGGTAAAAGTGCCTACTTAAAAAAATGTCGAAAATCCTCGAGGTGCAAAATTCTGGGCCTTTTTATACCTGGGAGTCAGTTACGGTCCCGCAAACTGTTTTTTTGGTCAGTTAAGATCTCAGTTACTTGAGAACTCCAGCTAAGGTTACAGTTAGTTTTTTAGCTGAATCCTCATTCGCTGGCTGTCCCCTTTGTGGAAACTCGGTGCAATCCTTTGCCTCGTTACCGCCACCTATCAAGGGGCGTGATGCCTATTCAAACGAACTGTCAACATCCCAGACACGGGATATTGTCGACAGTTCGAAGATTTTCCGATCAGCTGGTTTAGGCGCTTGTTTTGAACAAAGGGGAGTCTTCACACTACATTTATTTTAAACTAAGTTATCACGCATGAATGTAAAGTAATATATCCCTTTCACACCAGAGTCATTTCTGCCGATTTCATATCGATTCATATCTTAAATTTAAGCACAGAATAAAAAAGAGCTATGAAGTCAAACTTTGAATACTACAGCACGTCATGTTAGTGATCAGCTATACAGTCAGTACGGGATATAGGGTCACCCGTTTATAAGGGCACCCCGAGTATATGGTCAGTTTTCTAAAGTTCCGTCTAACTTAATAGGGAACATGTGTTAAAGCGCTTCGCTTATACAGTCATTTTCTTTTTTATGTTACCGCTTATATAGTCAGTTTCATGTTTTCAAGAAGTTTCCTTTTTTTTTTTTAAGAAGTCAATGCGAAATCGGAGAGGACCCGAATTTAAGCCTTTATTTTCCTCTCTTTCCCCTTTTCTTGCTTGTGTAATTTTCCACCCCTTTCAGTTCTCGCCCCCCCCTGATATAACAAGTGGACATCTGTCTGTTTATTGGTTGAAGTGGTCTCTCTCATACATGACCTCAGGTGTTATTTTACTAATTCCGAAGCAGCAGATGAGCATTTAAAAGCTATTAGGGACTTAGAAAAAGTTGTGTTAACAACCAACAAAAGAAAGCACACTTATATATCTGATTATTTTTAAATACATTGAACATGAATGTACTTATGTACGGTTGTTGTACTTTGATTAGTAAGGTAAGCTAATAAATTCCCCCCCCAATGTAGTTTTTTAACGTAGTTTTTGCTTCTCGAATTAATTTTTAAAATATTCTTAAAAGTATAATTATTAATTAGGTGAATATAATCCTGCCACAATTCAATATTGTTGTATTGTTCCGCATATAGGGTCACCCCTCTTATAGGATATGATTTTTCTGGACCGCTGACTTGACCATATAACTGATACACACTGTATATGTATTCTGCCAACAATTTAAAAAATGATTTAAAAATCCTTTTTGTATCAACTGCATTAATTAATAATTTTGATCAACGTAATAATATGAACCAACATTGCTAAATATCAGAAAATGATATTTT
>CM063507.1:84200544-84208044 GCA_032207245.1 Pardosa pseudoannulata | reverse complement strand
ATATATATATATATATATATATATATATATATATATATATATATATATATATATATAATATATCACAGGATGTAGGTGGCACAGAACTTCCTGGTCCAATCCCTCTAGTTCTGCAATACATGGAATTTTGGCAAACAAAACTAATTGAATAGATTTGGCTCTAACATGGTAAATTTATATATATATATATATATATATATATATATATATGTATATGTATATATATATGTGTGTGGGTGTGTATATGTATATATATATATGTGTGTGGGTGTGTATATGTATATATATATGTGTATGCAGATATATATATATGTGTGTGTGTATATGTATATATATGTGTATGCTGATATATATATGTGTGTGTGCATATATATATATATATATATATATATATATATATATATATATATATATATATATAAATATATGTGTGTGAGAGAGAGAGAAGAAGTCTACAGAGCTGTGAAATCGCAGGATAAGATTAAACCCCCGTTCCCTTTCAGCAGGTTTCAAGACAAAAAAAAATGATGGAGGAAATTTGAAGCGAGCCTCATACCAACGTTATCCGAGAACATCAACAGATCAATGCTTTTCTCCGTGGTTTTGGATTCGAGGAGCTTGGACATGGCCCAGTCCTGGACAGCTGTCGTCAAGGCAACCGCATCTTCCCCTTCCTACAATAGAAAGAAATGGTTAAAGGTATCCGGAACTAACCTTACCCCAGAGGTTGTACCAAGTTCTGGTTTTGAGCTCGACAAGTACATAGGAAGTCGCGGTGCGCCATCCACCTTACGGGTGGCGATCTATTTCAGGGTTGGGGAAGTTACCCCCTTGTAGCATATGATTCATACCGAAGTAGATGCTTTGTTCTTTAATCAGGAGGAATAATGGCACAGAAAGATCTAGAGGAAAGATGTTTTTCTAGCACGAATTGGCTGTAACAGCCCTGCATCTTAGGAAGCAGGCCTTTCAGTTCGTTTGTTGCTGAGAGATGTGGCCCTCATTTTTCATTACGAGGGGTACGTCACCAGAGCGTATTAATTGCATGAAACGACGACTATAATGATATTCATTATATAATTTAAAGCATTTTTTGTCCGTGGTTTATGCTTCGCGAATATTACTTAGTGAAGTCTTCCACTCTGTAAATGTAGACAGTTTTTAGCACCACAGGTGGCGAAAGTTGGATTTTAGTCCCTGTTCGAAAGGTTATAGAGAGGCGAATGAAAGGTACCAGAAACTGATTTTAGCGATAAAAGGGGATCGAGATAATCGTAATAACGCAGAAGGAATATAGTGGTGCGAATAGGAATATATGAAATAAGTCTATCGATCTTGAATTCAACTGACTTTTTTATTATTAATTCAAATTTTGGTCATATTTTGTAATATTTCGTAATCAATAGGATTTATTGAGATTATGTTAATCTAGAATTTAGGAATTAGTAAGTGTAACAATAAGTCACATTCGGGGCTTCAACGTTTTTTGCATCTCCTCGTAAGCCTTCGTCAAAGACATACGGAACTGGACCTGTTTGAACTAGGAAGAAACTTCGGATTTCTCCAAACCAATAGAAGCCGAACGATGGACGATTGGTTAGGGTGCTGGCCTTCGGTTACGGAGTTCGTGGGTTCGAATCCCACAGTGGCATGGGTGTTCGTAACCGGTAGGAATAGGCTTTAAACTGTACGTCCCAGATTCATTAGCTCTCGTGTTGCAAAAAGCAGACCGTAGCACTCCAAACGAAACCACACCAAACCAAACCAAACCCAAACAACAGAAGATCCCGTTGGTTTGGCGGGATTCTGACCCCTCCGTTCTTGAGTGGACCCCTGTTTTGTTTCTCCGCGGGGTAGTCTGAGTTTTTGAGAGGAAAAGGTTGTGACCAGAGGAGAGAAGAGGGTGAACGCTGCTGGCATCCGCTGCTTGCGGGGTAGATATTTTATTGCAGCGACACGAGAAAAAGGAAAAGTGACGCCATTTTATTGCGAGAACGACGACGAGTCCAGAGGAGTCTTCCACATCTACAAGCGATAAGTTGTATTTCTGATGAATTCCTTAGGCATTTAATTGTATAAAATAATTTAAGACATATTAGTGTAACGGTAAGTCACATTCGGTTCAGCTTTTTTTACCTCTTCCCATGAGTCATGACATATCTGACATATATGACATATATGTCTGGTATATCAAAGACATACCAGAACAGGACCGGTTTGAGCTAGAAACTTCGGACATCTCCCAACCAATAGAAGGGTCAGTTAGTTTGGGGAATTTCTGACGACCCACCGTTCTGGACGGGACCCCTGTTTTTTTTTCTCCGCGAGGCAGTTTGATTTTTTTTAGAGGACAATGTTGTGACCAGAGGAGAGTGGAAGGTGAACGCTGCAGGCATACGCGGTTTGCGGAATAGACCTTTTGAGAAAAATCATCGCCCTATTGTTTTTTACGGCCGGCGCCAACTCGAGAGCAGTCTTCGACAAGTGATAAGTTGATTCCGGTTGTATTCCTTAGGCATTCGTTTAATTGTATTAATTCATTTAATCAAGACATATTTGTCCATGTGTTTATTAATGAGTATTAATTTCTTCTTTCTCCTACACGAGTTCAACGTAACATTTCTTATTCTTAAACACTAAATGAACGTAACATTATTCCTACAGTAAGATTTTGGTTAATTTCAATGAAGTGGGATCTTCTCGACCAGTTAGTGGGGCGAGCCCAAGTCCCTTGGTCTAGTAGTTCAGCTGAATCAGTAGTGATTACTTCTACCATCATAGTTTTGACATCCCGACACCTTGCATCGTCAGTTGTGGTAGGTTTATGAAATACTGCCGACCGTTTTGTTTATATAGTTTATAGACAATACTCTATTAACCCTCTAAGCGGTTCGCACGTAAAATTCCGCCAAAGCGATGATGTCTTCAAAGCGGTTGTCACATACAATTTTCGACCTCCAAAAACGTTCCGAAAACGGATGTAATGTACATTTCTGCCATTGTTTTCCTATATGGAGTTTTGAGGTAGGAGTTTGTTTAGGAACTGCACAACTACTCCCTGAGGCACAAAGACGCTGATAGCTTTTTATGGCTTTGTAAATCTCCATTTCGAAGTATTTCGTTTGCTGTAACAGATATATCTCTAATTGTAAAACTTAAATAGCGTGGATGACTTTCGTAAAAGAGATAGAAATCATTCTCTTAAAGAATATTTTTATTTGTACTTTTAGAACCCATTATTTCTTATGGGATGATCTTCGAGAATTGATGAGATTTATGTGTATTAAAAATGAACAATCTATAATGTCTATATATCTATTTATAACCGGAAGTAAAGGGACAGTAACGAGGGTAGGTTTCCCGTATTCCAATCTAGTCGACAAAGGGTGAAGTAAAAAATCATAGAACACTTTGGTCACTGACACAATGAAACTTTAGCGTATTTTTATTTAGACTTTTTTCTCTTTGTGTTCCACTCGGAGGGTTAATGAAAGAAATATTTTTTCAATGCTATGCTATGCATAGGGTGTCATTTGTTCTATTCTCTAAAAATAGTCTTTGGGAGAGCTTTTTAGTAATCAAAAATAATACATTCGACATCAGCAACAACAACCATTTTTTTTCATTCCATCTCTTTCCGCGTTGCCACCGGCTTAAAACCAAAAAGAACCTAGCTCGCGACACCACTAGAAAGTTCCTTCTCAACAGGTCCATTGTTTTACTAGCGTATTGTCTTCTGTTTAGATTCACAAATACTCATATTGAAAACTCTGTTGGAAGAATCTCAGTATAAAGAAGCTTATAGTTACTGTTTTATATCTCGAGAATCTTATAAATAAAGAATGGCAAAATTAGAACACGGAGAGTTTATTTATATATTTTATGATTTTTTGCACAAAATCCTCGAGGGATAGGACCATGGTGAGACATTTGTTTCTCAAAGTATAAAGGTATAGTATAACGGTATCCGTACGGCTGTGCTAGAGGAATTTTGATGGTATTTGAATAGCGTAGAAAGATGGACGTTAAACTGAACCAAAATGAAAGTACTACAGAGAGAACTACTTTTGTGATGCTGGCAAGACTCACCTGCTGTATTTCTTTCCACAGATCAGCCTGGCTCTCGGAAAATATGGTGCTGACGATTTCTTGCATTTTCTGAGAGAAAAGAAGAGACGGCAAAATTATTAGAAGACAACAATTAAGCATTGAGTAAATCCACAAGATATTGTAGTAATTAAACTTGGACAGTCATGGGCAAAAAAAAAAAATCTTTATTTTCCCCAACAGAAAAATTAACTTTTGTGCTTTCAGGAGCACTAAACCGCAACCTTGTACAAGTAAGAAGGGCGTTTTTTCAGGGCTTAAGATAGACCTTATCTAGGCATTAAGCTCAGCAATAGGAATTTAAATTTATTTTTTCTAATCCTATTGTGACCAACAAATGCGTTCCGAGCAAGCATAATAAATTTATTATAAATGGTCATATTGATTAAAACATTAGGCTCAATGGAAGCTCAAGGAAAGAAATATTTAATAATTAGAATAATTAATGTTTTGTAAATGTTATAAAGCGCTGGTGTCCGAATTTCGACGACTGTGAATTTAACAATTCTGATTTCGGAATACCGAGTCAAAAAAAAAAAAAAAAAAAAAAAAAAAAAAAAAAAAAAAAAAAAAAAAAAAAAAATTCAAACTATGGCCACAATAAGACTTTACATAGCAAGTATACAATATATAATAATTTAGTCCATATTTCCTGATTGTATAGCGTGAATTTATCAGCATTATCAGCTAATAAGTTTTCACTGATATCAGCTGCTATCAGCTGATAAGGTCACATTTATCAGCATTATAGATCACCATTTATAAATTTGAAACGCCTTTTTTCACTTATGGTTTGCCCAATTTAATGTCAATAGAAAGAATTTTATATATATAAACATTCAATTAAATATATTAACTTGGCTTTCAAATTATTCGAGTTGAATTTCTTAAAAATTTTGGCACGAAAAGAATAAACCGAAAACGATACCTTTCTTAACTTAAAGAGCAACCACCAAAACACAATTACAATCTAAATACGGAACTAAACTATCTGCATGCTTTAGGAATAAACTCATTGAGTATTTTAAAATTCAAATAGACGTTAGAAGGTTTTCACGGAACGGTTTATCAAGGTTTGAGTGAGTGACAAATTCAGAAATTTATCGTTCCAGACGAGAGCGGGTGCATAAGAAATTGATGAAAATAACAAAAATTAGTTTTGAAATTTTACGCTACCTTTATTTTAGCATTTTGGATACAACTAACTAGTTGCGATAGTAAAGCAGTGAAAATTTTGAAGTGTAGTGATTATATGAGTCAGTAATTCTCCTGAATCTAACCAATTTGAATAGAGTCGTAAGTAGCGATAAAAAAGTAGTTAATAAAACTGAATGCATTACTTATATCAGTCCGTCGTTTGTCTTAATCTTAGCCTTTTGGACACGAAGGACTGGTTGCGATGGAAAAGCGAGTAAAAGAGAACGCGGCAGTTATATCAGTCAGTCTGTTACCTTAATTTTAGCAATTTGGGTAGAAGTGACAGGTCACGATGGAAAAGGGGGGAATAAAATGGAATTCAAAAATTTTATAGCCTGTCGGGACTCTTAATTTTACAGCAGGAAGACAGCAGTTCTGTTACTCATTCGGCTGCCATAATTTTAGCATGTTGGACTCGTCGCGATGGACAAGCAGCAAAAATAAATGAAATGCAACAGTTGTAGTTGTCAGCCGTCTGCTTTAATCTTAGCATTTAAGATTCGAGTTACTGACCAAAAGGGAAAAGCGGAATTCCGCAGTTATGTAAGTGAGAGATTGAGACGTGACGTAATGTCGACTTACGTAGAGGACGCTGAGGTCTTCAGGTTCAACTCCGGGACTGAAAGGACCCGAGGTCTTGTTGACCAACTTCTTGACGATTTCGATCATGCTCTTCAGGTTACCTTTCCGGATCTTGTCTATGTCCACTTCTTCGTCCTCGTCCTTCCCGCCTCCGCTTTCTTCCGTGCTCGAGCCTACGAACAGCAGAACGAGTTAGAATTGAAATTTGAAAATATAGAATAGTGATTATCATGAAGGATTATAATAGCCAAATAAGATGATCTGTAAAGCATACGTGTCTCTTTGTCCATGACCTCGCGAGAGAAAATTTCTGCTTTCCTGCTAGTGCACTTCAGTAATAGCCGAAAAGGGGCTTATCCAAAGAAATGTCAACAGAAATGATGTACTGTTTAAAGGCACAATACCCAAATTGCGATCAAACTATCGAATTTGTCATTCTAAGGTCAGAAGCCGACATAATTTTTTTTTTCTCATTGAAAGGTGTCATATTGATTCTCAATGAATGTGGCTGTTATACTTCATGTTGTAATTATATGTATACTTCCCCCATGTTACTGTCGTCCTGCACTTTGGGGCTTACCCTGGACATTGAGAGACGGGGGTCGAACGTCCGTTGTGACGTCACTTTGACGTCAGCTTGATCATTTACTCACAAAATGTCCGCACATTGACGTCAAAATAATGTCACAACGAAGGTTCGAAACGAACCGCAACGTCCAGAGTAAGGGCTTTTTTCTCTGTAAGATAGTTCATACAATTGCAAACTTTAACTATGAAGGTTAGGCTGGAAATTTGAGACAGGTGGTAGCATGCTTGGTACTGGAGAGGAACGTATGCTATGGTCTGAGACAGTAGAAGATGATATATCTATATACGAAGAGGAGTGAAGGATCTCGATAGTAGTTTCGAAAAACAGTCAAACCCCGAAAGCCTATAATATAAATTATTCTTTGCGAACAATGCGATTTTTCCTGACATAGATTTCCCTTGTTGGCATATAGTGGCTACCACGTCTAGTTCGAATAGCACTATTTATGATGGTAGAATTTGGGGGTAAGTTCATTTTCTACTTGGTGAATTTCACGTTTTCCTCCCAAGAGGTCACTTTATTTTTAAAAATTTAACATTGATGTATACAACAATACTATTCATTTGTTGACCATTTTACTACGGAAGTACTACAAAAGAGGCTCAATTTACCCCATATAAGGAAACAATAGCCCCGTTTACATGTGCCAAAAACAGCGTAGAATGCAGGGTAGATACGCGAATTGTACTCCCCTTTCAAGAATTATCCCTAGCTAGGGAAAAAATTGAGGGGTAGAAAGAACCCACCTTTCTACCCGGGTAATAGCAGAGTTTACTCTCCTTTCCCATCATCCTTTGCGCTTACAGATGATTCCCGTCCCGTATGATCACGTGACTTCTAGCGACGATCCCGGCAAAATGGAGGGTAGAAGGAATTGACCATGTAAACGGGTTTCTCCGACCCTCCAAGCAAAATCCCTTTACCCTGGTAAAAAGAAGGGTACATGACTGTCACATGTAAACGGGGCTAATTAGGGTTTCTGAATTCCCTGTCTCTTCCATCGCACTGGACATCGCACTGGAGCT
>CM063507.1:84183044-84190544 GCA_032207245.1 Pardosa pseudoannulata | reverse complement strand
ATAATTTATATAACTAGATAATATTATAATTAAATAAGGTAAAGCAATAAGGTAAGGTAATTAGGTAAGCTAATTTATATAACTATATAATAATTTATATAACTAGATTTTTATTAAATAACTAGCATATAGCCCGTCATAGGACGGGCTATATGCTAGTTATTTAATAAAAATCAACTGAAATAAAATTTTTCTTTGATGACCTAAGTAAGAATTCACTTTAATTTTTTCTGTTGAGCTCATATATTTTCATCGTTTGCTTGCCATGAACAATAATTATCGATTTTCTGTGCCTGCTTAATATTTACTAATAACAACGCCATATTTAACATATAAAGTTTAATATGGCAGTTATTAATTAATTACGATCATTCTTGATTTTTGGATCTGTATTTGTGCTTTCTTCTTAACATTCGCTTGTGGGCAACGTATTTTTCAACTCCTCTTCTTAGCCCACTCTCCTGTTTCTAATCATGGATCTTGTTGGTGCTTCAACCACATTTGGCGAAATTGGCGTGCTTGCAGCGTGGCGTTTGAAATCTGGCGAGGGGATCGTAACTCAACAAATTGATACATAAACAAAAACAACATTTTGAGGAAAAATTTTACAAAAATTGAATATTTAAAATCTAATTGAATTAACAAAGAAAACACAAAGGAAACACATAACATTCATACTAAATAGACTGAAACATTCACTTAATCACAAATTAAATAAACTGAGTGTGATTTTCATCACAAATTTGTGATTTAGTGTAAATTGTAAAATTAATTTAAAATAAATTCACAAAAAAATTGGAAAATACCAAGAGAAAGTTAGTCCAAAGGGATGAGGGAGGGTAGGCGGGATCTCATCCAGCAAAAAACTCTTTGACTTAAAAGAAACTGTATTTTGAGTGGAGGTTGAAGAGGAGTTGTAAAATTGAAAATTTTTTTCAAATCTCTTATTACGTTTTTAGCAATCTCACTGGAGCGCGGGTCACGTAAAAATACGTATTGAGTAGATGTGTGATGGATACCCTCTAGCCACCACAAATCTAATAAATACGTATAATTAAACGTATGTGTGACATTATAGGCGTGTTGTTTGCATTGCTATGCAACGCTTTGCATTTTTCCTTTTCACAAGTTAGGATTGTCGAGTGACTCGGTTTTTTGTCGCGTTATTTCGTCTTCCATCGAATGCCTAGCTCCAGACCATACGAGTCGTGTTTTGTCAATTGAAAGATTGGTTTCTTATTGTTGAATACAAAATGGATAAAATGAGCCGTCGTCACGAAGAATTAGGTGCCGACAGAGGATCGGACTTTCATTTTAAAAATCGTTTATTTTTGTGATTTTGTAAAAATATTGTTTTTGTTTTTTTGTTAAATAATCCTACAGTATATATTAAAGTGTAAAATAAAAAAAAAGTTTCGTTCCTCAAAACAAAGTAGTTTTTGCGATTTTTGTGAAACTCTCAACTTTCGCTCGATTTACTGAAAAACGTCCGCAGCAAGTGTAAGTGGCCGGTGAAGTATACCCGTATGCCAAGTGTTAAAAGCAGAGGAAGTACAAAGTGTCTCTCGATCTAATATTTCCCCTTAGCCTACATTTGGTGACCCGCATTGCATGCGAATCCTGACAGAAAATGAAATTTCTCCTTCTTTGACGTCTATTTATACTGATTATTATTCAAACACGCTTTAGCATTTGGATCACAGTGGCTTTGTTTAGCAATCCTTCTATGCAAATGGGTAAAGAAAAGCGTTCGGGTCACTGGAATTCGAAAACACTAGTTACTATAGGGATTAATGGGCTACGGCGACAACGCCTGTAAAAAAGTAGTAAAAGAAAAAGCGGTGTCAAATATACCTGCTGGTGTTTTTGAAGGTCTGGAGATATCATTGTCAGACAGTGAATATTTTTTTTTGTCTACATTTAGGACAACTACTGACTGACTTAGAGTATCAATCGATTTAAATGTGAATATCAGGGAAAAAATGTTACCTGAACATTAACTCATTTAAAGATGCAAGGTACCTTGAACCTTTTTTGAAAAAATTCAGTTTTTATGAGTACATAGTAATTTTTCAGATTTAAAACTTTCATAAAGCTAAATATTTTTCCAAAGTTAAAATTATGGAGGAATGCGTTTTAGTATAGCCCTATTTTGGAGAAATTTGATTTCACTTTAAATATGAGTCACGTGTAAATATTGTATGCTTAACCCTCTAAGCGGTTCACACGTACAATTCCGCGAAACCGACGAGCTCCAAAAATGGATGTAATGTACATTTTTGCTTTATTTCTTTCCCTCATGCAGATTTGCGGTAGGAGGATCAGTTCGATTGTTTAGGAACTGCTCCCCTCTTTGACTGACATTTATTGAGGGATGCCCCCCTACCTCCTGAGGCACAAATACGCTGATAGCTTTTCGTGGCTCTGTAAATCTCTATTTCGAAGTATTTCGTTCGCGGTAGCAAATGTATCTCTAATTGCACCACTTAAATATCTTGGATGACTTTCGTAAAAGAATATAAACAAATCTCTCAAAGAATATTTTTATTTGTACGTTTAGAATCCATTATTTCTTATGGGATGATCTTCGAGACTCGACGCGATTTATGTCTATTAAAAATTAGCAATCTAAAATATCTATTTATATATCTATTTATAACCGGAAGTAAAGGGACAATAACGAGGGTGGGTTTCCCGTATTCCATTCTAGTCGACAAAGGGTGAAGGAAAAAATCATAGAACATTTTGGCCACTGACACAGTTAACCTTTAACGTATATTTTGGAGACTTTTTTTTCTCGATGTGTTCCACTCGGAGGGTTAAAGAAATATTTGAAGGTTTTAAATTCTTTACAATGAAGTACTGCAATTAATATATACTAAATAGTTTTAAAAAATATGACACTTTCAATTTAATGAGTGAATTCCAAAAATGAAAATTACAACTAAGATTTTTTGAATAACGTAAGATTTCCTATAATGTTTTAATAAAATCTATAGAGTCTGGTGGGGTAAAATGGATAGAAAAAGCATGATTTCTTATTCCACACTCTTTTTCACTTAAAACAAAATATAAACAAGCAATTTTTTTCATGTATTTATGCAATGGGTTCATTACCATTATTTTTAATATAGTTTTATACATTTTCTTAAATTGCAAATTTATATATTTTTGTTTTTTTTTATACCTATTTTACCCCACCTCTGGGGTAAAATGAGTATTGATTAAAAAATGGTATTAATCATGCAAAATTTAATTAAAGCTTTATTTTTTAGCTATAAGCTCATTTGTATGTGATACAATTACAATTTATATTGAAAATATGTAATGGCCACGATTATTAACCCTCCGAATGGAACACACAGGGGAAAAGTGTCTCCAAAAAATACGCTAAAGCTTTATTGTGCCAGTGACCAGTGTTCTATGATTTTTTACTTCACCCTTTGCCCCACCCTCGTTATTGTCCCTTTACTTCCGGTTATAAATAGATATATAAATAGACATTATTGATTGTTAATTTTTAATACACATATAGCTCGACAATTCTCGAAGATCATCATATAAGAAATAATGTATTCTAAACGTATGAAAAAATATTTTTTTTTTGAGAATTATTTATATTTTTTTACTAAAGTCATCCAAGATATTTCAGCAGTGCAATTAGAGATATATATGTAACCGCAAACGAAATACTTCGAAATAGAGATTGACAAAGCCATGAGAAGCTATCAGCGTCTTTGTTCCTTAGAGAGTAGGGGTGCATCCCTCAATAAATGTCAGTCAAAGAGGGGTGAAGTTCCTAAACAATCGACCTGACCCTCCTACCTCATAATTTAATGGGGGAAAACACTGTCAGAAATGTATATTACATCTATTTTTGGAACGTTTTTAGAGGTTGAAAATTGTCTGTGACAGCTGGCGGAATTGTACGTGCAAACCGCTTAGAGGGTTAAGGTGATCTACTTCCTGCTACATCAGAGACAGTCATCATTTATCCTGCCTTAGTTTGTACCCGCTTTCTCTTTCGTCTGTCATTTTCTAAGGCTTTTTTTTTCTTACAACTACAGTGGAGAAATTGTTGTAAAGATGGCATTTTTTAAATCCTTATATGGAGAAGAAATGGCAAAAATCGAAGTGGTTGAACTGCAAGCTTGAGTAGAAAGAGTTTCATAGTGGCAGTTGTTGCAGAGACGTTATGACAGATGGCCTTTGATCTATACCATAAATATTTGTTTTCAATGAAATGTTTGCAACTGTAAATCAGTGTCATTAATTGTGTGTAAAAGTCATCCAGGACCAACATACATAGCTATTAGGTCTCATTATCCCTCGTCTTGCAAAAAGTAGACCGTAGCACTTCAAAACAAACCAAACCAATGTAAATCAGATTCAGTCATCGTGACGAGCGACTCGCGCTCAGAATTCAGAACCAGGCTAATAATTAGCAAATGTATTTTATTTCATTTTCATTTTAATACCTGAAAACTGACAGAATCTTCTTAGAGAGACAAGAGACAAACGTGCATCTGGTTGATTTTTGAAAATCCCTCTTGACGAGGGGAAAAATCATGGGGGTGTAACATCCACGTTTCCTTTCCTTCCTGAATTACTACTAAAGTGAAAACGAAGTGAAGTGAGTGGATTGATGTTGACTCGAGAAAAGAATGCGCGTTTTTTTAGCGAGAAGTGATGAGTCGATTCGTTGCGTTTGTGTAGATTAGCACTTTGACTGCCAAGCCAAAATTGCAAATGTTCACAACGGGGCCAAACTTTTTTTGTGTGTAATTTGTATTTTTTCAACATAAAACTATATATAAAAACAATATTTCAAAACAAACAATATTTTAAAACAAACTCTCTCTATTTATATATATTCCCTTTTTTGTTGCATGTTCCAAATATTTAATTTTTCATAAAACTTAGCTCATAAAATCGGCCTGAAGTGTTAAAACACCATGGCTATCATATCGGATAGCCAGTGTCTCAACGGAAATATCACTGGATATCACATATGATAGCCATGGCAGTCAAAGTGTTAAAATGTTTTTTTTACATGCATATTGTGTGTGGTGATGTAAATAAATATGTGAATGCCCTGACGTTGAGCGCCTGACAAGTACTTTCTACACATGGACACCTGAATGACGTTACAGGGGACACCTCTCACAGGAAAAAAGAATTTTAGACAAGCGTTTCTTTTATGGCTTGTCAAAACAATAGAGACTAAAATGGAAACAATGGCATTGAATTTTATTTTTTTTCTACACCTGAGCTAGAGAACGGAATAAGAGATTTGAAAAAAAAAAAATTCAATTTTACAACTCCTCTTCAACCTCCACTCAAAATACGTGTTCTGCAAAGATCGGTCGATTTACTTGAAAAATGGAAATAAAAAATAAGTATCTAACGTGTTCTGCAAAGATCGGTCGATTTACTTAAAAATTGGAAAAAGAATTTACCAAGTATCTAACGAGTTCTATTAAGATCGCTCTATTTACTTAGAAAATAAAGAAAAATTTATATAAAAATATACCATTCAAATTTAAAATGGTTAAACAGAAAACAGAAACTCAAAAGGCTGCTCGACTTCAAAAACGTCGTGAACAGTATAGAGCTAAACGAGAAAAAGAAACTTCTGAAGAGCGAGAAAAAAGGCTTGCAAAGACTAGACAAGCAAAAAAGGACAAAAAGGTCAATGATCCTATACTTCATGAAGAGAAATTGAAAATAAGACGTCAGGAATATGCAACGAACAAAAGTAAAAGACAAAAGAACCGTGCATACGTCCAACATATGCTAACAAATGAAACGCAAAGTCAAAAAGAAGAGCGACTTCAAAAACAACGTGAATATGATCGACATAAAAAAGCAAACGAAACTCAAACTCGCCAGATTTCAAACGCCACGCTGCAAGCACGCCACGGACGCAAGCTGTAGGCACGCCAATTTCGCCAAATGTGGTTGAAGCACCAACAAGATCCATGATTAGAAACAGGAGAGTGGGCTAAGAAGAGGAGTTGAAAAAAGAGGACTAAACGGAGCGTAATTTTTAGTTTTACCTTTAGTTTCGGAAAATGTGGATGAAATGCAAATCTCAATAACTAGCATATAGCCCTTCATATTATGGGATCATTAAAATAATTTCTTGATATAGCTAAAAATGTAATAAGATACATGCTTAGTTGTTTGTGACTTAACTTCCTCAAATTTATCTTTAAAGTTAAGAATTATCTCGAAAAGTCTTGGATATGGTAAAATATAAAATTAACATTAAAAAAAAAACTTTACTGACCGTATGTTAGTTGCCAACTTTAATTTGTCTTGTCGTATTACGTGATAGGATGGACAGCAGAGGTTTTAATATTGATAGTGATTATTTGGCGGAATATATATGAATGATGTCCAAAATGGAGCGAATCGATCGCAATCCGAGTGGTTATGTATAAAAAAGAAACGCACAAACGAACAAACTTCTTCATTTTCAAAGATATATAACTTAAACGCTAGATATTTATTAGCCCGTGAAATAGACTCTTAGACTTTTATGAAAAGAACTGGTTGCTAATACCGGTGATAAAATTTCATTGAAACAAATGATAATCGATGATTCAATTTAAAATTATCACATATGTAACTAATCTATTATTGAAGCCAAATATAAAAGAAAACTATTGAAACCCTAAGTTCAGGGATAAAACGTACGAAAACAATGCAGACGATATTTAAATAATTTAAAATAAGAAATAATTTAATGAGATGGAATGACGCCACAATGCTAGAAAAATACGTTATTTTTACCTATTTATTATGGGATAAATGGATACATTGAATCGCCTGATCTTAACCGGGGAAAATAGGGCTCGAAATAATGACATTAAACCCTCGAACATGGGGGAAGAGGTGTACTTCGAACGTTTTAAACTCCGAACGTTTTTCTTCGAACGAAACTTCGAATGTTTCGAACGTTTTTCGCTGTGATATGAAGTATATTTATACCAATGTATTGTAGAATCGAATCAATTGTTTAGGAGAAGATACACTTGACTCGCCTTGAATTTTGCTAACCCTAACTGATCAAGAATCTAATATGGATTCCAGGTTCAACAGATTCACAAATTCGAGGACAGACGGACAGATAACTTAGTCTATTATTATATAGGGGATTCATATCCTTGACTTATTTTGGGTGGCTAGGATAATTAAGCTAAAGAAAACTAGAACTTGAATCTAGAGAATCTTGAAGAACATATGACTTACCCATCCCGCCTAGGAAGTAGCTGGCATTCTCTGGTGACACCTTGAATTGCCAAGTGGCGAACTCGTCGAGCTTACCCTTCACGAAATCCTCGTAGACATTCTTGTCCACTCTCCTGCACCCCACCGTCAGCTGCAGAGGCTTCATGGGTTGACGAGGGGGTGGTGGCACAGGATCTGGGTATTTGACGTATGCCTGACGCTTGGCGTTGATGTACAGCTGGAAAAGAAAGAATACCGCTGTCA
>CM063507.1:84165544-84175544 GCA_032207245.1 Pardosa pseudoannulata | reverse complement strand
TGGGATGTTATAGAACTTTCTCTGTGACGGATGGAATTCGAGCCAAGGGGGAGCTTCTTTGTGGTCTTGTTTGGATTATATTAATGTATTTTGGTGATATTTATATCTTTTGCAAAACATGACCAAGTTTTGTCGAATATCTATAAAATATTTAATTATGTGAAAACATCAAGGATGTAAAGAAGTTGTTAAGTCATGTATGTCAGCGAATCTTTTGCACCAAAAGAAAATAGAAGACTAGAAACAAATTTAAAAATTAATGTTTGGGTTTATTGAGTAAAATGTAAATCATGGAATACGTTTAGATTTAGTATATAATTATAAATAAGCTTTTAATTATCTGGATTAATTTCAGTGAGAATTGCACTTATATATATGGAGGTATAAACGTTTATTAACCTATAAACGCATTTGCCCGTGCCTGAAAAGGACAAAATTAAAAATAAACATATAATCAAATCAGTTACACTTCGTTAATATAACAATTTTTTAAAAAATAAATTTTATCCTTTTTCCCGCTCCATTGTCAACCCCACAACCTAAATTGCAAAAAATAACTTAAACTATACCTCTATATTCCCTTTCTGTAAAAAAAAACTGTCATTTTTTACCATTTTTTTTTAAACTCGTACTTTAAGGACTAGTGCTTAACTCGTGCTTTTTTGCTTATAATGCTTAATTTAGATAATTCTCTAATTAATTTTTTGCTGAATTTTTGCTTATAGCCTACACGATTTTCAATCCAAAGTGATTCTATTTTCAGAAAAATTAAAAAAAAAATATCAGTTCACACAAAATTTTACAATCAGAAAATAAAACATTAAATATTTGATGAAATTTAAGCATTTTTACCAAATGAATTTTGACAGCGCATGTGTGTAGAGTATATATCTTATATTAACATTATTTGATAGCTCGAAGTAGGGTAAGTTATATAAAAATTTCCTTTAATAATTCTCATAAATATCAAAGATACAAACAATTTAAGAGTCAGCGTTTTGGTAACTTCCTTAAAAGTCTCTAAAGGTTGTTTTATTGCTAAATAATGAGCGAAACAGAAAACAAAAGAAAAAAATGTTTTTATGCCCTTTTTGATTGCATTATGGTTTATTTGAAATTTAAGTTTTTGATGACATAAATTAACCATTATTTCATCTTAATTTGTTTTTATGTAGTAGAATTACACAAAAAAAATCTGATAAACATTTTAGCGATGGCAGTATTCAAAATGCACCAATTTATATTAACACAGATATATTTTATATAATAAAACAAACATCAGTATTCATCAGCTGCAGGTGGTCATTTTCAGTCACGTGGTTGAGTAGTCAAAACGACTTCGAGAATATTCATCTAAAACAATGAAACTCTTTAGTCACACATAATTAAGCCTAAACTGGTCATACAAAAATGACTTCTGTATACTGTACTTAGTAAAGTAAAAGTAAACATCTTCCACTGCAGGTGATGAGGTTCAGAGTAACCTTTTGCTACATACGTTACCTCTCTAAACATCTACGCTACTCGAAACGAAACTTATACCTGAGGGATCTGGCGTCGTAGTGGTTGGCACGGTTGTCGTGGTTGGCTTAGTGGTGGTTCTTTTGGTGGTGGTGGTTGGTTTCGGAGTAGTCGTGGTGGTTGTAGTAGTCGTGGTCGTGGTTGTAGTCGTAGTCGCTTTTGTCGTCGTGGTCGTCGCGACGGTAGTCGTGGTGGTAGGTTCAGTGGTGGTCGTGGTGGGAGGTGGAGTCGTGGTCGGTTCCGGAGTCGTGGTCGGCTCTTCGGTCGTCGTCGGTTCCGTGGTTGTCGTGGTGGGTTCTGGCGTGGTGGTTTCCGGTACCGGCGTAGTGGTGGGCTCTGTGGTGGTCACCACTTTCTGAGGCGTTGGCGTCATCATGGGTGTAGTTCGTTTTGCCGAATCGTCTGGAAACAGTCATTGCATAATGTTTTTTTTTTTCACTCCCGTCATGCTCTACACAGGTGAAAAACTACGGCTACATCCTAAATTGCTAAGTGACTACTTTTTCTTGCCATTCAAACTACAACACTACGGTGCGACTACCTGCTACGTCTAATACGCAATTCGCTTCCGGTTTCGAAGTCGTCTCTCTTCCAGTTGTTGAAAATTTACGATTCCAGAAATGCAGCACAAAAAACTTGGTTCTCTGATAACAAAATTCATCACCTTATTTATTACTTTAAAAACTGAAAACGCCTACTGTTTCAACTGTTGAGGGTTTACGAAATTAATACAGTCCAACTCGTTTGTGATGAACCCTTATTTAACAAAACCCCTAGGTTAAACGAGAAACTTAAGAAATTCCCTGATTGGATGTTAAAAGGCCTACGTAAAATTCTTTTACTTGAACCATAACTCCTATTCAGAAAAGATTTTATTTAATGAAACTTCTTAAATCTTATATTTCTTGCGGCCAGGAAGAAACAAGAACTAGAAGTATGGAACTCAGAATCATTATCAATTAATAATTTATTTTAGATTGAAATTCTAAAAATATGTCATTGCTGACCAAGGATCTGATTGAGCCAAAAGTCCCAACTGTCGGAATGAGAAGAATTAAAATTCCAAGAGTATGTTATTGCTGACGATAAACTGATTGCACCAAAAGTCCCAGCTGAAGAAATGAGAATTAAAATTCTAAGAATATGTCTTTGCTGACGATGAACGAATTACACCAAAAGTCCAAATTGAAGAAACGAGAATTAAAATACCAAGAATATGTCATTGCTGACGATGAAACTAATTGCATTAAAAGTCCCACCTAAACAAACGAGAATTAAAATTGTAAGAATATGTCATTGCTGACGATGAACTAATTGCACCAAAAGTCCCAGCTGAAGAAACGAGAATTAAAATTCCAAGAATATGTCATTGCTGACGATGAAACTAATTGCACCAAAAGTCCCACCTAAAGAAACGAGAATTAAAATTCTAAGAAGTCTTTGCTGACGGGGAGTTTATTACATTAAAAGTCCCAGCTGAAGAAATGAGAATTAAAATTCCATGAATATGTTATTGCTGACGATGAACTAATTGCTCAAAAAGCCCCAACTGAAGAAACGAGAATTAAAATTGGAAGAATATGTCATTGCTGACGATGAACTAATTCACCAAAAGTGCCAGCTGAAGAAACGAGAATTAAAATTCTAAGAAGGTATGCTGACTTGTGGGTATTTAATTAAAAGTCCCTGGATATGAAAGGAGAATTAAAATTCTGAACTAATTGCACCAAAAGTGCCAGCTGAAGAAACGAGAATTAAAATTCCAAGAATATTTCATTGCTGACGATGAACTAATTGCACCAAAAGTCCCAGATGAAGAAATAAGAATTAAAATTTCAAGAATATGTCATTGCTGACGATATACTAATTTCACCTAAAGTGCCAGGTGAAGAACAGAATTAAAATTCAAAGAATATGTCATTGCTGACGATGAACTAATTGCACCAAAAGTGCCAGCTGAAGAAACGAGAATTAAAATTTCAAGAATATGTCATTGCTGTCGATGAAACTAATTGCACCAAAAGTCCCACCTAAAGAAACGAGAATTAAAATTCTAAGAATATGTCATTTGACAAGGAAACTGAATAACATCAAAAATAAACTGAAGAAACGAGAATTTTAAGAACATTAAGGAACCCCCAAGGAAGTCCAGTGACGAGAATTAAAATTTAGACAGAATTCATTGCTGACGAAACTAATCTATCCCAAAGCAATGAAAAGAGAAAATTAAAATTCGTAGTGATTATGTTTCCATATGGGTGTTTTAAATGAACTAATTGCACCAAAAGTCAGAAAAGAAATTAAAATTCATAAGAATACCACATTATTTCAGATCATATAAATAAAGAAAAAAAATTATAGGCATTTCATTTGTAGAGAATTAAGATAAAATTTTGATGCTTCGATAGACTCAGTCTTTACAAACGCTCTGAAATAGCAAGTAAACAATTTCGGTCCCTTTTCACAAACGAGTTCGACTGTGTGACTCAATATAAATCTGTAGTTGGAGCATACACTTATAGTCAATTTTTGATAAATTATTTTTATGTTTTATTTTTAATATTTTCCATATTATCCTATTGAAGAAGTGGTTTAAAGTTCTTGACTACAAAGATTAGTACTAAAAACTTCAAGTAGGTCAATTTTATTATATTTAGGAAGCAAAAATAGATTCGGTAGAATTGAAATTATTATCACAATATGAACAGAATTGCCTCATATTTAAATACACACATACACATATGTACTGCATACACAAACATATAAACATATACATAGGATTATTATATGTGTGTATGGATACATCATATACATTCATACTGCCCATTGAACTCCAAGTGCTACATAGAATTTATGTATACTAGAATCAAATATATGACAAAACAGACAAAATTTCTTTGGCACTAAACGACCCTTCAGTATCTAAATCCATGAAATTAGGATTGAAAAAACTGAATATCTTTAGATTCTGAACTCCACGAAAACCTTAACTGAACTGCTTTTTTAAATATGTTTCAAAAATGATCGGAATATTTGAAAAATAAATAAAAACTTGGGACAACAATAAATTTTCAGGCAGACAAACTTTCAAAATTAGTTACAATGTTCCACAACAGATGGCGCTACAGTCTGGAAAAATCTAAGCTACGATATTATTCTGTGGGGACTCTTAAAAGACCAGGTGTACCGCTTCTATCCAGAAACAATTGAATAACTGGAACAGCACATCTGTCCTGCAGGTGAAGCCATCCCGACTGAGACGTTTACATAGGTTTCTGATAAATTCATTCTAAGACTACGCCATATTATTGCTGCACGTGGTGGATATGCCGAAAATATAATAGATTTTTTTCAATTTGTAGAGCCATCTGTTGTGAAATATTGTAACTAATTTTGAATGTTTGTTTGTCTGTAAATTTTGTTGTCTTAATCCTATTGCATTAAACTGTGAATTGCTATCAGTGTCCGTTTAGTTTTTATTGATTTTTCAAATATACCGGTCATTTTTTGAAACATCATGTATGGAATTAAAATAATATATAGTTTTAACTATACATGTTTAGAACGTAGCAAGTAAATGGTATTGTAAAGAAATAGACAATATATAATTTTTTAGAACTGTTATTTTCATTCATATGTTACTCTAGTATGTTTGAATGGAAGATAATGTAGATAAAAAGTAAGAAAACATATTGCAGATTTCATTAGCAGTTAGCTTACAATGACAAACTTGTTTTCTTTACTGAATGTGTGATTTCAACTGAATTTTGGAACAAATTCGATATTGTTAATTTTCAGTAATTATATAATGAGGAAACATCATTTGGAAATTATTTAAGTATTTCGTAAAACTAATATGTGTGTTAAATTTTTGAAAAGAATGTTTATATCAGAACGCAAGCTTAATCCTTTCAGAACTAGTTATCATATACTAGAATCTAGCCCGTGATATGACGGGATCAGTAAAACTTTTAATTTTCCATAACTGTAAAGTACCCTATGAGACAGAATTTTTTGGCTGAGAATTATCTGGTACATGCTCAATCATTTGTTTATCTTCATACTCCTCTATAGTCTTCCGATGCTGTGAATGCAGTTTAGAATCAATTGAGTTCATTTAGAAATATAAAGATAAGTTTTCTTAGTTATGTTAAAATTATCGTTCAGTTCTTCCCATTTTTTTTTTTGCTACAGTAATTGATGCAAGTAAAGGAATGAAACCATCCTTTCCACTACACCCTAAATGTAGATAGAATTTGTTGTTAATACTGATGATAAAATTTTCATGGCAACAAAAAATAATCAACTATTCAATTTAAAATTATCACATATGTACCTAATCTATTATTTAAGCTAAATATAAAAGAAAATGATTGACGTCCTATCTAAGATCAGTGATGAAACTCATGAAAATACTGCAGACGATATTTAGATAATTTAAAATAAGGAATGATTCAATGATATGATTAAAGGAAAAACGTCATACGGCTAGAAAAAAAAGTTATTTTTACCTGTTTTTTACGTGACACATTGATAAATTGAATCGCTGCTCTTAACCGGGGAAAACAGGGCTTGAAGTAACACTCGAAAACGGGGAAAGGGGTGGATTTCGAACATTGCTAACCCTAACTCATCGAGAATCCAATATGGATGCCTCTATCCATTCCAGATCCAATCGCTTTATAAATTTGAGGACAGACGGACAGATTACTTAGGCTATTATTATATAGGGGATGAGTAGCCGAAATATCTGTCACTATCAATCGGTTGTATTTAAAATATTAATAGTCGACAATAATAACTGTCAAAGAAACTAATAAAAATTTTAATAACTCAAACAAATGTTATTTATTCTATTTAATTTTACAAAAATCCTAAAATAAATCAAAATATCTTGATGCTATAGTTTCATTGTGACATGCATTTATGGTGTTGGACCTAAAAGAACTGCATTGCTAACAGTACATTAAATTTTAGAACATACTAGTTAAAAATAAAGCAAATTAATTTTCAAACTATATTGTTCCCTATAGGGTAGAGTAAAATGTTCTAATGCGTTTTTAAGCATTATTAATTTAATTTTTGAAACTGTATACATATACCCTACTATAACCGTCAGCGCCTCCAGCAGAAGAGTCTCCGAGTGAGTCTAAAAACTTCTACGAGTCGACTGAGAACCTCTCCTCCGCCACCCACACAAGAATCTTCGCCCCTCTCGGAAACCAATGATGATTAATGTATAAGGTTTTGTAATTCACCTTTTTAATTAGCACTGACACGTTTAAGTAAATACGTAAACTGTTGTCATTTTTGTCTTAATGTATGTGTAAAGTATAAATGCTGTTTACATATTTCAAAACATTCGTCTACCCACATACACGAAAATTCCTAGGGGCAAATCCTACTTCGCGGTTTTTCAGCTTTCGCGGAAGGTTCTGGTCCCAATCAACCGCGAAAAACGAGGGATCGCTGTATGCCAGTAGTGTATATTTATATATTTATTACTCTAGTATTCTAAAGACATTTTATCTTACTTCAATTCTTTCTAAGTATTACTTTATATTCATGTACTTCATTCTAATAAATATTACTTTATATTCATGTTTGTACATTGTCATTTTTAAAATTTTTTTTACAATTTCTATCTTTTCGATATTTAAAAAATATTTTTTACCTAGTTATTAAAACCTTATTAAATTATAAAATAAAAAATTCTTTTGTTTTGATTATGTTTTTCTTCCTTGAGAGATGTACAAACATTTTTTCAGGAGGACACTTGTTTATAATAAAATTCCTGAAACAAAAAAAATTCGAAAAACTGTAAATGATACAAATATATTAATTTTCTGTCATGGATATCAATGGTATAAAATAGAGTAGAAATAAAACAGTTTTCGAAGAATTTTTTGACTGGGATATTTATTGAAATAGAGTCATATATAAAAATATTAAACATTGCACATTTTAAAGTTCGTTTAGTTAGAAATGGCATCATGGCATATTGTAAAAAACAATATTGCAATATCATGAACAAGAAGTAGTTTTAAAAGTTTTGAAAAGGATATAATATCTGATTTTCCACCAGGTTCGATTCTTGCTGGCATCTGGAAAAAAGAAAGAAAAATGAATTTTTTTTTAAAAATAAATAAAACTTAAGAAAAGAAATGTTATGGAGTATCACTACTCTTAAGCTTTCCGAAAGATTCATTTTTTTAAATAAAAAATATGAATAAAAACATGGTAATTTTTGTACAGTTAAAAAATATTTAGAAAAATTCCTGTAACATAATAAGGTTTTAGACTAAAATGTTTCACTCAATTCATAGAAAATGCATCTTAAATGTATACAGTGGACTCCGCTTAATGTGGTTGATGTTATCAATCGCTTATTGTTTTCGAAATCACTAGGTCACGATTTTCTCTATTCATTTGGATGTAAATACATATAAATATATATATGTATACACACACACACACACACATATATATATATATATATACATATATATATATATGTATGTATGTATGTATATATATGTAAATATATGTATATATACATATGTATGTATAATATATATATACATATATACATATGTATGTATATATATGTAAATATATGTATATATACATATGTGTGTATATATATAATAAATATATGTAGATATATATGTATAATATATATATATGTATATATATACATATGTATATACATATGTATATATATACATATGTATGTATGTATATGTTATGTGTATATGTATGTATATATATATATATGTATGTATATATATATATATATATATATATATGTATGTATATATAGTTAATATGTATATATATGGTATATATATATATGTATATACATATCATAATATATATATATGTAATGTTATATATATGTATATATGTATATATATATATATATGTATATATATATGTATAATATATAGTATAGTATATGTATTATCTATATATGTATGTAATATATAATGTATATATAATAGTATATGTATAATATAATAGTATGTATTATATATGTTATGTATATATATGTATATTACTATATCTATGTATATATATATGTATGTATATGTATTATGTATATATAGTATGTATATACATATATGTTATATATATGTATGGGTATATATATGTATATTATTATATGTATATTATATATATATGGGTGTATATATAATATGTAAATAATAATATATATATGTATGTATATATATATATGTATATATATATATATACATATGTATGTATATATATATATGTATATATTATATATATGTATGTATATATATTTATATATATGTATATATATGTATAGGATATGTATATATATATATAATATATATATGTATATATACTATATATGTATGATATATGTATATATATGTATATATATATATATATATGATATATATATATAATATTATATAATAATATATATTTATATATATGTATGTATATAATATGTATGTATATAATATATATGTATATATTTATATATATGTATATAATATGTATGTGTATATATATATATATATATATATATATATATATATATATAATATATGTATGTATATAAATAAGTATATGTATATATATATGTATATATACACATATGTATGTATATATAACATATATATATATATATGTATATATATATGTATAATATATGTATGTATAATATATGTATATTAATAATGTATATATATATCTATATATGTATGATATATATATATATATATATATATATATATATATATATATATATATATATATATACATATACATATGTATATTTAGTCTAACCTGCATTAGTAAAATTGTGCACGTAACGTGTGAATTAATATCTTTAAGTATAATAATAAAACATTTACCTTTAAATTTTTACTGTTATCTTTGTTTGAAATAACCTAGTGAAATCTTCTTATGTATAAAGAGTATAAAAATATAAAGGATATGAACGGCGTGCAGGGGAAGGGGCTCATCTCCCATCTATATATACATACATGCATGTGCTTATCCTCAAACATACAAGGGAAATATGACAAAATAGTTACTGATAATAATAAAGGTAATTTAAACTAAACTACATCTGGCGTTGATAACTCTTGTTCTTTTTGAAACGATAATTGTATTTGTAAAAGTGTGCAATTATAATAAAGGCGATGAAAATTTCCTGTCCGGTAATGACACCAGTCTTCCTTTAGAAAATGAGAACATTTACGAACGTTCTAATTTTGTTTTAAAACAAAAATTAACGAAAGGCTTTAGAACAGTATAGTTACGGGAAAAAAATTAAACGCGATAAATTAAAAGGATATTAAACATTAAGCAGACGATATTATTTATATGGAGAAAAAACCTAGTAGAATCATGGAATTAACTGGAAATCTATTTTTGTTCCCTTTTTTCAGTCAAACATTACACGCGGCTCGTAAATATGCAGCTCATCTCGAACGCC
>CM063507.1:84148044-84150544 GCA_032207245.1 Pardosa pseudoannulata | reverse complement strand
ATCCCGAGATATTGAAGCGTAATATGGAAATACCAAATTGATTTCAAACATAAATTGAATATGTTCTTCCGCTCACACGTCAATATGCATATTTTAGTTTACCATTCCTTTTAAATCATAAGGTTTAACGTAATATTACCAAATTTGGCACACTCTTTGAATATCCCAAATAGCCTCTAACGTCTACCTTATCCCACGTTATTGGAATATAAAAAATTTTAATGCTGACAGTTGACGATAGAAAAGGTATGCATGAAATGTTATTGTATTTTGTAAAAAAAGATCATGTTAGATGAGGTCGCTGGGTTTGTTTAAATTATCTAATGGACTGTAATCTTTTTTCTTATAAATTTTATTCACAACACAAAACACACAAATACATGAAATCAATTAATTCGTAATAAAATATGTCAAAATATGGGAGCGTAAATTGGTTGCTCTTAACGCTAACACTAAAAAAGGTCACCACCGCATGAAGTCGGTGGTAGCGTCAACTGAATGCCCTTCACCTTTCGCCTTGACTACGGCAATGCTTGTTTTTAGAAAGGCTCGCTAGGTGGAGCTCTGCTTAAATTTACATCCGGCACGGAACAGATCATATTAATCATTACTAAGCTACTACCGATATCTGAATGGTAGGGCGCTGCTCTTCCGTATCGGAGTTCGAGCATTTAAATCCCGCAGTTGACATGGATATTTTTAACCGTTTGGAATCGGTTTTAAGCAGAAGGTTCCGGTCTCGTTAGACATCGTGAAAAAAACAGTAGACTGTAGCGCTAAAAAAAAAAAATAAATAAATAAAAATAAAAATAAAAAAAATGAGCTATCATAAATTAACACATTGTGTGCTTGTCCATTGAGTTAATCAGTTAAATATCAATAGATCGAAAATGATTTCATTTTTTAACCAACTTTTCGCATTTTACAGTGAAATATAAAATAGAGATATATAAATAACAACTATACGATTTTTATAAACAAAAAATATATTTTTTAGTGGATAAATTTATAATAGTATCGTAAATACGAAAAATCAAATAGAAATAGTAGTATATAGTTTTAAGTTTTTGGAATTATGTTATGTAGAAACATTTTTACATTATAAAAAATGAAAAGAGCAATCATAAAACTCATAATGTTAAAACTAGTTTTTATTTGTCTCAATTTTTCAACTCCTCTTCTTAGCCCACTCTCCTGTTTCTAATCATGGATCTTGTTGGTGCTTCAACCACATTTGGCGAAATTGGCGTGCTTGCAGCTTGCGTGCGTGGCGTGCTTGCAGCGTGGCGTTTGAAATCTGGCGAGGGGATCGTAACTCAACAAATTGATACATAAACAAAAACAACATTTTGAGGAAAAATTTTACAAAAATTGAATATTTAAAATCTAATTGAATTAACAAAGAAAACACAAAGGAAACACATAACATTCATACTAAATAGACTGAAACATTCACTTAATCACAAATTAAATAAACTGAGTGTGATTTTCATCACAAATTTGTGATTTAGTGTAAATTGTAAAATTAATTTAATTTTGATTCTGTATTTTGAGTGGAGGTTGAAGAGGAGTTGTAAAATTAAAAATTTTTTTCAAATCTCTTATTCCAAAATCTATGTTGTAGACAAGAACATTCGGCTTCATTTTCCTGAATGTACCGTTATTTCATTTTTTAACCTACTTTTCGTATTTTATATTGATATATATAAAAAAAAATATATAAATCGACAAATAAATACACGCACATATACACACACACACACACACAGACAAATATATATATATATATATATATATATATATATATATATATATATATAAAACATATATATATATATATATATATATATATATATATATATATATATATATATATACAAACATATATATACACACAAATATATATATATACACATATATTTATATATATATATATATATATATATATATATATATATATATACAAACATATATATATATACACACAAACATATACATATATATATATATATATACAAACATATATATATATACACACAAACATATACATATATATATATATATATACAAATATATATACACACAAACATATACATATATATATATATATATAAACATATATATATATACACACAAACATATACATATATATATATATATATATATTTATGTATATATACAAACATATATATAATATATAAATATACATATAATATCATTTTCGCAAGGATAAATAAAAAGTAAATTTTAAATCTAAATTGATTTTTTGAATCCACCTTCCCGTTTTGTGTTTCCGCGTCGACTGATGTAAAAACGAGTTTTTATTGGTCTCCACTTTTCCAAAATCTATGTCGTAGACAAGAACATTTGGCTTCATTTTCCTGTCTATACCGTTATTTTTATACCCCCAAACAAACCATGTTGTTACACTAACCCGTATTAGTACGTGATCCGCACTCAAGTATCAATTGTCAGAAAAGCGTACTAGTACATTTTAAAT
>CM063507.1:84135544-84140544 GCA_032207245.1 Pardosa pseudoannulata | reverse complement strand
ACAAATGAACAAACTTCTTAATTTCCAAATATATATAACTTAAACGATAGATTATTAGTCCGTGAAATAGATTCTAAGAATTTTATGAAAATAATATGTTGTTAATACCAGTGATAAAATTTTTATTGCAACAAAAAAATTCAATGATTATATTTAAAATTATCGCATATGTATCTAATCTATTATTTAATACAAATATAAAAGAAAATTATGTAAGTATTATCTAAGTTCAGCGATAAACCGTATGAAAATAATGCAGACGATATTTAAATAATTTAAAATAAGAAACGATTAAAATAGATGGTTAAAGGAATGACGTCATAATGATAGGAAAATATGTTATTTTTACTTTCTTATTATGTGACAAATTGATAAATTTAATAGCCTGCTCTTAACCGGGGACAACAGAGCTTGAAATAATGGCATTAAACACTCGAAAGCGTGGATTTCGAACGTTTTCGAATTTTGCTAACCCTAACTCATCAAGAATCCAATATGGATGCCTCTATCCATTCCAGGTCCAATCGCTTCATCAATTCGCGGACAGATGGACATACATCTTAGGCTATTATTATATAAGGGATTGATGACTAAGTCATTTTTATGCTGATTTTATTACGTTTGTTTAAGTTTGGCATTATATTGCATAAATTTGGTGAAAAATTCAGACTCCAAATTTCGCTTCCTGCCAATGAAATAAATGTAATGTAAAAGAAAAGGTATAAAAATAATACATATAAAAATGCATTATTATATATATATATATATATATATGCATATATATATATATACATATATATACATATATATATATATATATACATATATATACATATATATATATACATAATACATATATATATATATAATATATAATATATATAAGATATACATATATATAAAATATATATACTATATACATATATAATATATAAAATATACATATACATTATAAATATCAATACATACAAAAACATGTGTTTTTTTGTATGGTACATATATTAAAAAAGCAATTTTCTACGAAAAACTTTACATGTTTCAGCTAAACTTAGACCACACTGAAGCACCCGGTTATCCTCATCCAAAGCTCATTGCCGAACAAACGAAATTCTATTTCGCGTGCAGAGGATTTCACTGCACGTTGGCACAATAGAGCGAACTGTTTCTTGTTCGGTCAGTGGATTAAATTATATTTATTAATTGTTTTTAACATTTGGAAATCATATATTCTGTGTAAAACATCTTGACAATTTTTAAAAACAAAACCGGGGATATGGTGTTACATAATATAACTTATATGCATCTGTAAGACACAATGAATGGTAAAATTGGTACTGTTCTGTTAAAATTCATTTCTATAAAACAAAACAATATTCTTATTCAGCTAATTAACAATTTAAAAAAATCCATCTGTACTACTATCAGAGTCACTACTATCCAGGTCATCTAGTAAACGTTCGCTACTATCACTTACAGATAATTTAGTTTCTGATTCCGAGTCACAGTTCGAATCACAAGAAATTAGCTCCATTCGCTCTGAATTATCCATTATTTAAAAGTAAAAATATATTATTCAACTCTTATATCAATAAAATTATCAGGCGGTTAGTAAAGTATAACCAGAAAGCTATACAATGAAAGATAACAATTCGTCTTCTGATACAAAACATGCGAAAAACTCGCGTTTTTGAGCTAATCAGAGTAGAAAATACAATAAACTGCAAAATATCATTTACTGGACATCTATATGAATAATTTATTTCTAAAATATGAAAAAATACGGCAACAGTGCAAGCGAAATAGAAATCAGATTGCCCGTACGCCGTACGGGCAAATCAGTAAAGGCCCGAAAGCTATGACTTTACGGCGTACGGGCAAAACAGGGAAGGGGTTAAAGGTGATATGTCCCCTTAAATTGTGTCCTGGAGTGCGATACCATATTGAGAGTCACTATTTATAGCTTCGACCCTCCGAGTGGAACACACCGATTAAAAAAAGTCTCCAAAAATACACTAAAGGTTTATTGTGTCAATGGCCAAAGCGTTCTATGATTTTTTACTTCACCCTTTGTCGACTAGAATGGAATACGGGTAACCCACCCTCGTTATTGTCCCTTTACTTCCGTTTATAAATAGATATATAAATATATATTATAGATTGTTAATTTTCAATACACATAAAACTTGTCAAGTCTCGAAGATCATCTCATAAGAATTAATAGGTTCTAAAAGTACAAATAAAAATATACTTTAAGAGAATTATTTATATTTTTTAAAGAAAGTTATCCAAGATATTTAAGTGGTGCAATTAGAGATATATCTGTTACCGCAAACGAAATACTTCGAAATAGAGATTTACAAAGCCATGAAAAGCCATCAGAATCTTTGTGTTTCAAGGAGTAGGGCTGCATCCCTCAATAAATGTCAAAGAGGGATGCAGTTTCTAAACAATCGACCTGATCCTCCTTCTTCAAACACTGGCGGAAATGTACATTACATCCATTTTCCGAACGTTTTTGGAGGTCGAAAATTGTACTTGACAACCGCTTTGAAGACATCATCGGTTTGGCGGAATTGTACGTGCGAACCGCTTAGAGGGTTAACAACACCGAGTGGATGGGGATAATATTGGACGTTCATTACGTCTTTAAAACATCGTCGCAGTTTGACTGCTGATTTCAAGCTGAAAGCAATTCAGAAGATCGACATCGAAGTCGACGAGCAAGCAGTCAGAAATTGGCGCAAACAAAAGAAAACATTAAATATATGAGAAGAAAGCAATCCTCTCGTCGTAGAAAAATGCAATAGCCTGCGTTAGAAGACGATTTACATAGCTGGGTTCTCGAACAGAGAAAGGTAGGCCGCTCTATTTCTTCCGTTTAAATTCGTCTCAGAGGCTATGGCAGAAGAAGTGATTTCAAATGCTAAATATGGAATTGATTGAGTCTAATCCAAACTTTTCGGCACGCTATTGTACTTAGGTTTTTATTCTTATTTTTGCACGCATAGTCCGCGGATTATAGAGTGGTGTGGACAAACTGATGGTTTGTGAAATTATTTAAATAAAAAATCGCGCCCGCGTATATACGATGTTGCGGAGTATACTTCCGAAATTACGGTATATGTGTATCAATTGCAGCTAGAAGAAACAATAAATTCGTCTTTTTCGTAAATAGGTCCCTTCCCAGCAAACCCATTTCTTGATTAATTTTAATTAGGCAAATAAGCGGGGCAGCCCGTCGCGAATTCTAAACAGTTCGCCATTTAGAATGCCCCTCCGCTACCTCGTTAAGTCAATCCACGGTCGGACACGAACTTCGTAACTGTCGCGTGGCAACGAAGCTTTATTATTCCTCATCGCCCCCCCACACCCATTCTCTAGCGTCGCAGATCACGTGCTTCAATTTACGGCAAATATGAATTTCTCATATACCGGGATGGAGTTGACTTATCTTTTGCACCTATTTTTGTTGCCGGACTTGCGAATCATTCGAATTCGTCATTACTCATGCCTTTCGTTATCACAAATAACGATAGTTCTCTCGAAGATGGTCTCATTAGCCCTCGTGTTGCAAAAAGTAGGCCGTAGCGCTCCAAAACCAAACCAAACCAAACCTCTCGATGATCTTGTTGTCATTAGTGCTAGAGATGTTACCAGGTTTGGTTTGGTTTTTGGAGTGCTACGGTCTACTTTTTGCAACACGAGGGCTAATGAGACAGGGACCTGCTGCTTAAAACCGATTCCGAACGGCTACGAACATCCATGCCATAGTGGGATTCGAACCCATAAACTCCGGTTCCGAAGGCCAGCACCTTAACCATTCGGCTATCGTTCGTTCGAGATGTTACCAGGAGTCGAAAAATATAGATTGAAATACGTTAAGGCAGTGGTCGGCAAAGTGCGGCTCCAGAGCCGTATGTGGCTCTTCAGCTCCTCAAGTGCGGCTCTGGCACAAATATACACGGAAGGCGCAGTAATATTTTCATTTAAAAAAATAACATCTTATTTTGATAAATTAAAATTCTTCTATAAATCGAGAACATGTATAATTTTTTGTTTGGGTTGAAAGATAGATAGGTAATTAAAATTTTTTATTGTTGTAAAAATATGTAACGAACATCGAGTTTAATTTTATTAGTTTTCGTAAACGTAAACACAAACCACGTACAAACTATCGGCTGAAATTGTTCGTGTGTTTTCGGCGTACTCCGGTGTGACACAAAGGTACCATAAGCATGGGCGCGCATACTTTTTCTAAAGTTGGGGGGGGTACAAATTGGCATCACAGACCAGCAGGTGCAGTGTTAACAGTTTTGTCTTATCTACCATTAATAAATATCATTAATAAATGTTTATTAAGTATGAAATTTAGTTTTATTTAGTGTACTACTTATTTAGTGGAATAAAAGTTTACTAAACAGGCAGATTTGGCTCCCAATTTTTTTTTTAAATTGTTGTAATGTTCATATTTGGCTCTTTGGCTAATAAATTTGCCCGACCACTGTATCAATGTATCCGTCTACTTTAAAAACGTCATTTTTTGCCAAAAATCATAATTTTTGTTTTATTTCTCTATTGTAAAATTTGAAATTTTAGGCTTCTGTTTTTGTTTTGTCTCTACGGCATTTTAAAGAAAAGTGACAGCTATTTAAACATCAGTGACAGCTGTCAAAATAAAACGGAAGTAGCGACTTCGGAACCGAAAGTGGTGAATTTAAAGTCTTTTAAAAAGCATTTTTTTTTGGAGAAAAACTTTTAAATTTTCATGAAGATTAGTTTAAACATTTTTCTAGTATTTTTAATAATTAGCAACTTGGCAATTAGAAAGTTTTGAAGCAAGAAAGTGTGGGGAATTTTAAACATGTATTTTAATTTTTTAACAGTTAAAGTTGCTTTCATAAACTTCAAATGCGTTTTTCTCAGAACGGTATTTTTAATAAAATGTCGAAATTTGAAATGGGATTCCTCAAAAAGTTCTAAAAACATTTTGTTGAAAATTA